>CM053774.1:93440453-93491668 GCA_028658325.1 Potorous gilbertii | reverse complement strand
CACAGCACGACTAATATGGAAGTCATTTGCAAAACTACACAGATACGGCCTATATTGAATTGCCTGCCTTCCCAAAGGGAATAGGTGGGGAGGGAGGGATGGGGAGAAACTGGAACTTAAAGTTTTAGGAACAACTGTTGAGTATTATTCTTGCTACTAGGAAATAAGAAATACAGGGAATGGGGAATAGAAAGTTATCTGGCCCTATAGGACAAAAGAGAAGGTGGGGTTAGGAAAGGGAGGGATGATAGAAGAGAGGGCAGATTGGTGATATGGGTAATTAGAATGTCCAGTGTATCGGGGATGGGGGAGGGGACAAATGGGGAGAAAATTTTGGAACCCAAAATTTTGTGAAAATGAATGTAAAAAGTTAAATAAATTTATTTAAATAAAAAAAAAGATTAAGTATAAAATGCTGGATTCTCTAGATCAAGGTCATTTTTTGTTTTTACCAATTCTTTAACTTCTCAATACTTTCTAGCTCTTTATACCGAGGCATCTCAGGTTTCATTTTCAGGTTTTTGGGTGATGAGTGAAAGGAATAATCCTCACCTACTCCTTCTCTCAGGTTAAGTTCTCTTGATGGTCTTCTGAATGGTGGGGGAGGATGAGACTGGGCATCTGTTATGTAGGGATTTCTGTCAGGAGCTTGGGATGAATACTGAATCTCTAGCCTCAGATAATTTAGCACTCTCCTGACAGAAAACTGTCTCTTGCAAGGAAGATGTGAAGTAATATTTCTCCCCACCATGTTCCCTGGGAGAGGTTCAGGCTATTAATGAAAGTGCTTGTGATTAACTCTGTAAGAGTCAAGGGCAAAGAACTAGGGGAATTGCTTAGGAAAGGAAAGTGATAAGTTCATGGTCCCCTACTTCTTTAGGTTTAATGAATAACATCCTTTCTTTACACATACCTGCCCCCCACAGACACACACACTACAAGTTACTCTGTAGGAGGGAGGGCACAGTGGGAAACCTCATTAACCCTTTCAGGTGGTTTGTCAATTAACTGTCAATTCCCTGTCACAGTACAGGGAGAATGTGGGACAATAAAATTTGTAGTATTTAACCTGACCCATTACACCAACAAAACCTTTTCCTGAGCAGTCATGAGAGTGCAAAATTAGATAATTTCTGTTATTCTTTTTTTGGTCCCATCTGCTTTTTGACAGAGGTGCTGAAAAGATGCAAAATTCTGGACTATAAAGTATATTACAAGAACAGATATATGTTCCCTATAATATAGTATTTATTAATTTGATATTATTGTTTCAAAGTGAATATTCGCAGGGGTTCAGATAGGAGATTCAGAGCTGGAAGAAAGTTAGAGGTGAAGAAATGGAGGACATAAGCATACCTCATCCTATAGCATATTGGTTAAGTGACAGAGCTGAGAATTGAACCCAAATATTCCCTCTCCAACTCTAGGGATTTGTGAACTTCTCTAATTATTATGCTGCGCAGGAAGGGAAATTCACTTTTGTTTATACTTTAAGAAAATTTCTTAATTGAACACTTTGTATGGATGGTGCCAATGATAATAGCCAAGAAAATGACAATAAAGACGGTGATGATATGTTAGCACTGGAAGAAGAAGGTCAAGGTTTAAGTCTTACTAAGGATGTAGAGAAAGAGCTAAAATTTCTTAGGTAGAAAAAAACAGAATATTCGCTAACTTCAGAGATTTTTTTCTTCTGTTCTCCTCTAACTCCCCCAAGGTTTTCCTATGCTTCTGAATGGCTGCCATTTTCCCAAAAAATTTCTTCAGCTGGCTCCTGTGTTCTTTAAAGGTCTGCCGAGTCTCTTTACCTTTGATTCCAGAGGTTTGCTACAGGTTCCTCCCCATCATGTGATATTTGACCATTTCTAAATAAAGCATGCCCAAACTGTTACCAACATCCTCCCAAATGAGAAGAAATTAAGATGGAGAAATTTACTTGGTAAGTTAAACAATGCAATGCAGTGGAAAGGGCACTGAATCGGAGTGAGTGAATTCTGATTAAAATCTCAAATCTGTCTCTTGTTCTCTGGAGAATCTTGAGCAAGTCATAAACTCCTTTGGTATAAGTTTCCTCATCTGAAAAATGAGGACATTGGACTAGAGGGGTACTCTAAAGTCCCTTCCATCTCTAAATCTGTGCTCTCTGACCCTCTGACTAAATGAGCTCTAATGTCTCTGCCAGTTCTAAATCTCATATTCTATAAATATTGGCCAGACATATTTTTTAAAAAGACCTTAGTATCATCTCTAACTGAGATTTCTTCCTAAAATTATATGTCCAATCATTTGTAGAGTCTTCCTAAAATTAATTGCAGTGTTCTGTTAATTTTGTCTCCATATCATGGTGTTAGAAAGATCAGCAGATTTAAAGTCAGGACCTAGGTGAAAATATTGGCTCTGATATAACTTGATGTCTTTGACTTTGGGTATCTCACTTAATTCAAATCAAGAAGTCATCAAACATGTATTAAGAGCATACTATACGACAGACTCTGGGATAAGTGCTGGGGATAAAAAAACGTTTTCCTCCTCCCAAATCATCCCTGGTTTCACATAACTCACACACTAATGGAGGAGACAACATGTAAAAAACTACATACAAATAAGATATGTACTGGACAACCTAGAGGTAATTAAGGAGACACATTAGTATTAAGAGGAATCAAGAAGGAGAAGGAAATGAGGAGAGAGAGAATTTCAAGCATGATAGACAACCAGTGAAAATTCTCCAAAGTGGGAGACAAGTGACTTGCAATGGCAACATTAATAAATCCAGTGTAACTGGAAACTGAATTGTAGAGTATGTGTTTGTGTGCGGGGGGAGAAGACGGTGAGTAACGGATAGAGTAAAGTGTAAGAAGACAGGAAAAGTAGGAAAGGGTTAGGCTATCAAGGGTTTTAAAAGACAAATGAAGGATTTCATATTTGATTCTGAAGTTCATTGAACAGAGTAGGGGGTATAACATAGACACAACTTCATTTTGAGATGATCACTTTGGAGAAAATGGAGCCTGGAATGGGAAAAGATATGATCTAGGGAGACTAACTACAAGGCTATTTCAATAGTCTGGGCAAAACATGATAAGGATCTGCTCCAGGGTAGTGGCAATATCAGAAAAGAGGGGTAGGCCAAATATGAGAGAAATTATGAAGATAGATTCTACAGGCCTTAGCAACAGACATGGGGAGTGAGAGAGAGTGAGACATTAAAGATAATATTAAGGTTGAGAGCCTGGATAACTAGGAGGATGGTGGTGCCCTGGACAGTAATAGGAAAGTCAGGAAGAAATGGGGGCTTAAGAGGGAAGAAAATAAGGTATTTTCACCTAACCTCTCTGGGCCTTAGTTTTCTCACTTGTAAAATGTAAGAATATATATACAAGATTCCTTTCAGCTTTAGATCTCTGAACAATTCAATTTCTTTGTTTAAAAATCTTTAGTGCCCTTCCATTTCCTGCCAAATAAAGTGTAAACATTTCATCATGGCATGTAACACTACTTTCATAGTATGACTCCAAACTACCTTTATAACCTTATTTTGTATTTCTCCCATCTGTATAATTTTACATTTCATATATACACTGTTCAATCTACCTCTTTGTTCATGTTTTCTCTGTTGTCTAGAGTGGAACCCTAGACTCTACTTCCATCTCAAATGTAAGTTCTCTTTCTTCTTTCAAAACTTAAGTTAAATTTCTCCTATCAGTTTATAAGAACATATTCTTTGTGCATATCACATGTTTTCTCCTCTTGGAATTATTTAGATACTTACCTTCCTCCTATTTTTCCTCAGGAAAGTTGTAACTGGTTTTTGAACATTTACATTTTTTTTTTCTTTTGTCACTTTGCCAGACTAATGAGACCTATGAAACTTTTCTCAGAATAACGCTTTTACAAAGTCTAAAAGACATAGGATGATAAAGGAAATCAATTATATGAACAAATGGTTATAAAAAATAAAAAATATTTCATAGAAGTCTAAACCCTCTGCTTTAGGATATTAAAAAGTGCTTTCAAAACACTTGTTGAATTGTTGTAAAAGTTCTACACATGACCACAAGGTACTCCTTGGATAACCAAAGCAAACCCTTCCCAGAGTTCTCAATTCAATACCTCACGCATATGCAGCTTAAATATCCATCCAAGCAGATGAGCCATCTGACAGTCATGGATGCAGATGGACTTATTCTATCTTCACACCATTTATAAGTATGAGTATGAAAAAGAGGGTAAGTTCAAGAAGAGGTGAAACATAAAATTAATCCATTTTGTTCCCTGTTGAAAGCAAAATGTGCCTCTCCTTCCTCCTCACCCCCACCTCCAATGCCAAAATGATGGCAAATGAAGGCAAACATTGCAGTAGCAAGAGACTCAAACAGTTGACAAATTTAATCCTACGACCTGAAATAAATGAGTGCCAGTGGTGTGAAATGAAGTGATAATTTACCAAATGGCTTCCTAATGGCCTGAAAGAGTTAATGCAGCTTCTCTGAGCATCTGATGGGGGCAGGGAAACCAAGATACTGCAAAAGGATGGACCAGCATGTTTAATCTCATTGAATAGTGAGTTCAGGATCTGTTTTACATCTTGAAAAAAGTGTACACTTTTAAACTATTAAAATTGTCAAGGATTTTTTTTCCAGGAATGATTCTAAACTACTCGTGACAGGTTTTACTTATATCCAACTGTGAGCTAAACAGTGAAGTAAGAAGTACTCTCAAAACAAAACAAAATTAAAAACATACAAACAAAAATTGACTTAGGACAGTATTAGGGAAAGTTCTTTAGCTGATATTCATTTGAAAGATGTCAACTTAAAGAAGATTAGAGTAAAATATAAGTTCCCATGGAACAATAAGCTTGGTTTAGCTACTGTAAGTCAAATTATCCATTTTAAATATTGGAGGATTTCTATGAATACTGAACCACCTAACCAATTCTAAGAGTTATTGTGTACCAACAGTGCTATAAAAGTAAGTTAATTTCTCCAAAGGATGCCTAACAGTGGAGAAAAGAATCACAGAAATTAAAGGAAATTATTAAAACTAGGTAGTCAGATACTTATTCTCCCTAATTCAAAAGAGAAAACATACAATTTATTATGATTCAAGAAATTACATAATTTATTTACTTTAAAAGTTGCATTGATTGTTCTGTAGAATTTCAATGGTTGATCAACATGGTACCAAGCATCCAACACTACAACTCTGGTTAGTTGGCCTGAAGCTTCTGCCTCAAGTGGAGGGCCCCTGTTAGCTTTCAAATTAATAACATAACACTGCAATTTGATTTTACAAATGTATGGTTTAAACAAGAAATTTGAATTTATTTGATAGAGCTTTCCAACAAGTTCAATTCTAAGATCTCTTAGAATAAGGAAAAAATCCCAATAAAAGTTTTCATAATTACACTAACTGGGGTATCTAAGTATATACATATAACAGTGCTTAGTATGATAAGTGGTACATGGTAGGCACTTAATAAATGTTTATACTTTTGTTGACTGATTCATAATCTGCTTAAAACAATGCATTCTTTTCTTATTTTGTTTTAAAATAACAGAAAAGAGGAGAGGAAGAATATGTCCTTCTCTTAGTCATCTACACCAGTAAACACACTGGAGAAATCTCATATAAAAGAATCACCATCACCTTGAAAATGCAGGTCTTCTTCTCCCCTTTATTCAAACAATTCCAAAAATTCTCCCCGTCATTATTTAATGAGTGTTATAAGTAAGATATAACCTTAAAGATTCTTGGCAAATAAAATTATCTCAGAAGAAACTACTTCTGCACACATTTTTTTTTTTATTTTTGTCACTTACCATAAAAGGTAATGAGATTTTTTTTTAACTTACCTAAACAAGTACTCTGGAATTCAATGACTCTTGAAGACCCAATTATCAATCAGTTTTCGATGCCATAACCACATGCTGTGTCTTGGTCTATTATAGCTCACAGGGTAAGATGAAGAGTGTTATTTTAAACTTAATTTTTAAATCTACTATTGTGTTCTCATGGTGTTCTGTAGTCACAAACACTTTCAAATACTTATAGTGTTTGCCATCACGATCAGGATTTTGCAAGGCATACGAGCCTGTTTCTTATACATCCTATAATTTATGAAGCATTTAAATTTTGGAAATTTGTACTGAGGGACAATAAAATGAGGGCCAAGTGCTATTAACATAGTATACTAAGCAGCATTCATGATCAAAAATATTCCAATCACCAAAAAGTCAAAATAATCAATTTAATATCAGACAGGATAGTTCTGGCTTTTTTTCTTGTGGCTGTAGACGAAATCTCAAGATTGGTCACATACAGCAACATGTTCAAGGATCAACAGCTTTATTCTTCATTCACAACATGAATTCATTCAATGTTCAATTTGAGTGAATAACAGGGTTCACCCCTAATCCCTTCTGTGGTAGGGGATGAGGTAGTAGTTTGGTTTTTTGTTTTTGTTTCAGTTGTTTCCATTTGACTTCTCTTTGAATAATAACTTTTGGATGTTTTCAATATTACTTGTCACTTAGAAATATATAAAAAATGTGGTTTTTTTTTTTGTTTTTCAAATTGTCTTCACACATGAGATGTATAAGCTTTTTAATTTCAGTGGGAAAACAAAAAATTTCATTGTCTTATTTTTACCAAAATGTCATACATAATGTTCATTCAACTACTTAAGAATCAGGGCAAAATTATAGCCTTCTCTATCATGAAGATTGCTTTTCAAGGATAATCTTTCCTTCTTTAAAATCACACAAACAAAAGTTTGTCCATGGAAAAATTGAGATATTTTGAATACTAAAGTCCTTTATTCAACAACACAGAAATTTCACAAAAAACAATTTTACTGGGCAAATTGAATGTGTTTTTTTTTCTTTTTTACAGTTTTGTACATGCCCCATAAGTGATTTTTTAAAATAAATACACGGTTTTCCAAAACTGTTTTTCATAATTGCACAAGCATACATATACCTTACACAAATATCTATTAGAAAATTTAATAGATAACTGCACAGTTCAGAAATAGGAGAACATTGTGAAAGGAGTACATTTTTTTGTGGCCCACATTTCTGAAAAATCTCCAACTTCCCTGCAGTTGTGAAAATGGAACCCTTCCTAATGTAGTAGCTGTCTTTTATTCACTAGGAATACAGATCTCAGTGTGAAACTGCCAAATTTAATAAAAAACAAAATCTGAAACATTTAGCTGTTACATGAGAACCAACTGTTTGATATCACTATGCATCTAACCATGATCAAAGACCCACTACAGCTTTTTGCTGAATGCCTTCAACCCTGGATGGTGTGTTCACTTAACAACTCTTTTTTCATTATTTGATTACAGATATTGTCAGCATAAAGACTTCATATGCTTTAGCATTAATTGTATGACTTACATGCCAGGGGTTCTAATAAAAGGGACTAGTCCTTTCTCTTAGGGAGTGTTTAATACTAATTCACTATAAGCTCTGTTCTCTACCTAAGAATAGGATGAAAGAAAAGAAGTAGATTTTAGGGTCATGCTATCACACAGGTAAAGAAGGAATCTTTGGAAACCCTTAGGACAAGGGTGAAGAATCATCTCCATAGGGCCACTTCATGGAAACGTCGCACCTTTCACACAGCCAGGCAGCTCAGGGAAGAAATGAAATATGATCTGAGGGCTCCATCCATTCATAAAGTTCCTTGCATGATCCTGTTGAAGTAGAAATATGTTCCCTGTCCTTACTACCATTCTGCCACTCGACTTTCCTCTACACAAATGTGTTAGTGGGAGATTTTCTCCCCACTACACTTAGGGGGAACATACAACTCTCTAGGATCTTATCTCTTTTGCAGTCTTTCCATTCAATTAACTTATTTAGTGTACTTAACAAAAAGGTTGTCTTTAATGTATACACCCATAATACTTCAGAATTATATTCTGCATTTTCTCAGTGTTCAAAAAAAGAAAACAAGGTATAACAATGATAATATAATCTTTCACATTTCATAAGTATTTTGGAATTGTGAAAAAAATCAAATTTTTACTCATAAACTTAATATACAATGATCTAATGTACAAATACTTAATCTGTGAGGAGAAAACTAGAAGCCAGAAAAGGACTGTCTTTCTTTAAGTATGATCAACCAGAATGTTCTACACCCACTACAACATAGTTTTATTTTGTCAAAACATAAAAATTATATGATGTCAAGGAACAACAATCAATAAAAAATGTATGCAAGAATCAAAGAAAATCTACCCTTGTCTGTTTTAATAATTAACAGGTTTCTCTTAATTTTTTTTGAATTGACATGTAAAACATCACATTTACAATATACAAATCCATCAGTTCTTTCAAAAGCAAATTTTTAAAATGCAAAGACATACAACATTAGGGCATTTTAGACAGGGAGTACATTGCTATTGATGTCTTTGTATGATATCACACTCGTAATGTAGCCTGAACTGATTTTTTGTCTGACTTCTAGAATGATGATTAAAAGAAAAAAAAGATGGAAAATAAGTGTACCTGTGCAAAATAGGTTATGCTAATTTTAATTATTCAGCAATTTGGTCAAGAATTTACAAAGTGAGCTCTCATTGGTCCCACAGTAGATACAGAGGTTCTGACAATAGTGGCTAAAATGAAATAGAATTATATAGAAAGCAACCAAATTAATGAATAGAAAACATTTTATCTTTATGGTGATTTTATTGTATTTTTCTAAAACAATGACAAATGAAACACACAAAGGATTTACTTCAGAAAGGATATTGCCTTCCAAGATTGCAGACATTTGAAGTTAGATTTTATGAAAGCTAAGGCAAACCTTTTTGCCTTTCCAATAGTCATTTGTAAGCTCTCTCAACTCATAAATGCATTAATATTTGTCCACTAAACACACAGTGCCTCCTACACTTTCCTGGCCCTTTGTGCCACTCCCAAATTAAACCTACAAACTAAATCCTATAAAATCCATTTGCTAGTCTAATGTTCCCTGGTTCCTTCCACCACTCATTCATTCTTACTGTCTCCAAGCTGCATTGGCAAATAAACCTCTGTGCTAACCATTTAATACTTTTTTTCAGCAAGTGAATTAGGTGGGAGGGGAAGAGATGAGAGAAAGAGAAAGTCTGTGGATTGAGATAACCCAGTGATGAAAGGGAAAAGGGTGGAAATAACATGACAACTTGAACCCTTTATATATTTTACCTGATTTTCCCCTTTCTCTCCCCCTCCCTCAAATTATGGGTCACTTGTGAAGCAGATAATAGTCATCACCCTCTGTGGTACAAACTAATTTAATACATAACTATCATTCCAAACTTTTTTTGTATTAATGAAATGGCTTATACATCCATAACTGTTATGAAAATGATTAACCACAAATAAAGGATAACACTGATCCTGTGAGGTGTAGATTCTTTATGTTTCCATTCCAGATCGAATTTTTCTTATCCCATGTAGTGTGGCCATGTCTTCTTGGAAACCAATGGATCGGTTGTGTGACTGATGGGAGTAGATTTAATGTGGCTTCATTGGGGAAACTACAATAGAAGATTATTGGTGTCATCAAGTAGACTCAATGGAGAGAAAGAAGATGTATAGGGATACAAAGCCACATTTGTCCATGTACGTTCAATTCTTTCTTAGTTGATATGAATGTAGTCAGCCCTGCGTGGCTGCAGAAAGCCTCAACTTACCTAAATTCCAAAGCAAATCTAACCACTGAATATCATATATGGAATTAAAATATTTTATAAAGTTTTCCTTTTACTATTAAAAAGCCTACTTTGTAGCCTGTGGTGGGCAGGCAAGTAGGCAAATATAGTCAGCCATGGATTCTTTTCCTAAGATATGGTACTTTATTCATTCTGTATCCTAGAAAACACTCTTTTTTAAAATATAAAACTGCATGTTCTACTACTCTGAGTGCCCCACCTTCCAGTGCAGTCAAAGGCAAGTCAACTATCCTAAGTACTTTGGAGATATCCTCTTCCGTACAGCTCTTTTGTAAGCAATGCAAGTGCATAACTACTACTCTAATATAGTGCTCAAAAGATTAATTTAAAATTTTATAATGTCTTCCCCTTTTACAACAATACAACTGAAGGTAATTGCTAGATGCATCATAATCTTTTAATCTTGTAAAACTTGGCATCAAGTCTCTACAGGAGGATGCATGGCCAAACAGCATGGCTGCTGCCGCTGCTACTGAACAACTGGCAAAAAAGAAAAATATATATTTAAAGCTAGAATTTATTGCTCCAGATTTGACTCGCAGAACCACACTGTTGTGTACAAACTGTTAATCTCCATAGATGCTCAGACGTGATTGTCTCCTTGTGTCTAAACACACAAAATACAAGCTGCTATCTGTACAGTTTACAGTACTGAAACACATATATTGGAAAAATGAAGTATAGATATGTACTTTGCAAAGATACATGATTTTACAGCAGGGGTTTACCCAAACTTATTCTTTTTATACAGCCACTTTAAAAATAGACAACAACTTCACTAGTATAGCTAAGTTACATCAAAGAAAGAATCAGTGTACTGACTGGCCAATTACCCAAACTCCCAGATTTTTTTTTCATATTTGTGGTTTGTTTGTTTGTTTTTGAGGAAACCCCTATACATAAAATGAAAATAGTATCTGAATATTTTCTTCAGTGGTGAACTAAGCAGTTTCTTAAAACAAGACTTTAGTTTGCCATTCACTTCCGACTGCCTTGAAAATAAGATACACTACACCTTTAAAAGAACCATCGGAATGCTTCAGCGCTGGGAACAGGTGTTCTCTATAAAAAAAAGCAAGAAAACAAGTTAAGCTTTTCTTCTATGGCAATACAAAATGAGATTTTTTTTCTTTACACTTCAGCCATATTTTTTTTAGTTAGTGAGATACAACATTTAATTTTAAAAATGTCATCTTAGGACATTTTTTTTTAAATCAGAATGGTGACTTTCTCCTGCTTTATTGAACAAGATAGACTTGAATAGATTAACAGTGGTATGTAAAAATTCTAGGAAATGCCTAAAAAAAATTATAGCGAGTAGTATTCATGGAAATGAAGAGGAAGGGAATTACCCTGTATATGTGACTTTGGTCAGGATAACTTAGTAGCCAGTGGCAGGCTCGTGCCTGTGTTCTGTAATGACTTACAAGAAAATTGTACCATATTAAGGAGAGAATCATCTTAATTCAGGCATGACAAAGACAATGAAGAAACAATTCTATCATTTGCCATACCTGTGCTGTTTAGCTTTCACACTGGCCTTTTTCATTATTTATATCTTATTATGGTTTAAAAGACTAAATCAGCTTTGGACCTCAATTCAGACTCTATGAGATAAATGAGAGTTCCATGCATAAGTATTGCATATTTAGTTGCCTATGGAAATATTCACAAAATCACCTACTTTTTTATTTTACATGGCCCAAAAACATCCTCACTCAAAAAAAAAAAATGGACTGACTGAGGTTGATCTAAAAAGACAAAATGGATGGGCAGAACATTTCAACAAAATGATATTGACAAGGAAATGTTATTTCTAAAATAGTTCCAAAATCTATTTCTGTTCAGATACACTGACTGAACATTCTACCCAGGTAGAGCATACTTTAAGAATGTAGTGAGCTAGTTCTTCATTTTGAAGAATCTTTTTTGAGGTGCAATGGCAATCAATAATTCATTGCTTTTGAAAACATTTTTTCAATTAGTATATGTTCAGTACAATACTATAAACTACTGAGAATTATGAAGAAACTAAAATATATCGGGACTCTAAAGAAGGTCTGCATTTTTAAGAACTTTGTCAACATAAGGGAAGCAGAACTAAGTAGCAAATAGAGATTTGATCTTGAAGCAAGAAAGATCCCAGGTTATGTCCCACTTCTGACATACACTGATTGGGTGACTCTTTCTAAGGGGGGGTTGTTCTAGTCAACCCTCTTAGACTAGGCAAGAAAAATAAAGTGCTGTCCCAAATAAGTGGGGTGAATTTTCTTGCTTAGGTGATCATTAGATCAACAAAATCCCAGGGTTGGTCACTATCCTTTTTTCTGCAAAAAAAAATACACAAAAATTGTTATATCTCAAAAATTAGAAAAAAACTGAAGTCATTCATTGATACTGAAGGGAATGTACCATCCTTTCATACTATTTTAAGAAAAGACAACAATATTTTCCAAAAGACTACTAAAGCATGCACCAAAAATATTCACCTACTAGAGGAAGATTCCTAAATGTTTCGTACGTATTCCAGCAACTTTGTAAAGTGCTGGTTGTGGTGCAAGTATAAGGGCTCTGAACTCCGTTCACACTGTTCACATGCAGCAAAGGCGGCTTCTAAACACCAAAGGTAAAGAAAAAAAAGGGTATTGAAGGAATAGACTTAATCCTCATTGTCAAAGTATTTCATTTAATGTACATAAAAAAGGGTCTAGAAGAAGAGGAGATTCTCTTGTCAAATAATTGTCAATTATTCCCTGAGTAGGACCACGGATTAAATTGAATTGGTTATATCACCAGAATTTGAAAACATTCCCCATGCTCCGAAAATATTGAGTATAATAAATCATGTAGCATCAACTTACAATTACCATGAGTTCCTATCTTACATAAACATAATCCAAAATATAGAATTTTCATTTAGACCTTAATGTTCAAAACAGTATATCTATCACTATAATCCTCTTTATAATTCTTACCCTGTTTTACATGGTGTGTGTGTATAAGTGCACGTGGACACACCTGGATATGGTTAAGAGACGGTAGAGAAGATAAAGAAAGAGTCTACTTTGGGGTTAGGGTGATCTGGGTAAAAGTCTTGCCTCTAATAATACCCACTAATTTATGGACAAGTCATTTCACTTGTCAATAGCTGGGAGTTCACAAAGTTACAGATAAGAGATGAGCACATCATCCCTATTGGTAGGAAGAGTTTCCACACCAGGATTTCTCTATACCAATAAATCACCAGTCTCAGCCAAAGAGAAATTTGGGCAAGCATATGTGTATATGTATATGTACCTATAACACCATATATATGTGTGTGCATGTATTTATGTATAATATTTTACATGTAATGTTATGCCATACATGCATATGTACAGGTTTTATAACAGACAAGGAAATGAAAGTAAGTCTTCCTGTAAATCCAAACTGAAGAAAGTTGACCTTGTTCACTTGTTCACCAGTTTTGTGTAGGCTATAAGATGGCTTCTAATGGTAAATGAAGTCTAGAAGTATGTATATTTCATAAGGACATGTCAAAGGAGTTAGAGTTCTGAAACAGTATCTTATAACTGTGATTATATAAATCACATGAAAGCTCATCTCAACAGAATGATTAATTATATTTTTAGTTTCTTATTAGATATATGTTTTCCTTATTCAAAACAGCTTTTTAATAACTGGAATTCAGTTGGCCTTTATTTACTTTCTTGAAATATTAAGCTGAATTAACTTTGTCAAATTTTGTCACATCAATTGGAAGTGAAGGTACAGGGCTTGATTAAAAGGTCAATCAGACCTTCAAATGCATAGAATGATAGTTTTGAAGGGCAAAGATTATATTTTAAAAATCTCTTCTTCTAAAAGGTACAAGCAACTCCTCTTTGAGCTAACAGTAAAACTTAAATCACCTTTAATATATTACGTGGAGAATAAGCCAATGGATGCCTTCAAGTTATTAACCCGTGTTGTGTGTCTTTCAGATAATTTATAAATTCTGCAACATCCCCCAAAAATTTCACCTTGCCCATCAAATGTGTATTGACCTCTCCCATACTGAACACTGCAATCCTTCTCCTTTCCATGTCTATTTTCGTCTGCCACTCTGCATTTTACCGTGTTCAAAGAATGCAGGAAGAAAAAAAAATACAGCTTTCCCTTAAGCTGAAATTCCCCTGAAAGCCACAAAAATGGAAATGGAAAGGAAAGACAGACTATATATTAGCAATTTTTTTTCAGCCCACTGTTCAATTTTCATCCAGCCTGGACTGATTTCTGCAAAATTCCACCTCATATGGCTAATATTCTCCTGGTTAACATATAGTGTCCAATTGTATGGTTCAGATGAGGTCAGGCAAAATTTGTTGGAATAAATTCATTAATTTTGCCATCACAATAGGTGAAGTTATCTTCATTAAAGAAATGCCTTTTTAACCAGTTAAATGGCTGAGAACAACAGTACAGGCACTTAAGTGCACTGACCATCTATCTACCTCCTGGTGATATAAATCCAAGAGTCCCAGCTGGGGAATCAAACTCTAGATGAGATTACCCCTGAGTTTCTGGATCTCAGTTATGCTTGTAGGGAGTCATTATCCTGAATGACAGATTCCCCTGGAAGTTGAGGGGGGAGGGGAGATATGAGAAAGAACTGGAGTTGATCAGCATTGTTTAAGCCAGGCTTCAGTGCTGATACAGGTGCAAATACTGACAAACAGTATCCTTGTTCCCATGAGGTATGTTGAGAAGCCTGCAGTCCCAACTTCCCCTAACAGGTAATATTAAAAATCTTAGCCCAACATAAACCTCATACGAAATGACCTTCAGACTTAAAAAAAGAACCTTCTTTTCCTTTGTTGGCTAACTTTAACGGGGAATGGCATTTCTTTTAAAAGGAAAGACAGAATGTTAAAACTATATTAATTTCATATCTATTTACCCTCCTTCCTATATGTCTCTGCCTCCCCTGCCCCGCCATAGCCATGAATTATCAGACCTCTGCCAAAAAAACTATCATTTTCTCTGTATCTCCTTATTCATCAAGGAACACCTAACTAAATTTTTTTTAAAGTATCATTTTAGCAGCCAACAATTAAGCCTTAACTTCCTTTTTGTGTGTACCTTCAAAATGGAAATAAGAAATATAATTTGTTTTCTGAAATAGGTAGCCTTCGAAGCTAATTTATTGATTTAATTGGTTGTGTAGTCAAATATTACTGTAAAATATCCTTTCTCTTGGGGGAGGGGGGAGGGAGAGAGATCTAGTTAAAGCTAGTCTCCTAAAGACTGAAAAGTGTTACAGACCTAACTCCCTATGTGCGAAGATAGATAGGACCATACATAGATAAATATAATTCTACTACAACACTGTTCTTAAAATTGAGTCATTCCCTTCAAACAAGAATCAATCAGTTATCATATCACAATAAACTCCAGGTAAATATTGTTTCTAGAGATCCAAAGATCTAGAATTGGAAGGAACTGTGATATAGTGGAAAAGGCATTGGATCTGGCATCAAAACCTGCTTCTGTTACCTAGGTAAGCATCAGTTTTCTCATCAGTAAAATAATGGGGTTGGACTAGTTCACTTTAAATTTCCGTCAGAGTTGGATCCATGATCCAACAATAAACCTGGTCTTAGGACCTAGCATACTTATTCACTTTAAGGTTCCATCAAGGTTGGATCCATGATCCAACAATAAACCTGGTCTTATGACCTAGCATATTTAACAAAAGGAACTTAAGACCTCGACAAGGGAATTGACTTGCCTAACTGTGTGTCTTTGCCCAAGTTAGGCAATCAGATCCTTAGAGTCGTGTTCCTCCCAGGTTTTTTGTGAGTAAAGTGCTTTGTAAAGCTCAACGTACTACAGAAATATAGTATTATTTCCACTGTTACTGTCAAAGGTCACACAGGCAGTGAGTAGCAGAGAATTACTTTCAAATGAAGTAAACTACCCCATTGGGCAATTGCAGTTGCACTAAAATGTTATGTAATTAAATGCTAACTATAAGTAAAATAGCCACAATCTATTGTCCTTTATCTTTGAAAATAATACAATAGCTGGCATTTATATATCACTTTAAGGTTAGTAAAGCATTCTGTAACAAGATTATCTAATCCGATACTTAAAGAAACCCTCTGAGGCTTTCCCATTTTATAGATGAGGGAACTGCAGGGAAGAGAATTGAGAATTTATGTCCCACCCATAGACACAGAGTTAGGATAAGAGACAAGTTTTGAACCAAGATTTCTATTAACTCTAGACCTAGCCCTCTTCCAAAAACATTGGACTGCTTTTGCTGTAGTTATTGATATAGTCCACATGTTTTTTGATTATTTACCCATCTTCCTACAAAGGAAAATGAAACTTTTCTATGCCTAGGCTTAATCCAATGAGTACTGAAATGTGATTATTAAAAGTCAGGCAAAATGATCTCAGTTTATTTGCAATGAAAGTAAACATCTACATTTTGTCTATAATCATGGAGGAATATGCATATCTATCTATCTATCTATCTATATATATATATATATAAAATATATATTCATATATACATATGTATAATTGCCTTTGGATATGTGTGTGTGTGTGTATAAAATTGCCTCTGGACACAATGTAGAGATTGAGGTACAAATCTATCAATCTTGAGTACTGAAACACTTTATATATTATGAAACCAAGTGAGTTTTAGACAGATCCAAAAAAAGCGAACAGGAAAATATGTAAACTTACTCACAATTATCGCTGTAACCTAAATAACTGCAAGAACAATTAAAAATACATGTTTCTACTCAGCAATAGAATATAAACTAATTGAGGGCATGTTACATTTTCTTTTCTTTCTTTCTTTTTTTTGGTATCCTCAGTGTTTTGCCCTTAGAAGGTACTCTTGTTCATTTAATGGGGTCTGCTGATACCTACAGTAAAATCTTCATAAAACATAGAAACACATCTACATGAAGATATAGAGAAAATCAGTCCTCAGAAGCACTGTATGCCTGTAATAAAAGTCAGCTAGAAGTAACATTCCAGACAGGAACTAAAACTAACAATCTAAAGTTATTCTACTGTGTTAAGAGTTAGCAGTCCTTTACTGACACATTCAATAAGTGAATTTACAAAGATACAAGTAAATATGAAAATACTCTGTTTTGACTTTCTAAGTTGCAACTAAATCCCCTTTGTGTTTTCTTTCTGTCATATATTTATCTCTAATATATGTTCATATATGCTAAATAAATTTGTCTCATAATATCTTTGGTTTATACATACAACGTTTTTGGCCATTAAGATATTTAAATCAACTATAACTGTCAGTATAGTTATAAAAGGAAATTCTTTACTTAGGGTAAAAATCTAAGTTTTTGGAATTGAAAAAATAAAGAAAAACAAACAAATAAATAAATAATTGAACATATTTTACTTAATACTTGGTCATAAGCAATACTCCAAATTTCCAGTTTCTGGGTGACTCAAACTTTTAACCTGTCTAATGAGAGAAAACCAGAAGTAAGAGATTTCAATGAATAGAATATTATCATTCCTGATGACATCATATTCCCTTGACACCTTCCCTATCACATCCACTTTTACCTCTCCTACTTTGTGAAGCAGCAGTTGGGAGTGGGCAGATGAATTTTGTTCCTTTATTATGTGACAATGGTGCTAAACCAGGGAAAGCCAATATAATAGTGATGTAAACTGCGACAGCAGATGAAAAAGGGGAAATGGATGAGGATATTAGATCAATCACTTCATATTACACCCCCATGAAAATTCACTTTTAACAATGGGAATTACTTCTCTCTCAAACTTCTTAACTATTTTAAGTAGATTTTCTTTTTTTCTTTTTCTTAGAGTGGGGTTTGAATATTCAGTTGTCTTTGATTAAATTTTGTGGAAAGAATCCTGGAAAAAAACATATGAACTATAAGTCCATCAAGCAAGCAAAAACTTCTTTATGGCATTATAAATATGACAGCTAGTAGTAAAAACTTCTTGAGTCTATGAAAATAAATTACAATTTGCCAGTATTTACATGCACATGTGTGAACACTGGCAGATTTTAATGTATGTATGTATGTATGTGGCTGTGCATATGTGTGATTTTTAATCATACTGGGAAAAGGAGCAATGATTTTTTAAAAGAGAGAACCTTATTTTTTTTAAAAATTGATATTTCCTACAATTGTTTACACCTAGAAAGAAGTGACAATATGACATCATTATTTGAAAAAAAATTGAAATAAACTTTTTAGTCATAAGTAAACTGAGATAAAGTAACAGCTAAAAATCAATATCAAAGTCAAAGATGGCTGTAATGTATACATTTTTATATGTACCTTTTCTATGTCCTTTATTTGTCTGGTTCACTAATTCCATCTCTTCTTGAAGTCATTACAGTAATCCCGGTTGCGTATAGCAATACTACTCAGTAAGGACTGAACTAATCAGATCCTGAAAAGTGACCAATTTACTCTGCTTGTATTTGGGGTGATGGGTTTGAAAATTGCTAGTGAACTTTCCTCATTCTGTTTGTTTTTTTTAATGGAGAGAAGAACACAAGCTACATTTGATGAATTATAAAGGCACTTACTGATAGGGGGAAAGGTTAACCTGACCAGTAGGTCAATGATAGAGGAATTTGTGAATCAAATTCAGAGAAAAACAATATGATAAAACCTAAGCGAGGTAGTAAATCAATATTCTTTCACAAGAGAGGGAAATTGCTGTAGTGGATAGAACACTTGCTTCAGAGACCTGGTTCAAGCTCTGCCTTTTTATGACTGTGGGCAAGTACCTTATGCTCTCTTTGCATTTGGCAACTCTCTGAGGCTGAAAACTGAAGAAAAAAAAGGACCACCTTGAAATCTTAAAAACAGTAATCCTACCAGGAGGTCTTGATAGGAATGAAATCATAGATCTAGCATCTAACCCCAAGTGCAACAAATAATATCATCTAACAAAAATTGACGTCATACTTGGTACAGTGAAAAGAGTCCTGGTCTAGAAAAGACTTAGGAGAGATGGGTTTGAATCCAGATTGAGCTACTAGTTAGCTGTTATTAAACCTCTCTGAGTCTTGGTTCATTTATCTGTAACAGAAAAATCATACAGAATACTTATGAGATAAAGTACTTGGGAGCCTTAATACACTACGTAAAGTTTTATGGTCATTGTATAGAATTTTGCAAATAGCCACCCAATGGAATTTAGCTATGAATGTTTTTTTACCACTTTGGGACATTGCTAAGAAGACAGGCTGGAGAAACCCAAACTATGGATATTCTATTCATAACCAAGGGGAATTAAGAAAGAATTCATTCTAATTTATTTATCTAATTGAACATCACTATTAATATAAGATATTTATACAAAAGTTAGAGTTCTGAGTATTCTCTGCAGCTTTTAAAATATACTCAATTCCTCACATCTTTTTGTTTGTTTGTTTGTTTTTTGTTTTTTTTTCCATTTAAGCTCCTTGAGAGCAAGGGTTGCTTTGACCATTCTTTGTATGCCTAAGGCTCAGCACAATGTCTGGCACATAATCGGTGCTTAATAAATGCTTGTTGATTTGATCAGGATTGTCATATTATCATAAGTGATATTTCATTTAACATTTTAAAATTTCACAATGCTTTACCTTATGTAACTTATTTTGATAACAATGCTTTGAGTTAGGTATTTTTTACAGATAAGGAAATAGAGGCTTAGAGAGATTGAGTGACTTTTCCATGGCTCTAACCACTGTATCATGCTGACTTTCAATAGAAAGAATCCTATTATTTCCAAACTATCTCCACTAACACAGAGGGGAGAAAAACCAACCTAGCTTTAGAACTACTTACTTAACCACTCTACTTCTATTAGGCTATAGTTATAAAATAATTCTTATAAAAATTAAATAGGATATTATATTTCTACATAGGATTATTGTCATTTTTGTTAACCCCTAATCATTCAAGGAAAACATAGGCTGTTATATGTCATGATTACAATCTCTCTCCTATGTTATATATCTTTGGTGAGTCCAAGTCTTCAAGACCTTATCTATAGGAATGCTTTTTAAAAAAAATCACCTACCTTTCCAAAATGTTCATATGTACTGGTACTGAGAAAACAAAATGAAATCCATGATTTTGTTATATCAATAGCCATATACATTGGATCTTCCATTCTTTTTTCATAAAATCAGAGGAGGTGCCTTTGAAATCATCCAATCCTTTTTCCAATTCAAAGTTTTAAAAACTAAGACCCAGAGAGGGGAAGAGACTTAGCCAAGGTCATACAAGTAGTGAGGGACCATTAGGATTTTAATTTTAATCTTTTATTTTCCTCTCCAGTATGTAGGACATACTGGCTAATATAATTAGAAAAAAAAGTTTATCAGGGACTTTCCTTAGCAGTATTTTTGTTTGTCCTTCTTCCTGTATTTCTTTTGGCCACTTAAACATTTTACTAGGGTTTCAGAAATAGTGGAAATTAGTTCACCTCTAGCAAAAGACACATTATCATTACCTTGGAATGGAAATCTTTCCCATACCAGTCTTTTCCATAGAACTTCATTTTAATCCTGAAAATCAACTTTCTTGAAAAAGCAGCATATTCATTTCCGCACCAATTCTTTATATCTCTCTCTCTCCCCCTCTCTTTCTCTTTCTCTCTCTCTCTACAGAGATACACACATATGTGCATACATGTGTATACACACAAATATGTATACATAAATATTTACAAGAAGGCCCATAAGTATTGAATATAGCAGATTTTTTTTTATCAAGATTATCCACAACGACCACCAAAGCTTCCCATGAGTACCCACGAAATGTCAACCATATCTTGTCATTTCTAATTTGGACCAGATTCAAGATGGTGACCTTGAGACATGTGATAACACATTTCTTTCTGCATTTTCTTAGAAACTATGACAACCTTAGCTTGTTCTTTCTGTCTCCCATTCCTTATTTCTGATTACATTAAAGCCAATGCTATCACATGCTCCAGAGTGCATACCTCTACCTGAGTATACTCTCCTCTTTGTGTCTGTTTCCCTCTTTCTCTCCATCCCCTTCCCTCTTTCCATGTTTTCCATGGATTATTACTTTTAAAGCATTCTTATTCTTTCTCATTCCACATTATACATTACATAGGTCAAAACAATCTCATTTTCCTTCCCAGATACCATTGCATAGGTTTCTATGCAATGAATATAGCAAAGAATCAGAGGACTTTTTGAATGCATGTGAAAATTGTCCAAGTCTCCTATTATTTGAATGAATGAATTTTAGAGCTTTCTTCTCCCCCTGGGATGGAGAGCTAGATGCAGGCTGTAAAGATTGAAGTATCATATAAGAAGAACATCAGATATGTAAACCGTAAGCTTTGGTTCAAGGATACTACAATCCCATCTCTTAAAGTATCTAAAGTATCCACCTTACTGAATTTCAGATAGACATAGTACCTTGACCTTGAAATAAGAATATACCATATTTTACTACTTTAGCTTATTTTCAATTCCTCCCTTTTCTATTCCCAAAGAACGTTTCAGAATTCAGAAACAGAAGATATGGCCACCTCCTCTGATTTTTTTCTCTACCCACATACAGTGTAGTATTCTATCTTACCCTTACTTCCATCTCCATCAAAACCATCACTGACCTCATTTAACCCATAAACAAGAGCATTTTCCCAAGGGATTTCCATTTTCCAACCCACTTATCCTTTTCTTTCCTCTAACATCAGATTCATTACCACCATCCATCACAATTTTGTCACAATAAAATTTATATCATCTTCAAATATTTTCAAATATTCATTTCAACTCTCCTTACCTCAGCATAGCTTTCAAGACAGGAGATCTTGACTTCAATCTAGCTTGTATCAGCATTGTAAAATAGCATGCTGACCTATTATTTTCCCCTTAGCACATTACCTGGCACATAGTAACTAGTTAAGAAATCTCTAGTAATGTCACTATTTTCAACCCTTCTGTAACATAGTTGCTTCTTAAACCATTGCTAGCCTAGAAATATATCTGTGTACATGCATACCTATGGATATATGTATTGTATATCTCCTTTTCTTTCATATGCTACTTGCTGTGAGGTTTTTGCCAACATCAACCATTCATGTTTTCTGAGTCTTGGAGCAAGTCCTTCAGAACTGGTTTCTCCTAGTTTATCTCTCTTCTTTGTTTCTTTCTGTAGAGATTTTTCATGTCAACCTAGCTCTATCTGAAACATACATTTTAATGTAAATGACCCCCAAATCAGAATCTTTCAACAATCTTGGATTTGCTAACACCCAGTTACATTTTGGCATCTTTCTATCAAATGATTCAGAAGCCTGGATTAATATTTATTACCATCATAGCCCTAACTACTGTCATGAGTAGTGAAGAAGAAATTCAAAGTCACATCATAGCTAGGTTATGCACATGCATGCAAGGAAAGAGGGGAGAAAGTGTTTGTCAGCAAACTATGTTTCACAGTGCTGGGTCCTCAATTACTTTGTAATCAAAGTTCATTCACTTCTATTCATATGCTATTTCCTCCAATACAATGTAAGCTCCTTAAGAGAAAGTGATACTTTCATTTTTATCTTTCTATCTACTATACCTAGTAAAATACCTGGAACATAGTAGGCATTCCATTAAACTTGCTGAATTCAATAGAATTTGTGTATATTTCCATGCATCTCCCTAATGTCTCACCCTAGCTTCCCAAACAAGATATGATTGTAAACCTGTGCCATTCTTTCCTTCTTCTTTGTCTTATTTTAAAAAAAAGTTGAAAATAAGTATATTATCTGTCTTATCACCACAGTTAAACTATTTACTACACAGAATATTTTCTAGCACCTCTCAACAGATTCAAAATCTACTCAAGATTACTTTCTTGTATTTTAAGAACTTTCCAAGGGCTTTCTTCTTTACCTCTCAAACTTTACATTCTCCTTTCTTCTACCCTTCTGGTCTTTTAGTTGGCCATGCTATTCTAATCATATTTTAGTTTTTTGTTTGTTTCTTTGATTTAGAAAAAGTAACACAGAATACCTTAAAGGCTGAGCTTGTCTATGTAGAATATTTTTCTCTCATATTATTGAAACTGCTTCTTCTCAAAAACTTTTCCTTAAAATCTTTTAATTCTCATACAAATAACTTTAATTGTTGTGTACATAACACAGAGCTGAAGGATAAAGTTTTGCAGATTATTCAAGAAATAATAAGAAAAAAATTAATTGACTTCTTCAATAATTTTAAAAATAGAGACAGATTTTCTGCATTGACTGTCCTCATTGACTGAATTCAGATAAGAGCTCCATGTCTTAACTAGGACTTGCTAGTATAGATGAACACAAATTAGAATTTAACTCTTTCCCAGTGAACACACATTACACCTTGACTAGTAAAATGAATACTAATTCAACAATCTAGACAACTAAGGTTAAATAACAAAAGGGACTCCAGAAGCCTTGATTATATGAAAGTCAGTTTAATTATCAGCATGGCTGCCTGAATTTTGATGGTGTGGTCCTAACAACGAATTCCAAAATGTGTCATAAAACTATGAAGAAAACTGAGGTTTTGAAAAACTTCCAGTGTTTTGCGATGTAAGTATGAGTGAGCTTTACTATAAGCAAAAGGGGAAAAAAATTCACTTTGGATTTTTAAAAGAAATATTTGGTGATCATGCTGCTTTCCTTTGCATATTGCACAAAAGATAAAAAATGGTTAAATATTGAAAAACAAAGAAACAAGAAAACTGCAAAAAAATGCAGCAGGCTTAATACATACCTGGCTAGAGATTTTTATAGTGTTAAAATAAATTAAGAGGAAGCCTAGGAGTTCCACAGAGGAGAAACTATTTCCCATAATGTTTGAGAGTAGAAGTTAACAAGCCTGCTGGGATCTTTTTAGCCCCTGCAGAGCCAAGGCTTCAACATTATTAAATGGCTGTCGCATCTGAAGTATGGTGCACATAACTCAATAAACAACAGAAAACATATGATGCTGAAAGGGGGGAGGCTTTAAATTACCCTGTAGAATAATTCAGTTTCAGGACAGGTGTTTGCATGTGATGGAACAAGATATGACTGAAGAATTTAAAAAAAATGTCTAGGAAAAAAGAAGATGCTGCAGCCTGAGTTCCCAGTATAATGCCGACTGAATCCATCTACTTCAAGGTAATATTCCTAGACTAAAAAAATTTTAATGTGGTGAGGGGGACAAAAGCATAGATAAATAGAATCCTCAAAATTGTTTATTTTTAGCAAAAGAATGTGGGCATTTGGGGGAATAAAAATAATAGTGTCCAGATCTACTTTATCTAGTTAAAAATCTAGTTCTAAGTCAGAAGTTATTCTGATTCCAAACAAGTGAATAAATACTTTACTATTTTAGAAATTTGAAAGTCCATGAGTTGTAGGTTTGTATCACATATTTAGATATACTTTTTAAAAAGTGTTTTTGTTTTCAACCATGTAAAGCTACAAAATATGGCTAGCAGTGGAATGGAAAAACTACACTTAACAGAATAGCATGAGTTTTTCCAGTGAATATCTTTATACTCATATCTGAATATCTCAAAATCAGACTGATTATAAAGATCACAACTGCACAAATACTTATTTTTTCCAAGAAATTAAATTGGATTCTTACCCACTCAATAATACAAATTCTCAGACCTCCTCCATAAGGGCAACAGATAGTAGATAGGGTAAATACTTTTTGGGGGGATATTTGAATATTGTACATTGTCAATCTGAATCATTTAAGGTGACCACTCAGAAGGCTCCATCAGAACACCACTCTCATTAAAAAAGAAAGCTATCATATTCAGTATGCAACAAATCCTCTCAAAAAACTATAGAAAATATATTCTCAGTATAATAACTAATATTTGTACTTATAGATATTTACATATATCTCTACGTATATATTTAAATCAGGGTAGAGTTTTCTTATGACTGAAAGTTATCTTTTATACACACTTTTCTGTTGTTTTACAGTTAATTTAAATATCTAACAAAATATTTAAATCAGATAATTTACAAACTAGCTACACTTTGCTAATCCCTATGCCTGTCTATCACCTAATGTTCTTAATTATGTTTGTAATTCAGGAACATAAAAGACAAAAATTGGGAGGAGGGGAAGAAGAAAAATAAAACTTCAGTATTCTATTTACTGCTTCTTTAAAATAGTTGAAATGTAAATTTTTGCCACTCTACCATGAAGCCTACTCTCCTTTCTTAATCCGAAGTAATAAATAATTTTAACCTGATTAATTGCGCATGTTACTTTTGTTCAATTGCTTGATATGTCAGTACTAGTTTAGTATATTTTGAAAATGGTTAATTGCTTATATTTTACCATTCCTGATTGACTTTTTAAAAAATCCATAACATTTAAAATGGTATTAATTTCTGTGCAGTCCTAATTTGGGAAGTATTAAAAATATCTGTATCTTTTTTAAATCTTATAATATTATACAGGGTATCCCAAAAATCTTAGTGCATTTTAAGTACAACAGAAGTTTACTGTTTGTACTTAAAACTTAAGTAGCTGTACTAAGATGTCTGAGATACCCTGTAATGGATTTGAATCTTATGGAAACCTGCCTATTGGTGGTTCCATTTAGCATTAACTAAATATGTTTTGTTCAAAATTATTTATTTTTTTAAAAATGAAACCTAAATATTTCATTATGGTCAGGCACACCTCTTCTTTAACCTCTAATTTAGAAGTACATTCTCAAATGAAGACTTTGGACCATGAAACAAGAAAATACTGGCCTATATCATGGTTCAAATGAAAACATTACATATTTCTAATTGAAAAAAAGTTTAAAACTGAAAAAAGAAAACATAGGAAAAGATTATTTAGCCACAGTGATGTTACATTCCTGTGACCATATCTTGAAAAGTTTGTGGTTTTCATGAATATAATTTATATCTTTACCTAGGAACCTACTAGATCTTTAACAAATTTTGTTGATTGTTTTGTTGCTGCTTTTAGGACTTAATAAAACATTTGCTAAAGCCAGAAACAATCCAAGTAAACAGACAAACAAAACCCTCCAAAATTCATAAATATTTTTATAAACTTAATTGACAGAATCTGAGTCCTTGAGATGCTGGCCCTTCCTTGAGAAGACAGTATTGTCTACATGCTTGACAGAGGAATGATTACGACTGTCCTTGTTCCTGATTTTTCCATTTCTCCTCAACCTGGTCATCACAACCAATCTTTCTATCCCCTTTAAATATTCTAGTTCTTCCTGCAAGTTAATGACATTGTGGTATGTAACTTTCAGCAAGGAAAGCAAAGGGTGGGGAAAAGGGAAACCTCTAGAGGAACTACTTACTAATGTAGTGCCATAAATCAACTAATGAGAGAGAAACCAGATCTGTGTGGTCTCTAATGCGATCCCACAGAGATCAATCATGTCACCTGAACAATGTTTAGGGACCTAGGGGTAGGGGTTGCCCATGGGATAGCTTTATTCCTTAGATCATATAAAATGTCTAAACAGTAACATCTTAGTATTAGAAATGTGAGGGTTGAATATAAAAGTTCTATTTTTATATTCATAATGTAATTTAAAAACTATCATAAATCAATTAAAATAAGTTTGTCTAGATAAATCAATAATAATTGGAAAATACTCGAGATCTTAATATTGATCAGCGAGGTTACAAGTTTTAGAAAAATGGTACCTAATAGTAGGGGAATACAGAAATGTCCCTAATTGCTTTAAATAAATCCTACGTGTGGCAAACTAATTATTAAATAAATAAACAGTATGTATGCAAATATGTAGTGAATAGTAGCATAGGGAATTATTTGATTATTTTACATACTTTATACATAGAAAATCATAATTAATTTTATTAAAAGGCTTTCTACCATATCAGTATGCTTTTAAGGTGAATCTAATAAGGAAAATCATGGAAAAGATGAAAGCAATTTTAAAAGGAATACTGGGAGGGAAAGTATTTCATTAAAAATGTAAGGGTAGGAATCTGAAAGCATTAATATGAATCAATCTTAAGTTCTGCTTACTAACCTTGGAATCTGATTATTCCTGTAGTACACCAGGACAAGAATAAGTGAACAAGAAAGATGTAATTGAAGGAATGAAGAGCTAGAGATTCATCCAATGGGATAGCCCAAACTACTTGTTCTCTACCCAGTTTGATACGGATGCTTGCTTTCACTCTTACTTTCAAGCCAATCATTGCATTTGATGCTAAACTTAGACCAGAAAGTCTCAGAAAAAGTTCATGATGGAATTTGACATCTCTCCTCTTAGTAAAATGACTAACCAATCTAGAAGGCACCACCAAAGAAAATGATGAATTATGAGGATCATGAAACAAACCTGAAAAGCCACATAGTTTAGCAGGGTGACTTTGCACCCACCTGCAACCATTGGTGTTGCTTTGGTTCATTCAGTCATGTAAACTCTGTCACTTTGACATGTTTCCAGTTGTTTTCCTTTACAACCATGAGAGTGTTGCTACACATATGCTATAGGCAATCATGTTGTCATTCCTTAGTTTTTTTTTTCCTTTAAAAACTGACCTAACTAGAAACCAAGCCAATTTAGGGAACTTTTTCTCTCCTAATAACATTCCTTTAAAGATATGATCTATGATCCATCAGATATTATCCAAGTAGAAGTGATTTCAGTCAAGACAACACTTTTAGATAACACTAGAAGCTAGAAAATCTGTCTTCAAACCATGGTCAAAGAGAAGGAAGTAAGAGGTTATAAAAACACACATGGCTAATAAAACTGTGGTTTCTACTAGCCACAGTGATTAAATAATCTTAACCTCAGGTATAACATGCCTGAACAATTTTAAATGCTAATGGAACATCTCAGAGTCAAGGAAATTAAAAAAAAATGTTCTCAGATGTAAATATCTGTCCAGAAAGAAGTTGATAATAAAGCCTCTGTAATACACAAATCAGGTTCCTCCAGAGTACCAGGCTTATGAAATAAACCAGAAAGTCATCGCCATCTCCCCATCTACGTACCCTGTTTTATAGCTTCTGCTAACTCACTTTTCAGTCACACTGGCATCACCCAAAGTCTGTAATGCTAGTGGCTAACACCACAGGAAGCGGGCAGAGGAGGGAGTCGAGGTGCCATGTGCTCCTTATTAATTGTAGATCAAAAGGAAGTTTCAGTATTAACAGTTTTACTTGCCTATAGCTCTTTGAAACTATTAGTAGAAGGGAGCTCAAGAGATGATAGACTGAAAACAAAAGTCAAGACAATGGACAAAATATTATTTTACCACCTGAGATCTAAAGGAAATGTAATTTAGTGAGTTAAAAATGAAAACTTCCTGGGACATACAATCTTGTCAGGGAAGGGTAATTATTTGATGGATCTGATCATAAGTCATAATATCAATAAAATATGGAATTTTAGAAGACAAGTATTCTTCAGTTCAAGATTCTTACCAAACGTTTTTAAATTGTTTATCTTATTGCTATTTCACAAACTGTAACGATGTTTTTTCTTCTTTAGTTTAGTTTTTAATCCCACCTATAATGCTTCCTGGAGAAAAACTGCTCCCAAACAGTGATCATTTAAAGAGGAATGTAAGAATTGATCACTGATGACAATTTGCAATTGCACATCTCTCATCTAGTTTAGAATTCACATCAATGACAAGGCTAGCACCTCCAGGTTTATAAGCATTTTGTAGATGTCCATCTAACCAGAAACATTAACATTTCAATAACACTATTAAATGATTATTGCTGGTCTTCCTTTGCTAAAAATGCCACCATTTTGCTTAGGGATTTGTGCCCCCAACCCCAGCTTGTTTTGTTCAGTACATCACCTGAAATTTCTCCAAACATCTCTTCTTTTATGTTTAACAAATTTGAAAATCTCACTTTACAGCTCTGGGGTATTCTGTACATCATCCATTTGGAGCATATATAGGCAGAAGACAATATATTACAGATCAAATATATATTAATCAACCCTGTGCCTAGCTATTTTTGGTAGAATGTTAATGCACCACAAAATTGGTTACTTTGTCAAAAGCAGTGCCCAAAAGAAACAATTTTTTTCTTAGTATATTTTACCAATCATCCATTTCTGAAACTATACCCAGGCATTCTTTCTGAACAAAATTACCTTCAGCTGCCCTAAAATTAACTAATGTATTGCTTTCCTCTGAGCTGTTTCCCATTAAAATGCAGGTGTTCAACTATCTTTGTACTTTTGTCTGTTTCTTAAAAGAAAACACCAGTTATGTGTATCTATTTAAAAATAGCAAATAAATCAGAGGAAAATTTGGGACATGCTAGGGAAAATAAGTCTATATGTTTGTGTGTATATTTGTATATATGTATACATAAATGTAAATACACACACCAGGGAGAATCTTCATTTGCATCCAGGTATTTTTGGTTCAAACCTTCATCTCTTGTAATATCACATGAACACATATTTATGTGCGTAAAAATGTTTGTGTTGCTATACAGAAACGGTGCAAATAGGTCACAAATGTGTCATTCTGAGCCTATATATACAGGTATAGGATGTGATGAGTTCAACCTTGTGCAGAGATTGGGGGTTGGGAGGAAAGACCGAAATGATGGGGGGAGGGGCTTTAAACCACCAGAGTAAAATTGTAGCCATAATGAATGTGAAACTTCTGACTTTGAGACCAATTACATTTTCCCCCAGAGACAAAAATAAAAGAGGGGGGCCTCCCCCTGTAGAGGGTGGTTCCATCCGAGATGCAGGTCGGGGCAAAGGGGGAGCCACTGTGTCCTCCTCCATTCACCTACAGCATTTTACAACCTGAATGAAGCTTCAGAAAATGGATAATGCATCTTGAAGTTAGACAAGAATCCCTGAAGGGGTGAGGGGAGGGGGGTGAGAAGGGACGGGGGGAGGCTGGGAAACAAGAAATCATCTCCTCTGACCTCTAGTGAAGTGCCAGGTTTTTTCTTTAGCTCTTCACATTTCCTAAATTTGCAGATCTGGTGTCCCGTTTTGCGATTCCTGCAACTGCTGCAGACGCCACAGTTGATGAGCCTCTTGCAGGGCACGCAGACCCCGCACCTTTTCCTCTTCTTCTTGGCCGGGTTGGCTCCGCCAGCTCCTCCAGAGGAGGAGGAGGAGGAGGAGGAGTGATTCTGAGGGCAGTCTGCCAGATTGGCAATTTGAAACGCACTGTCTGTGACGGCTGCTGAGGCTGCTGCGGGGGAGTGAAGGGCTGTCATGACGATGACCCCTGGAGGTAATGAGATGCCCCCTAAAGCCGGGATAGCGGAAAAAGTCCCCACGCGTTCAGGGAGATTCATTATCTCTGCTTCAGCAGCGCCGCATTTGAGCTTGTTCATGCATTCCCCCGCCAAAGGTCTGCAGTGTTCAGGGGATAAGGTGGAGAGGAAATTAGTATTTGCCATTTGCAACGACGGCTCTGGCGGGCAGCCAGCTTTGCCCAGCCTCTGGGAGTCGTTTCGATGGTGCATGCTGGTCCTGCTGCTGCCGCCGCTGCCCGGGTGGATGGAGGAGGAGGAGGAGGAGGAGGAGGAGGGGGCGGAGGAGGAGGAGGATTTCCTGCCGCCCCCCCCGCCGCCGCCGCCGCCGCCCCCTCCCCCGCCCCCTCCTCCTCCCCCGCCGCCCCCTCCTCCTCCTCCTCCTCCTCCTCCGGCTCCTCCAGCTCCGGCTCCTGCCCCGCCGCCGCCCCCGGCAGCGCCCCCGGCCGCGCCCCCGCCGCCGCCGCCGCTGCCCCAGAGCATGGCGGTGGCGGCGGCGGCGGTGGCCGCGTTGTCGCAGTTCCAGGGGGACATGCCGATGCGGGCGGCGGCGGCGGCGGCGGCGGCGCTGCTGGGGAAGATCGGCGTGGTGATGCGCGCGATCTTGGCCGCCTGCGGGAAGGCGCCCCCGTTGGTCTTGTAGAAGGAGGTGGCGAAGGAGCGGTAGCGCTCCATCTCCGAGTTGTAATCCACAAGGCTGTTGAGGGCGCCCTCGGGCAGGTGGCTCTCCTTGGGCAAACCCGGGGCCTCCGGGCTCGGCCCCGGCTCCACGCAGACGTTGGTGTTCATGGTGCAGGGGGGAAAGAAGGGGTGCAGGGTGGAAGAGGGGGGCGTCTGGTCCGACACCTGGGCGGGAAAGGGGGGGAGGTGGGGAGGAGGGAAGGGAGTGATGGTTGTTGGTGGAGTGGGGACCGGGTGGCGAGGGAAAGGGGGGTCGAGGTTGGGGGTGGCAAGAGAGACCGTGAAGGGTGGCTTTATTCCTCTCTGGGGCACATATCCACAGACGGAGAATTTCCCGGCAGCGTCGTCCTTTGCATTATCCTCCAACTGTTACAACTAAAATAAAGAAAGTCATTCCAACGAGATGCACGAGGAAGAGATTAAAAATAAATAAACCACCACATACACAGGCGCGCTCAGACATTCACCTGCCAAGTCGTTCGCATGACAATCATGAAGACATACACATGCACACATACACCTCCACACCTTCCCTCCTCTCCCCAGCGCGCCCTCCCTCCGAGATCCCCCTCAGCCCACCCCACCCCAACCTCAGCCACCACCACACCGCAGCTCCACGCACACCCCCGTTCTTATAACACTCTCGAGTAAATAAATTAATAGCCAGGGGTACCCAGGAATGGAAAAGAAGTGAGTTATAAATGCCAAGGGAGGAGGACACTTGGAGTACTAAAGACATGCAAATGAGGGGCGAAAAGGGTGATACTACCTAGAAGCAGAGGGCATTTAAACATTATGAAACGTGTGAACAAGTGGTGCATGGGCATGCAAATGCTATAAAACTAGAAAAAAAAAACGGCCTTGGCCCTAAGAAGAAAACGAACAGGAAATTAACAAATGAGGTACGGAGAAAGTCTACAATGCTTTAGCGTATAAACTGTAAGCAAACACAATACAACTGAGAGCTAAGCTACAATCTGAACTAAAGAGGCCAGGAAAAAAGGAACTACCAGCTGCCACAGTGTCCTTCTGTGTCTGACGGTCATTAGTTTGAATCCCAGCACAGCTGGCTCTGTTAGGGTCTTAATTCAATGGACCAAGGACAGGTCTCAATTGGACAAGCCATTTGGTGGTGAGGTTGAGTATGTGTGTGTGTGTGGGGGTGGGGGGGCGGTTAAGAAGGGTGATGTTCTACTTCTTTAAAAGAAAAAAAAAAGGAAAAGGAGACCAGATTTAAAAAAAAAAAAACAATAATAGTAAGCCAAGCAATTTCACAGGTTTTGATCCAAGAGCCTGCAGCTGCTAAGGACTAATATTCTCAGTCATTCCCAATGGGGACTTCTGTCCCTTTCCAAAGACAAGGGGACTGCAAGGGACTTTATTCCACCAACCCCCTTCCCCCACCAAGGCAACTCCTTTAGACATTGAAGGAGTTTATACATAGATTAAAGGGAGAGGGAAATATTTCAGGTACTCATTACCTGAGGATCAAGCCATTAAAATAATTTCCTTATTTTTTTTTCTGTTTTTAAGGGAAAGTTGATTGTTAACTGAGTGTTTTTGTCTCTACTTGATGCCTTTTTAGGCCATTATTAAGCTTTGAGAAGGGGTATTTTAGTTGTTTACTACAGAGGGAGAGAGGTACATCACAGACTTTTAAGAAGTAAAACAAAAACACAAAGTATATATTAAACAAAAATATAGTCTCTTTGTTTCCAGATTTTTCCAGATTCTTTACCAGAAAATCTGTTTATAGCATCTCCTGAAGCCTAGACATTGACCAGAAATGTTTAGTTCTGGTATTAGTAAATGGGGCCGGGTACAGTGTCAGCTTTGAATATTCACAGTTCAAAATGATTATCAATTATTGTAATTATGTTTATAATTAGATTAATGAACCATTTATGCCCAACCTACCAATGCAAAAATTTCAAGTTCTACTGATGATGTATACTAAAAAGCAGGGTTTGTGTAAACAAATCCCCATTAGGGGAGAGTAAATCAAGATAAGGCATTTCACCCAGGGCTGGATTAGTAAGTAGCTTGCATCTTTCAATCACTTAGAGTCCCTAATCATCCAGGAACCACCTCTGTATTTTAGCATCAGGGAAAACTGCTCTCTTCAGAGGTCTGCTGGCAATACAAAGGGTGCCCCCCAAAAGCTCCAGGCTAAACGTTCTGGGGAGGAGGGGAAGGAAGGAGCACACCAAAAATATGTTCAGAGATTCCCTTTCTGCAAATGAAATTGTAACTACATGTCCATAATAACAGCTATCCAACAAAAGTAGTTATACCAACCATGCACTGGAAAGCTATATATTGGGGGAAGGGGAAGAAGGTGTCAGTATTTCAGATGGTTAATCTTGATCCAATAAAAAAATCATTTTATGTCCTATTTTCAAAGAATAAAGTGGTGTTTCTAAACAGAAGCTTTCCTCACCTGCCCCTGCGGACGCCCCCCCCCCCCAACTCTTTCTCCCTGAAGGTTTAATGCCATCAGAAACTGTAGAAAATGATGGTTCCTACCATCTAGGTAATTATTGTTTAATCAATGCATCTCTAGAGCATGAAAAAAAGGTGTCTAAGTCACGGCTATTGTTTTGTTTTCTTTGAAAAACCAAAACAAAACAGATAAATAACTACTGTCCAACATAAAGCTCAAATTAGACATCCATACTTCATGATCCAGTTTTAGTTTTAAACAATGTAACTGTACATGCTTAATATTGAATGCCTGGTCTACCAGAGACATAGAGATCAAAGGTCATATTTAACATTCAGGAGGAGGGGCGGGTGCAGATTAATTAATAAATTAATACAGCGGCGCTTTTTATTGCTGGAGTCCAGCATTATTAATCTACTTTTACAATCCCAGCGGACAGCAAACATTTAAGAAAAAAAAGCCACAGAAAAAGAAAGAACAGTCACTTACCAGTCTCTTTTTATTTGGGGAGCCTTAGGATTTGCAGACGCTGCCAGTCTGCCTTTAATTAGTTGCACATCACCCCCTAACACAAAGAAACACAAATCCAGATGTGTCTTGGCAGCTCCCAATTACAACTTTAATACTTGTAAACAAACTGTTAGGGGGAAAAATAAATAAATATGCGGATCCGCCAAAAAAAAAAATACCTGTAAATGGCTTTTTTTTTCTTGTTGCAGAGAGAAGGAGGAGGAGATGGTGTTAGTGGTGGGGGTGGAAGGAGGAGGGGTGGGGGGAGAGGAAAGAGAGCAGAGTGTGAGTGTATGTGTGAGAGCGCGGGGCTGTTCTCGGTGGTCTCTCCTCTCCCTGCGCGTTGCTCTCGGTCCGTCTCTAGTCGCTGTGTGCGAGGGAGGGAGGGAGCCGGGGAGTCTCTCTCTCTCTCTCTCTCTCTCTCTCTCTCTCTCTCTCTCTCTCTCTCTCTCTCTCTCTCTCTCTCTCTCCCTCTCTCTCTCTCTCCCTCTCTCTCTCTCTCTGCCCCCCTCTCTCTCTCTCTCCCTCTCTCTCTCTCTCTCTCTCTCTCTTGCTCTCCCCCTCTCTCCCTCTCATGCCCCCTCCCTCTCTGTTTGTGTGTGTGCGTGTGTGTGGTTGCTGGGGGAGGGGAGAGAGGGAGAGAGAAAAGGAGCAGGGGGGAGGTGTGCTGGCTGAGGGGGCGGGAGGGGGGCCAAGTGGGGGGGGATGATTGGCGCTGAGGTGAGGAGGACGCAGAGACGTGGACACCTACTGATGATTGGCTGCAAATTACACCGGGAACAAGAGGCGCACGCGGGCCACCGCTCCTCTTCACAAATCCTCTGCTAAGCGGCGGAGCCACGTTCCCCAGCTCTGCCCGCCTGCCCGCCTGGCTCCCTGTCTGCCTCTGTCCTGGTCCCCTGCTCAGCCTGGAGACACACACACACACGCACACACACGCACACGCACACACACACACACACGCACACACACAACGAGGGCTGCAGATTATTTTCTTTCCTTTGCTCTTTGAAATAATTGTTTGGGAGGCCTGGAAAGAGGGCGTTTCCGCCGCTCCTTCTATATGAGGGGTGTGTGTGTGTGTGTGTGTGTGTGTGTGTGTGCAAATAAACTTGTCTGCATTCTCTAACTAGGTTAAGAAGCAAGCCAAGAAACGGAGTGAAGGTCGTGTTTGTTTAAGTGACGCCTTTTCCCACTCATCCTACTGTACCTTAATCCCTTCTCCTGATCCATTACCTCAGGATACCCATTAAGACTGCGTCTGTCTGTCCGTCCTTCTGTTTCTCCTCTCTCTCTGTCTCTTTCTCTGTGTCTGTCTCTGTCTGTCTCTGTCTCTTTGTCTGTCTCTGTCTCTCTGTCTCTCTGTCTCTCTGTCTCTCTCTCTCTCTCTCTCTCTCTCTCTCTCTCTCCTCCTTCCTCTCTTTCCCCTTCTTTTATTCCTCAGAAGCTTAGAGGAAGGAAAAAGCGTCTCCAGTCAAGTGTTTTCTGGTTGCACTGAAATTCAGCGCCTTAACACTATTAGAACAGAAACTAAATTGATTCTGTGCTGCTTTGCCCCACTCCCTCCCCGCCCCCGTCTCTCTCTCTGTCTCTCTCTCTCTCTCTGCCCCCTCTCTCTCTGTGTTTGTATTCTCTTTCAATCTCACCTCTCATCTACTCTCTTTTCTCTTTCTCTCCCTTCAATTCTCTTTTTATATTTGCTTTGCAGGTGAACCAGGATGGATCTGACTTTTTTTTCTTTCAATTTCCAAATTCACTTGAGGTGGAACTTTGAAACTTTGATTTTCGTCAATATTGATTCGCTGGTGACCAATCCTTGATTAGCATTTCATTTTCTGTATTTCTTGGCATTCTTAATGGAGTATATGATTTTAATAATTGATCTTTTTTTCCTCAAGATTTTGTGGTTCCATCATGATTACAGCCCAGAGTGTAAAGCAGTGAAGAGCACTATTAGATTTGCAGTCAAACAACTTGGGTTCTAGGCGTGGACTTTTCCAGTTTACTCACATTGTTTTGCTTTAGCTTTATTTTTTTTAATCTGCAAAATGGGGATGATATCCATTTCACAGAGTAGATGTGAGGATCAAATGATGTGTGCATGTGAAAGCAATTCAGCAACTAAAAGGTGCTATGCAAACATGTCAGTGTAATATTTCAAATTGGCAATGCTCTATTACACATTGAAATGAAGCATAGTGTATTTTTTAAAAAGTTAAACCAAAGTAATTGTAGGGCGAGTATCACCATTTTAAAAATTGGTGAATTTTTTTAAGTTTTCAAAAGGAAAAAAATAGCTATTTATAAACTATAAAAGAAGGAAAAGAAAATAGAAAGACTAGTTTAAGATCCTTTTGCTTCTATGAATTGGAATACAAATTTGTGTTCTAACTGAAGGCAGCTAATTTCAGTGGTAAATATTTATTGCTAAGAAATGACAACTTTTAAAAGTAAAATTTCTCAGTTTTAACATTTGGATCTTGTGAGTGTCAGTCTCATTCATATCAAGTTTAATATCACTTAATAAAGGCTATGGACAAGGATAGACTGTAATTTCATTGGTATAGGGAATATTTTGGTGAGGAAATTCATTCTCTCTGAGTAGCTTGACACTTTCTTTGTAATTTACACTTTTAATGAGTTGATGAGAGCATGCAAATGTTGAGTGACTTGCTGAGGGTCTGTTTTTTCTCTGAACCTGGCTTTATCTATAGCACATGATGTCTCACTTTATATCAATAAAGTATGTTTAAACAGTAGTTAGATTTTGGGGATTTCATGGTACATCAGAAGAGTAAGGTAATAGCAGAGGGTCTCCTGGTCTATAGGATAAACTGAACTTTTATTGGGGCTTGCTCAGCCTTGCCAAGTTTGGATGGATGGGTACGGAAAATCTTTCTAACTTGATAGTACCTAACACAACTTGTTCTCTACTAGAATTATTCTTTAATGACCCAGCAATCCACTATGACAATCATACTGAACAGATCACAGAAATTAGACTTAAAAAACCTGCCTTCAAGTCCTACCTACATGACCTTGGAAAAATCACTTAACTTCTCTTGATCTCTCTAAAATGAAAATCATCGTGAAGTTCTGGAGTCATGATCCTGAAGTCTTCTCAATACATATTATTCTCCTTGTCTCATGTTTTCTCCCACCCAAAGGGACTCTGTGAATACAAAGATCTGACTCATTTATATATATACATCTGTGTGTGTATATATATATATATATATATATATATATATATATATATATGTTCACTTTCCTGCTTCAAATAACCAAGGCTTACAAAGCATTGAAATTTAGATCACCTTCATTCTCAGTCTCTTAAGAAATGAAGAGAAAAGTTATGTCGCACTCCTTACTCTGAGCATTTGGTTCTCTCCCTTGTAGTTCAGGTCACATTCCCCATCAACAACTCATGAAAACAAGATATAAAACCCCAGTGTTCTGGACTATTTGAGCTTTTGTGGTCAGTTCAAATGAATTGCATTACTTCTGGCTCTCAGCTTTTGCCACTGCCCATGTGTCACTCCTGGCTAGTCTTCTTTTAGCCCACTTTTCCCACTTCTGGTATAAACAGTGTACCACCACTGTTATTTTTTCTTCAGAAGTTTTCTGCAGTTCTTATCTTATCTCTGAGGTACTTCCTATGAGTTTATTTTATTAGGTGTTGCCTTGGCACACTACTGCTGAAGTGTGTGTGTGTATGTGTGTGTGTGTGTGTGTGTGTGTCTTTTCTCAATCATTGCCATTTCCCCTGGAAGTCTCTCCCTTTTTTCCTCTCAGCAAATCCCTGATTGTTTCTTTAAAAAAAAAATAGTTTTACACCCTTAGTCCATAACAGTTTTTTTCCCCCCACCTTTGCTCTTTCCACTATTACTTTAAAACCTTTAGATCCTTTGGGGAGAGAAGAGGAGGGATTCTTTGGGTGAGGAGAAAAGAAAAAAAAAATTCAATTGATTGTCATCAGTTCACTTTCTCAGGTCCCATCTATCTTTTAATCCTAAGACCTCCATTTATAATAAGGCATCAAAGCAGTGATTTAAAAAAAAATGTTTAAAGTCTGAATAAATTATGTGTGTATATACACATATAAAATTGTATATGCTCACAGATATATGTATACATAGGTTCATATATACTTAACATACATATCTAACAAATTGGAAACATTTTAAAGCTAGAAGGAAACTTAAAGGCCATGTAGTTCAATCTCCCCATTTTAGAGATAAGGAAACCGACACCCAAAGAATATGTTACTTTCTCAAGGTCAGGGTTAGAAAGTGACAAACCTGGGATAAGGACCGATGTCCCCTGATTCTTAATCCACTACTTTTTTTTTTCTCAGTCCCAAGTAAAAACCACTTAAATTTCCTGGCAAGTCAACTTTTTAGCCCAATATTTCTGAGTGAAATCAAGTAAATATATACAATGACATAAAATAGTTTAGTGTTCTAACCTTATAAAACATATTTTCTCTTAAGGTCATGCTCTTATCATGATATAACTAAATATTTTGTTGTGCAGAGTGAATATCATGTCATGCCATTCATTTGGTGATTGATAATAGCATTTTTAAATATGGAGTAAAATTTGAGATGCTTGTGTTTCTATATGCCAGGAATATGCTAAAGATTATAATTTCTTGTTTGACATTGCAACATAATGTATCAAGGGGAAGATTTCCCACCTAACTCACAGATACAACCAATGAAGCAAAAGCAATAGAGGAGGAGCTTACTATTAAATAAAATGTATCCTTAAACTCTTCTCCTGGAAGTCTTGGTTTAGATGGGTGGAGAGGATTAGAAGAATGAAAACGAAAAGAGATTCCCTGGGAAAGGGAATCCCCAGACTCCATAGCTTCTGTTTTGAGTCAAATGAAGTCATTATTCATCTAAATTAATAGAATCAGAGATTTAGAAGTTTAAGGTACCTTTGAGATCACTTAGTTCAACTCACATTTTGTTGGTGTGTTCGTCCTTCATTGCCAAAGAATACCACGCCATCAGAGAAATAATGACGTGACTTGAATTTGACTGTGCTTTGAGTGAGGGAGGACTGTGCAAGGTCACTAGACTCACTTCTCCAGAGCTATCTGAATCTAGTGACTGGATATTCATCAGGATGACTGGAGATGACCCAGGATGCACTGGGAGACCTTGGCTCCTTTAGGCGGAAGTCTATTCGGGTACTCACTTAGGGTGAGGTAATGCCCATTTTGGGAAAGGTTTGGGGAAGAAAAGTAGGAAAGGAAAGGAAAGAAAGGGAAGGGGAAGAGGAAGGGAAGGGAAAGGTTAGGGAAAGGGAAGGAAAGGACTCCCAAAATTTATGGATTTAGGAACTGACACTAATGAGAAGTGATCCACTCATAGTCATTCACATAATAAGTAAGAGTGACAATATCTGAATTTAACTCCTATGGATTCAAATCCAAAATCTCAGTATGTCACACTATTTCCACATTGATTCATATTGAAGCAATGTGTACAGTGAAAATAAGTGATGGGTTTCAATGTAGAGAATGAGTTTGAGGTTTGGCTCTGCCACTTACAATCTGTATGATATTGAGGAATCATTGCACCATGGGCCTTAGTTTCTGGCCTCATTTTATTTCTCTATCCTCTCTTTCCTTTTGTATAAAATACGGTTGTGGCACTCTAATGAATTCTGAGCTGTCTCTTAATCTGTGAAACTATGAAATGGAAAAATAAACCTCACATAGCCTTAAATTTCCATTCTAGTCAATGCATCCTTGTCTATTGAGTGTCTACACTACACAGTGTCTACACATGACATGGTTTCTGCTCTCAAAGAATTTACAATATAACTGAGAAAACAAAATCTCTAATCATAAAGGGATAAGTAACATTTTTGTGGTTGTTCATTAGTGAGTCATTTCTGATGCTTCATGAACCTGTTTGGGGTTTTTCTTGGTAAAAATACTGGAATGATTTATTATTTCCTTCTTCAGTTCATTTTACAGATGAGAAAATTGAGGCACACAGAGGTAAGTTACTTGTTCAAGATCACACAGCTAGTAGGTGTCTGAGACTGAGGAAGATGAATCTTCCTGACTTCAGGCCCCAAGCTCTATCCACTGTGCCATCTAGCTGTCCCCAAAGAGAAACATATGATTCAATAATGTAACATAGAAGAGAAAAAATACAACTAATGGCATCTTGGGCAGCATAAGGAAAGGCATATTATATATATATATATATATATATATATATATATATATATATATATATAAAACATATATATATATATTTAGATTTAAATATTCATTTCCACAAAATTTTGAGTTAGAAACTTTCTCCCCATCTCTCCTTTCCCCCCACCCACAACACCTTGCATTCTGATTACTCATTCCCCCAATCTGCCCTCCCTTATCACAACCCTCCCTTCCCTTATCCCCTTCTTCTCTCTTTTCTTGTAGGGCAAGATAGATTTCCACACCCCATTATCTGTATTTCTTATTTCCCAGTTGAATGAAAAAACAATGCTCAACATTCATTCCTAATACTTTGAATTCCAACTTCTCTCCCATCCTCCCTCCCCACCCATCCCCACTGAGAAGACAAGCAATTCAATATAGGCTATATATGTGGAGTTTTGCAAAAGACTTCCAAAATAGTCACGTTGTAAAAGAGCAATTATATTTCCCTCCATCCTTCCTGCTCCCCCATTTCTTCTATTCTCTCTTTTGATCTTGTCCCTCCCCAAAAGTGTTTACTTCTGATTACTCCTTCCTCCCATTTGCCATCCCTTCTATCTTCCCTCTCACCCTACTTGTTCCCTTCTCCCCTACCCTTCTGTAGTACAAGATATACTTTCATACCAAACTGAGTGAGCATGTCATTCCCTCAAGTCATATGTGAAGAGAGTAAACTTCCCTTTTTTCCTCTCACATCCTCCCTTTTCTCCTCCACTGAAGAAGCTTTTTCTTGTGTTACTGATGCATGATAATTTACCCCATTCCATTTCTCCCTTTCTCCTCTCAATATATTCCTCTCTCAACCCTCAATTTCGTTTTATTTTTTTAGGTATCATCCCTTCTTATTCAACTCATCCTGTGTTCTCTGTCTATATGTGTATGTATGTATGTGTGTGTGTGTGTGTGTGTGTGTGTGTGTGTGTGTGTGTAATCCCTCCAAGTACCCAAGTACTGAATAAAAGTCTCAAGAGTGACAAATAATATCTTTCCATGTAGGAATGTAAACAGTTCAACTTTAGAAAATCCTTTATTTTTTCTCTTTCCTGTTTACTTTTTCATGCTTCTCTTGATTCTTGTGTTTGAAAGTCAAATTTTCTATTCAGTTCTGGTCTTTTCATCAAGAATGTTTGAAAATCCTCCATATCATTGAATGACCATTTTTTCTCCTATAGTATTATACTCAGTTTTGCTGGATAAGTGATTCTTGGTTTTAATCCCAGTTCCTTTTACCTCTGGAATATCATATTACAAGGCCTTCAATCCCTTAATGTAGATGTTGCCAGATCCTGTGTTATCCTGATTGTATTTCCACAATACTTGAATTGTTTCTTTCTAGCTGCTTGAAATATTTCTCCTTGGTCTAGGAACTCTGGAATTTGGCTACAATATTCCTAGGAGTTTCTCTTTTTGGATGTCTTTCAGGTGGTGATCTGTTGTTTCTTTCAATATTTATTTTGCTCTCTGGTTCTAGAATAACAGGGCAGTTTTCCTTGATAATTTCATGAAAGATGATGACTAGGCTCTTTTTTGGATCATGGCTTTCAGGTAGCCCCATAATTTTTAAATTGTCTCTCCTGGTTGTATTTTTTAGGTCACTTGTTTTTCCAATGAGGCATTTCACATTACCTTCCATTTTTCATTCTTTTGGTTTTGTTTTGTAACTTCGTGGTTTATCATATAGTCATTAGCTTCCCTGAACTCCACCCTCATTTTTAAAGGGCTGTTTTGTTCAGTGATTTTTGAACCTTCTTTTCCATTTGATTGATTCTACTTTTCAAAGCATTCTTCTCCTCATTGGCTTTTTGGACCTCTTTTGCCAATTGAGTTAACCTATTTTTCAAGGTGTTATTTTCTTCAGCATTTTTTGGGGTCTCCTTTAGCAAGCTATTGACTCACTTTTCATGGTTTTCTTACATGACTCTCATTTCTCTTCACAATTTTTCCTCCACCTCTCTTACTTGATTTTCAAAATCCTTTTTGAGATCTTCCATGGCTTGAGGCCATGTCATTTATTTTGGAGGCTTTGGACACAGAAGCCTGGACTTCCTCTGATGTTATGCTTTGTTCTTCCTCCTCTGAAAGGATGGGAGAAAATACATGTTAACCAAGAAAGTAAGCTTCTATAGTTTTATTTTTTCTCTCTTTTTCTAGTCATTTCCCCATCCAGTTACTTGACTTTTGAGACCTTTGTAGAGGAGAGGGTGTATTCTAGGGACCTGTAAGTTCTCTGTTCCTCCAAAGTGGCACCATCAAGGGAGAGGTGTTTACTCCTTTCCTGACCTGCACACTGTTCTGGGGGCAACCAAAAACTTTTCTGCCCAGAATCTGCAATTGAATTCCCTCTCCAGAGTCTCCACTAGCTCCACTGCCAGTGCTCCTCCTTACCCTTGGGTAAAGTTCAGGGCAGAGAATCTGATCAGTAGCTCAATTCCCCCAGGGGCTTTAGGTGGAAATCTCCCAGGGCTGCCACTCAGGGGTGAGATTAAATAAGCCTTTCAATTCCTCCAGGGGCTCTAGGTGGAGGGCTCAGAAAATGACAGCTGCTGGAGCCCTCCCACTGACCTTTGAAGCTATCTGTGCTATTGGTGGGTGGAGGAATCTGGAAACTGCTGCCGGTAGCACCCTAAATCCTGTTCTGGGTCCTGTCCCTGCTGCTCCACACTGGTCTGTTCTCCTTGCACTGGTCTAGCATATTTTCAAATATTAAAGAGTAGTGCTAGTCAGCCTACATAAGGAATATTGTGTTTAGGGTGATACAGTTTAGGAAAGACAATGCTTACCTGGAAAATGTCCAGTGTGAGACAAATAGAATGATGATCTCTAATTCATGCTATGTGGGGACTGACTGAAGGACCTGGGAATGCAAGTGAAGATTTTCAATATTATAATTGTCTTCAGATATTTGGAATTGTCATGTGGAAGATGGATTAGATTGGTTCTGCTTTACCACAGAAGGTAGAGCCAGGAGCAGTGGATCAAAGATGTTAAAAGGTAAATTTAAGTTTAATCATCCTGGAAAATGTCTAAACAATTAGAGTTATCCATTAGTGGAATGGGTTACTTCAAAAGGTAGTTGAGTTTCTGTCCCTGGAGGTCTTCAAACACTAACTAACCATCTGGCTTCTGCTAAATGACCAGTTTCTAGGTTTATTTTAGTTGAGATTCTTTTGGAGTCTTATAGTTACTGAATTAAGTGACTAATACAGTCCTTTCTTGATGAAAGAAAAAAGAAAATCTGGTGTTTCTGTGTCCATAAGTATCAACTGATGATATAAACAAAAGATACTATGTATCTTATGTTTGCTGAATGGAAGACTTTATTGTCCTTTGAGATGATCAGGAAAGACTTCACATAGTAAGGCAGATTTCATTTGAACCTTGGAGGATTCACAGCATTCCAATCTGTGAAGGAGAGTAGTGATTTATTTTATGGGGGAGGGGGATGTGTGTGTGTGTGTGTGTGTGTGTGTGTGTGTGTGTGTGTGTGTGTGAATTGAGTTGGATTTTGGAGGTAGAAATAAACAAATAACTTTCAAAAGATAGTGAAGAGAATGAGTAAATTATATAAAGTGACTTAATTTCTTGATAAGCCTTTTGAATTTTGTCTTGGACTTCCAGTCTCGTTGCTGATTTAATTTTTTTTCTCTTGACCTTGACCTGTCCCCAAAGTGACCTATTTGCATTGCTTACTCTTGATATGATGCTACATTATAAGGACCCACCTTCTTCCCTGGGTCTCCAAGCCCTCTTTGCTAATTAGACCCTTGACCTGTTGCTGTGGCATGCAGGCACACCCTTCCTTCTGGCCCCAGACCTTGTCTGACTAAATCAATACAGTATTGATCTCATCATTATTCCTCCCCAAGGACAAGCTTGTTACTCTGCCTTTGAACATCTGTCACTTCCCTAGTCCCTTTTCCAAAGCGCAGTGCAGGAAGCTACTACAGTTTTTATTCATAAGTTACATGGAGTCATAGCTAAGTCCTTAAAACTTAGGACTTAAAACCTACTTATATCAATGCAGTTATGTCTCATCCCTGCTCTGTTCCAGTGACACCCCTATGTCTACAGTGCCAAGAACTTCCAAGAGATCAGAGACAATGAACAAAGCTAAAATAAATTTGTATGTATGCATGGATACATACATGTATATGTGTATAATATGTAATATATATACATATAAATAATATGTATGCATATATGTGGGAATTATCCATTTTTATGTGTATAGGTAAATTCCAATTAGTGCCACGAAGGAAACCCATGAAGTTCATGCATTCATTTAATATTGCATTATTTGAAGTTATAATTATGAAAAATATAGTGATTAGTTCCAACTTGATGGAATTATGCATTATGAATTCAAATAAGCTGACCAATTCCAGCACTAATCAGGATCTTATTGTAGGGAACTTTGAATTGGACTGTATTTAATACAGTTAAATTTCCATCTCCTAAGTTTAAATATTTAAGGATTTATTTTTGGTGGTTTAACAAATATTATTTAGAAGAAATTGTTTTCTACAACCAATTTTCCTTGCTACTATGTTATTTTCTTTCACTTCTAAGTAAATATCCATACATCCTCACAACCCTGCTAGCTTTCCTACGTGAAGGTGACTCTAGTGACCTGTCCTTAGTAAGGTATATGCTTTGAGTTATTTTTTTGCCCCCAGAAGTCTTTGATTTATTTTGATCCATCCACATTCTCTCAACTTATCTGTCCACTGGGGACTCCATTCTTTTAGAGCTGAACCACATGTAAGGGAAGCTGGAAAGTAAGGCTGGCATCCTATGTCTGAACATCAAAACACCCAAGTAATCAAATGCTACTGAGTATCATGTACTGTTTCAGCCTTTTCAGTATATTTGGATATTCCTCACCTTTCTGGATTCTTAAATTTCTGTCTGCTTTTAGACTATATACATATATATGGATATATATATATATATATATATATCCCTTTGCTTACTCTCTGAATGGTAATACACACTCACAACAATTCAAAATTGATATCCCCATATCATGAAAGAATAAATAGAGTCTGAGACATTCAGTGACTTGTCCATGGTCGAACAAGTATGACATATAAATGTACACACATATATGTATGTATATGCATGTACTTGTAAGTATGGAAATGGAATTTAAATTCAGATTTTCAGGGTCTCTGAATCCTTTACACTAGGCTTCCTGGCTTGATAAAATGGAAGGGACTCAACAGGTCATTTTCTCCAACTGTCATATTTTCCATGAGATAACTGAGGCTAAATAACTTGCCTAGGGAAATCAAGTTATTTGTTCAAGTTAATATAAGTAATAAACTTAGATCTTCTGACTTAAGATACAGATCTTCTGCTTAGTACCCCTTTCCTTTGGTACAGTATTTCACTACATGATGGTTGCTACCACTTAATTATCACACCCTTTTTTTCAGTCCAAAAATTGGTTTATAATCTTTCATAACATAATCATCACATAGTATAATTCTGTTTGGCATACTGCTCAAAAAGTAAACAGAACAGCAATGTATTCACCAGTAGCATATGGATACACATTTATCTCTCATGTATTGAGAGTCATAAGCCTAGACTTCTCAGCATATCAGCACTGTCAATATTCAATTCTGATGTTTATTCATGAGTATTCCATACATGTTAATCTTGCACCTAACCTAGTTGATTAATAAATGATGTTTTAAGTAATACCAGAACAATTTTTTTAAGGTTCCCATAATGGTCATACCCCACTCTTTTTGCAAAAAAAAAAAAGGGCTTAAAATCTGAGATGATTGTGCAGTAAGATAATGGTAGCTTGCTCCTAATAACAACTTATCCAATTCTCCTGGACTTACCTTGCCTAGTTCCTTGACTCACAAAGTCCTAACCTGTCCTAGTGGAGTTACTACCCCCATCCCATGGCAGGCCCCACTATTAACACTTTCATTAAATGAGATAGGGAGAATATGGCACAATTTCTCATATGATCAATAATATGATATTGCTGGACAGTGTGAATAATGGAATAGACTATGGTTACCGAACAGAATGAAACTAACTAACTAACTGGCCCAAATGATTGAACTCATTACTTCAGACTCATTAGGAATATTTTGTAACTATGCCAACCCAGGGTTTTTTGTTTTTGTTTTTGTGTGTGTGTGGATGTATGTATGTATGTATTTCATGTATTCATTGCCCTATGGTGTCAAAGACATAATTTTCCCCTCCACACATTTTCCCTACTTTTATGTGCCTCAATTCTTTCCACTACTGAAATATGTATTCACAGGAGAATGTGCTCCTGTCTTTGAGTGGGGATGGGGGTGTGGTGGAGAAAAAGTACTTTATTTGTTACTTTTCTTATTACACTACTTCATTTGATACTTTTGTCTCTGAACTGTATCCTCCAGATGATTAAGAAAAATAAACATATCAACAAGGCCCCATAAGCAATGGTTTGGGGTAGATATGGACCCACAGAAATCCTTGAACTTGAGGTTACCATGTTTAGGTGACTTTTGTTGAGCTACATATTTGCTTTTCTTTTTGCTTCCTCTCTCTCCCCTGCCCCAAAACTATGGAAAGACAAGTCATTTTCTGTAGCAGATGTAAATACCCTTCAGACTCTGGTTTCTATTAAAACCAAATAAAGATGAAGTGGAAAGCCCAAGTTTAAAGTTTATTTCTAGGTCTATTCAGGGGTGGGGAACCTGCTGCCTCAAGGCCCTATGTGGCCCTCTAGGTCTTCAAGTGCAGACCTTTGACTGAATCCAAACTTAACAGAACAAATCCCCTTCATAAAAGGATTTGTTCTCTAATACTTGGACTCAGTCAAAAGGCCACATCCAAGAACCTAGAAGGCCACATGTGTCCTCAAGGCCAGAAATTTCCCACCTCTGGACTCTATTTTATAACATACTATGCTTTCTGCTTAATTTTCTTTATGTATGTATATGACTTGTTCTCTTTGAACATCTATATACTCAAAAGATGAATGTATGATCTTATTGATGTGCTTTTTACTCCTAGAATACAAATTGGAAACCATCCAGACTTGTCCATCCCATCCAGAGTGATCTTGCCTGAGTTCTCACATTTGTAGACCATAGGAATTTCACTTATATTTCTGGGAATCTTCCTTGGTGTCTCTTCATATTATAAGGCAAAAAGTAGATATACAGGTTATTTTTCAGTTGATACCACCCCCTTTGCATGACTAACTTACCTTCTTTTTGGATCATACATGGCACCTTAACTATGGTCCTTCTTTAAACTTCCTTATCTGTAAGGTATTAAAATCTGCTTACATGTGTACCATATGCCTCTTCAAAGCCCTATAGATGATATTCATGTTAAATTCTTCAGAGACATAGCATCCCATGAATTATGATCATATGACACCATTGAAATATTGCTCTTAAAAAGATGGGCCTATATTTCAGGGGAAAAGTTATTATTAAGGGAGCTTTACAATTTTTTAAAGGTAATCTAGTCCTCTTTCCTTTTCCTGATTAATTCTGTCCAACTCATTTTCAATTTACCATGTCTTTCTAAGATCCATGTAGTGAAGTAACAGCTCTAGAGATAGTTGAACTTCATGTCATAACCTCAATAACAGGTATTCTTCTATTGATTTTTCCTTGGTAGAAGGTTGGACCAGTCTTTTGAGTGATCCTCTTTCTTGACCAAGAGATTCTCTCTGCATTATTCTCAGGCTTGGTGCAACCAGGAGAAGGTCATACACAGATAGGAGCCATAAAAAAGACCCTCACTATCTACAGAAACCCTCCTATGTGAATACTACTTTCTACCTCTTCCATAGTAGTAGTAAGCACCGTTACTGATCCTATGTCTTATTTTTTGTGCTTTGTTAGACACTGACTATATAGGTTTTTCTCTGGTGTTACATCTTTCAAGGAATTTTGCATCATTTTAATGTGTAACTTGGAGCTACCTAGTTGTAAAAGAATCTTTTAGGTAGTATTCTGCTGTACCTAAATGACAGTAACAGTAAACCAAGCATAATGAAATTTTTCATTCCCTACATTTTTCTTCAGTCAGCCATGAAGTCTCCCTGATAATGTTCACTATGCTGGCCTCCCTTAATGATAATGCCTTACCTCTGAGATTATCTCCCATTTTATCATGTGTCTATCATGTATGTTTAGAATTGTTTGCAAATTGTTTCTCTCTTTTATGTGTTAGTTCTTCGAGGACTGGAACTATTTTGGTCTTTCCTTGTATCTTTACTGCTTAGCACAATGCCTGGCACATGATAAGCCCATAATAAATGCTTATGACTAATGAATAATGCCTTCTTTAGGGATCCTCTCAATATGTGTATATATAATTCTCATATATTTATGGAGGATGTAATATAGGCATATACATCAGCTATTATTGATAGCTATCTTTAATTGTATACTTTTGCTACATTCCCCCCTTAATCTGTCTTGTGAATGTGTACTTTAATACTCTCCAAATTGTGCTGCTTCCAGGACAGAGCTTGTGTTCACTTGGCCTAATGGAGTTAATCTTTGCTCTCTTTAATTCTATTTCATCCTCTGCAAGTACATCTTGAAACATGAAGTTCAAATATAGCAATTCTACTATGTTTCGTGTTGAAACAATATCATTATGAAAATATTGGGTCATGTCTTTCTTCTTAGACTTGTTATCTTTCCAGCTTTATTAGTGAGTTGGTTGATTCTTTGCACAAACTTTATATAGATATTTTCTCTTTTAAAAGGGAACCATTATAATAATCTCCTATAATTCTTTTCCATACAATTTTATGAATGAATTGGTTTTCTTCTTCCCTCAAGCTGGGACTGCCCTTGACTGTCCCATCCCTAGCTACGACAAATAAGTCAGCTCTTGACTGAACAAGGTGTTTTTGAAGTAGCTTTTGTTCTTTCTTTATGGGCAATTAATTTATATTGGTTAAAATTCTATGAGGAAATATTGTAATCTATGTCTTTTTTCCATCTATATCCAATTTTTCATTATTAATAACTTGTTTGAATAGGTCATGTTGGAGTTGTTTTAATTGCATGTCATGTCTTTGTCATGTAATTTTTTCTAGTTTTGTGCTAATTTTGATTTTTGCTTTAATAAATCACAGGTGTATCATTTCCTTCCAATTAAAATATAATCACTTTGGTGGGATTTTATCTACTTCCCATGTCTGGTTACTATAGAGTCATTTCTAGAAGAAAGTACTCATGATATGCAGGTAAAAGTTTTTGTGAAGTTTAAGTTTTTGGCCTTTCTCGTTGCTTATTTCTGATCTATATTTCATTTGAATATGAAACTTAAAATTTTTTGTTATCATGGATTTGACAAGCTCCATCAAATATGAGCATTTCCACATGTACAGAAAAAGATGAATAGAGAATTGTATATGAAATCATGAACCTCCATGATATATAGCCTTGTAAAAGTATAGAATACATTCAGCATATTAGTCAAAAAGCTGTCCCCTGCCTATTTACCCCTGAATGAAACTTTTGTTGTTCTGTTCTGTGCGTTAAAAAAGAAAAGGCAAAAATAAGCACTTACCATTTTAGTATCATCATCATCATCATCATCATCATCGTCATCATCATCATCGTCATCGTCAGCATCGTCATCGTCATCATCATCATCAGCATCGTCATCATCATCATCAGCATCGTCATCGTTGTCATCGTCATTGTCATCATCGTCATCATCGTCATCGTCATCGTCGTCATCATCATCGTCATCATCATCATCATCATCGTCATCATCATCGTCATCATCAGCATCGTCATCGTCATCGTCATCATCATCATCGTCATCATCATCATCGTCATCGTCATCGTCGTCGTCATCATCGTCATCATCATCATCGTCATTGTCATCATCATCATCGTCATCATCATCGTCATCATCAGCATCGTCATCGTCATCGTCATCATCATCATCGTCATCATCATCATCGTCATCGTCATCGTCGTCGTCATCATCGTCATCATCATCATCGTCATTGTCATCATCATCATCGTCATCATCATCATCGTCGTCGTCATCATCATCACCATCATCGTCATCATCATCATCATCATCGTCATCATCGTCGTCGTCGTCATCATCGTTTATTTTTATTGTTACTGTTACTCTCCCTCCAAATGCTCCTCCTGCAAAATTAATTATTAAATTAACCCTCCTTTTAACCAGTAAGCACAGTCAAGAAAAACATCTGTACTTCAGACATGTCTAAAAATACACATCTCATTTTCCGGCTCTCAATGCATCCCCTCGCTGTTAACTTGGCACCATGTTTCATCGTTGAACTACTAGAAGTGAGGTTGGTTATTGCATTGATTAAAAGTCTTCAGTTTTTCCAAGTCACTTTTTGTAATCGTTGTATAAATTGTTCTCCTGCTTCAATTGCATCAATTCATAAATATTTCCCTTCCCCTTTTCCTCTTTTTCTCCTTTCCTTCCCCTCCCCTTCTTTCTTTCTTTTCCCCTCACACCCTTTCCTTTCTCTTTCTTCATCCTGCACCTCATTAGATCTCGGTACACACTCTGCTATTATGTTTGCCTCTGCCAATGCTTATCGTAAATACTTCAAAAGTATCCAAAGACCCCGTTTGTTTCCTTTGGGCAGAGGATAAACCTAATTACTCCAACTCTTTCACTTCCTCTTTGAGAACCTGAGACCGTCTTCAATTTAGATACAATCTTCCTACTTTGTCAATAGTGAGGATGTCAAGATGGATACAACTCCAAAACTAGGTTAAAGTTTGTGAGATTCTTAGTATCCCATGTCAGTGCCACCACCATTGCAAAAGCAAAAAGACTATAGGATTGAGGCCCATTTGAATTTTGCTTGGTTTCATGGGTTGTATCTGTTGCATAATTTATCACCAAAAGCTCCACATGCTAATGATAAGTCTCTCAGTTCTCAGCTAGGCTGTTCTTCAGGAGTAGACTCAGCTTGATTTTAGTGTGGAATTATACTCAAAGACTTTTGAGTTTGCCAAATGTTGTATCCTGTTTTCTTAGCCTTCAGGGTGCAAACGCCACCTCCACACAATTAGAGCATCAGAGTAGGATTTGGGAAAAGACCTGTATATATTACTAAAATATTGTGTAGTTTTGTGTGTGTGTGTGTATATATATATGTAACACATATATACATAGATACACACACACACATATATATATATAACACATATATACATACATACACACACACACATATATATAACACATATATACATACACACACACATATATATAACACATATATACATACATACACACACAC
>CM053774.1:93420806-93439953 GCA_028658325.1 Potorous gilbertii | reverse complement strand
CACACACACACATATATATATAACACATGTATACATATATACATACATACACACACACACACACATATATATATAACACATATATACATACATACACACACACACATATATATATAAAACACATGTATACATACATACACACACACACATATATATATATGTAACACATATATACATATATACATACATACACACACACATATCTATATAACACATATATACATACATACATACATACACACACACACACACACATATATATATACACGTTGCAGTGGAAACAGTACCATGTTTAAATTCAGAAGATCTTCCATTTACATTTGATTTCTTCTGTAACACTGGGTAAATCATTTCTCCAACCCTCAGTTTCCTTATGTATAAAATAAGGAAGTTAGACAAACTGGTCTATAAGTTTCCTTGTAATTCTATGCCTGCTACCTAGCAAAATGTATACTATGTTTACTGGGTTATTAGAAAACTCGCAAGTAAAAATTGTTAGGACACTTTTTTTTTCAATTAATATTTTAGAAAAATCAGGTTGATTTCTGTACAAATGGAAAAAATCATACTAATTAAATTATAGACACAATTATTTATCTAAAATCAATTTTCCATCAATTTTTCTGAGGAAAGGAGAATAGAACTAAAGAAGCTGATCTTGGAAACACACACATATAGGTGTGTGTATGTGTGTGTGTACATATATATGTGTGTATGTGACACATATACATATATATATACACACACACAGACATATACATACACTCTTTCTCTTTCACACACACACACTTTTTGTTGTTTCACATCCAACTCTCTGTGACCCCTTTAGAGTTTCTTGGCAAAGATACTGGAGTGGTTTGCCATTTCCTTCTCCAATTCATTTTACAGATGAATGACATACCCAGAATCACACAGTCTTCGTCTGTGGTCACATTTGAACTCAAGTCTGCCTAATTCCAGGACTGGAGCTCTACCCACTGTTGCCACCTAGCTGTCCCAACTTATAGATATATGCGTGCATATGCACATGCGTGCGCACACACACGTACACATACACACACACACATACACACACCTCTTTTCTTCTAGTTTTCACTACTCATTTTAAAAGCATCATTTGGACAAAGGTTAAACCTTTCACTGAGAAAACTGATTGAATCATAAGATTTTATAGCTAGAGGAATCTAGAGACTGTTCACATCTGACAGAAATGATTTGCCCAAGGCCACATGGCTACATCTGAATAGAGAAGGTTTTAGAGTCCAAGTCCCTTTTCTGGCTCTCCATCTTCCTCTCTTTCTACGCTATTCTTGTTAAGCACTAAATGGAAACATATTGCTATCCCACACTTCTACGCTGCTAGAAAGACAGTGTTTAGTGGCAGTACAACCTGAGAAACAAGTAGGAAGTCCATCAGATAAGTTAGGAGCTAGAATGCAAACCTAGAGCAAATTGCCTACAACTTCAGCCAGCCTCCACTCAAGCATTGATAAGAGTTTATTGATGCTTTTTTGGCCAGCTATCTCTAGGTTTTACAGCTTTTAGCTATTCTCTCCTATTCACAAATTCAACCTTGACCTAAAAGGAAGAAGACTGAAAAACTTATTTGATTTATACTCTCCTCTGATTAAAAAGTTGTTCTTCATCTGAACCCAATGGAAATAAATGTACTGATAGGTACTTTATGAAATAAGTCAAAACGATCAGCAAATTATAATACAGATCCTGCCCAAGGTCAATCAAAACATTATAAATATAAATATACACATATGTATATAGATATAAAATATATATGACTTCTTTTTTTAATTGGAAAATAATCAGGTCAAAATTGTTAATTAAACTATCTACTTTTTTAATTCAATGAAACATCTGTAAATTTTGACACCTCTGTGATACTGTGCTATAAGAAATGATGTCTGAGGTAAACACAGAGAAGCATAGAAAGATCTATATGAACTCATGCAGAGGAAAATAAGTGGAACCAAGAAAATGCTAGACACAGTATGTACAACAATATAAATGGAAATAACAAGTATATACCCAAAAGTAAGTGAATGCAACAAAATTATAAAGATCAACAGGAACAAATAAAGAGAATACAAGACACAACCCAGCCTTTTGTGGAGGAGGAATTCCACAGGTGCTACACATTGCACATGTATTAAGACATTTTCAAAGTATAATTAATTTTTGCTAGTTTTTTCCTTCTCACATAAAAAGGAGCAGTATCTTACATAATAGACATTTATTTTTCTCATCCATCTTTGTTGTAAATGTTTTTGCTCATTGACAAATGAAGTAGTTTCCACATAGAATATTGTATGTACTTAATTCAAAATTAAAAAAAAATAGAAGTTGCTGCAACTTTGCTAAAGATGTTTAATGAATTTGCTTAAAATGTATTTTTAATTTCATTTTTAGGATGTGGGTGGGAATGGATGGGTGGAGGTAGGGTATAAGAAAAAATCTTTGAATGGTTAAGGTTTTACCCAGTAATCATTTTGCACATAGCCTTTGTAATGTATGTTGAAATTACAGAAATATGTAGAGTTCCTTCTGTCAGCTTCTGATTTTCTTGCTGCAGACTAATGATAAAGAAGGGTGATAATCTTTTATACCGGGGTGAAGGTTTTAGAAATAATTTATACATATTGACACTAAATATGTATGCAGCTTTGGAAATGCATACAGCTTAACCAACAGTTTAAATGGGAATGCTAAACAAATGCAATTTATAACTAATTTGCATTTTATATGTGTCATCTATGGAATTTCAATAATTCATGTAGGGATTTCCCCATATTGTCTGAATGGTTTTTCTAAGTACGGAATCATGAAACGCAGAGCTTAAAGGGACCTTTAAATCAATAACAATTAAGCACCAACTATGTACCAAACATTGCTCCTCAGATGAACATACCAAGATAATGAAAATAAAAATTACCGTCCTCAAGGAATTTGCATTCTATTATTGGAAACACTGTGTGTGTATGTGAATGTGTATGTATGTATTTGTGTGTGTATATATACATATATGTGTGTATGTATGTATATGTATATGTCTGTGTATATATGTATGTGTATCTATCTATATCTCTTTATACATACATGTCTGTCTATCTAATCTATCATCTATCTGTCTATCTATATGGGTAGACAAAATGAAAACAAAATATAGTTTGTTTTGCTTTTGGAGTGGGGAAATACTAGCAGAGATCAGAAAAGGTTTTATGTAGTAGGTAGCTTTTAGGTGGAACTTTGAAAAAGACAGATGAGGAAACTGAGGTCCACATAGATCAAAATGACTTGCCTAAGGACACAAAGGTAATACTAAATGGTAGAGGCCAGGATTGTAATTCAGGTCCTCTGATTTCAAATTCAGATTTTCACTTTCTATGTTCAAAGTTCTTATTCAAATATATTTAGCTGCTTATCTTTACATAGCTTTAAACTAAGTGTGCATGTGTGTGTATATGTGTGTGTGTGTGTGTGTCTGTGTGTGTGTGTGTGTGTGGAGGGGAGGTTGGGAGGCTGAGAGTAGAATTACAAGGCCTCATTTTACTGGAGAAGTGACAAGTAGCCAGGACATATGGCTCTGCCTAATGTGGGCTACCTAATCTCGACTTGACCTTGAATTTTCTGAGTCTCATTTACCTCTCCAAAATATCAATTTAATTATAGTTATTACCTACTTCACAGGACTTGTAAGGTTTAATTAATGTTAGCAAGTGTTCAAGTTATTTAGTTGAAATCTACTCTATAGAAAAGTCACATGGACCTGAAAATACCCCCAGCTGTCACACTCTTTAAATCTATACTACTTTTCTCTCATTTATTCTGAGTTATGATCAAGTTTCTAACTTTTCTCCATCCCCAACTATTTCCTGCTTTCTAGTTACAAGGAAAACAAAGTAGAGAGAAGACAGGAGGCAATGGAAGCTCCTCTTTTTCTTTCATTTGCAGTTAGCATCAACACCTATATCCAGAGACTCTAAATTCAAAGTACAAGATTTCAGAGGAATTGAAATTTTCAGCCCTCAGCCATATACAACTTTCGGATCTGAAGGTTGGCAACTTCCTGAGTACCTAGCACTGCTTCCTATCAAATGGACTATGTGTGCCCAACCTGTGGTAGTGCCTTCTGAGTTTGTATTGAACTGATCAGTCACAGTTGAACACACACTGTACCTTGACTCCAGCATGGGGCTGTCATTAGGTCTCTCCAAGGATGAAGGATGAACAACAACATCCAAACAGGCTGTAGAAAAACTCTGTGAAGATCATCACTTTTCATTCATAATTTTTCTTTCATTTTTAACATATTACTATTCCCTCTTGAAACCAATATAAAACTCCCATAAACTCATAATCATATTGTCGATGTCCTCTCTATTGCAACCCATTTAGGACTGTCTATCTTATATAACCCTTATTCATATTCTCCCATAAATACACCACAGAGGATGCATTTAGCACTCTGAGGGGTTTTCTCACTTTCTCTTGACACTTTGACAATGAAGCATATGGAATGCCCATTTCTGGTTCTTACCACATGAAAATATATTCCATAGAATATATGTTGTCTAATCTTACATATCAAGCCTTCTACTTGTACCATATTACGGATTGACACCTATCATATGTGACTATATATAATTATGGTGCTAAGTAAATAATAGAAATTATTTATATAATGATAATGAAATAGAAATTATTTATATAATAAAATAATAATAATAAATTATTTAAATAAACAAAATAAAAATAATATAAAATAATGAAATTATTATTTACATGGTAGGTGCCAATCTATAGTGTGGTACAAGTATAAGGGCATTGCTATGTAAGATCATAGAAAGTAAGCAGTGAATAAGGGCATCTAAGTGGCATAGTGGGTAGAGTGGTAGGCCTGGAATCAGGAAGCCCTGAGTTCAAACCTGGCCTTGGGCACAAACTAATTGTGTGACCCTAGACAAGTCACTTTACCCTATTTGCCTCAGTTTCCTCATTTACAAAATGAACTGGAGAAGGAAATGGGAAACCACTCCAGTAACTCTGTCAAGAAAACCTCAAATGGGCTCATGAAGAGTCAGACATGATTGAAAAATGAGTGAACAATAAAAATTATGAAATAAAGAGAAAAAATACAAATGTAGTAAGGAATTACATCTGTGACAGAAGTCTTTCAGGATTCAAAATTAACTAGAGTGGTAACATATATGGAATTAATTGCAATTAATTATTATTTAGAGCAACATTTGTTATGACTTGTTACTTTTCTGGGAAAACACAGATCTCTGGGAGGAAAATGAAGGGAAAATGTTCTATTTTAAATATCCAAGCTATTATCACTTTCTGCTGAATGCTGTTTTATCTCCAGTAGCACACTTGAAAGGTGAGTTATTCTTCTGACACAGTAAAATTGTTCCAGAGTGAGAAAAGACCTGTGATTGTCTTGTTCAACTTCCTTGATCTGGGAAATGAGGAAAATGAGGACCAGGCTGAAGATAGAGTTTGCCTAAGGTCACGTGGCTAATAAACATGAGAAGCAGAATCTAAACTCAGGTACCCTAAAATGAGTGTCAATTATCTTCCCCTTGTATCATTTTTTGTTCAGTCAAGTCTGACTCTTCATGACCCTGTGGACCATGTTGTCCATAGGACTGGCAAAGATGCTAGAGTGGTTTTTCATTTCCTTCTCCCATGGATTGAAGTAGACAGAGGATAAGTGACTTGCCCAGAGTCACACAACTACTATGTGTCTGAGGCTAGATTTAAACTCAGATCTTCCTGACTCCACCCTCAATGTCTTGTGCTCTGAGTCATCTAGTTACCTCCTAGGCAGACAGAGGTTAAGGGACTTGTTCAGGGTCACACAGCTAGTATATGTCTAAGGTCAGATTTAAACTCAGGTTTTACTGATTCCTCTCTCAGAGATCTATCCATTGAAACTTCTACCTGCCTTTCCTTGTATAATACATTGGTATTAAAATGTATGGTAGCATGTAATTTGCTGATTATAAAGAGTTCCCATTGCTGTGACCCCTATGTTTGTAACCTTATAGAACAATGGGATAAATAGAACCAACTATCTCATGAAAATTGAATTATCCATTCATGGATGGATGATACACTGATCATCACCACATTACCACAAATAGTACTGTACTCATTTGAAGCTGGCCCAGGTGTGTGATGTTCAACCACTGGATGTGTGTGTATGTTTGTATATATGACTCATTTTTAAGTTTATTTTGAATTATTAACATTTTTCCATTGCTTTCTTAAATCTAGACAAGTCACAAACAATCAAGCTCTGATTTGTAGGATTTGCCAATTTTTGAGGTACAAATACTCACCCTGAAAATTTAATAATCAGCTCTCATAAACTGTTTAAAATTAACTCCAACACATTCCTGATGGTAGCCTTTATATTTCATTTCTCTTTATTACACTTCCTGTAGAATGTCAGCTATCACTGTTCTTGTTTCTTAAAGTAACATAAAACGCTGTTTTGTTTTATTTTGTTTTATTTTCCATTATAAGATGAAGGGGATATAATTCTAGCCTTCTGGTTCTTCCATTATTGAAAAGTAAATATATTGTCTTATAGATGTTATCCTAAGATAAGGCTAATATACATACATGTACATATATATATATATATATATATATATATATATATATATATATATATATATATACACACACATACAATATACACCCCTTACTTGAGTTTTTCATCTTCTCTTCCTATGACTTATCTGGACTATCTGTCAATTCAATTCAATGCAAATTAACAAGTATTTGTTAAACAATCATCATGATCAAGTCATTTGTTAAGGACTAGAGATACAAAAGCAAAATATAGGACACTCCCTGTTCTTAAAATTTTGGGAGTGCGAAGACAGGAGACGCACACATATAAACAATTAAAAATATATGCTAAGTGAACATGACACATTTAAGAAAGGAGAACTCTAACAATCTGGAGGAATTAAGAGAAGTCTCTCATAGCAGATGTCACCTGATCTGAGACTTGAAAGAATCTAAGGATCCCAAGAGGCAGATATGGGAGGCAATCCATGTAACGGCATGGATATAGTAAATGAGGTACCAAATTTAGAGAACAGCTTACTGAGCCAATTTGGCTGAAATATGGGTTGTTGTTGTGTTCATCCTTCTTTCTCAAAGAGGACCATGACATCAGAGAAATGATGACATGACTTGCACTTGACTTTGTTTTGAGTGAGGGAGGTCTGTTTAAGGTCATCAACCTCACTTTCTCCTCCTGAGCCATCTGGATCTAGTGACCAGATATTCATCAGGATGACTGAAGATGGCCCAGGATGCAATGGGAGACCTTTAGGCTTAAGTCTTTTCAGATACTCACTTAAAGTGAGATAATGTCTATTCAGTGAATAGACTTCTTTAAAATAGTTAGGGGATAGCCCCTTTAAATACAAAAAAACAAAATAGAGAAATAAATCACTCTGAGAGGAACAGGAGTCTTAGGGGATGAATTGGTCAAATAAGGCACTGAACATTCTGATGCAATATTATCAAGAATATTCAAGAAATATATCTGAGACATAGAATGCACGAGGGAAGAATGTTATGATACAAATCTGGGAAAGTAGAATGGAAACATATTGTGAGGGACTTTAAATAGCAAAATAAAGAAACTTGAATTTTACCCTAGAAACAAGAGGAAGTCACTGCAGGGAAGCAACATGGTCCAAGTTGCCTTTTAGGGACTTTATTTGGACACAGCCATGTGAAAAACCAAGATTACAGGGAGACCAATTACGAGATTAAATATCATTTGAGAATTCATGACACCCTCTACTAGGTGTGATGTATAAACAAAGTTTAAGAGACATAGTTTCTGAGTAATTAATCATTGCTAGTAGATAATTAATAAAATGGATCAGTGGCAGTCCTAAAGGCCAAAGACCCCTTATCGAACCCATTCAATGCTTACATGCCCTTTGAAGAATGAGTATTCCTGAGGATGGCAATTAACTCTGATTGGTTATCAATTAATGAGAAGAATGAATATCATAATGAAAGGTGAGTTTATTCTAATGAGGGATTATGATCACTCAGTCTTAGGCAAAGAGATATCTCTTATCCAGACTATTTCCAACTAGGGCCATCTAAACTAAAGGGAGCCCACCTCAGACCAGACTAACTAAACACATGGGCTGAATTTCACTTTAGATTAAATTCTTTGTAAGGTTTTCTAGTCTTTCACCCAGGATCTAAAAATGTACACCTTGGGGATTAGGGAAATCTCATCCATCAACAATGTCCTTCAGAGACTGAATAATCGAAATGTTTCTGAAAAAAATCCACGTTCTAATTTGATAATTGATTATGAATATGAGTGAAATAATCATTTCTCTCATAGGGTAGTTGATCCACTGAGAGAGAAGGGAGCTAGTGATCAATATTTTGTAGTTGATTGGATATGGAGCAAAGGAATGAAGATATATAGAGAGATGAAGGAGAGGAAAAAAACCAGAATAACTCAGAAATTGTGACCCTGGATTAGTGGAAGGAGGAAGGTGTCCTGAACCAAAATGGCAATCTTAGAAAGCAACATTAGCAAGGGTAGGGGGGAGACTTATTAGGAAAATATATTTCCTATTAGGAAAGATAATTAGCTTAGATTTAGGCAGTTTGCCTATTGGATCTTTTATTCACCTGAAGTATCCAGCACGTAATACCACCCCCACCCCCTTAAAAAAAAAAAACACCTCTTAAGGACAGAGTGTTCTACTTTTTTGCTTTTGTGTCCTCAGTCCCTAACAAATGCCTTATGTATAATAATTGTTTACTTGTTGATTTGCATTGAACTGGAACCTGAGATGGACGAGGATTATATATGCAGCTTTAGAAATAATTTGCATAGAAATAATTATTGAACTCCTAGGAGCTGATCATATCACTAAGAGAGAACATATAGATAAAATAGTACTCAAGGTGAGTCTTGAGATACAGTCCTGAACACTGAGAAATTGGTGTGGCTGACCATCGTCAAAATGGGCATCCCTGGGGGAAGGTTTTAGTTGAAATGCTTCCTTCCCTCCACCACTACTTCTCTTCTACTCTCTCCCTCTTTTCTGTTATATTAGATCTCTCAGACTCTGATATTCCAAATGTTGTTGTTGTCCAGTTGTGTCAATCAAGGTAAGCAGTGCTGATTTCAGGTGGGAAGGGTGTAGAAGTTGGCAATAGAAGCCCAGAGCTGAACAAATGATTATAAGAACAAGTGTTATTGGGATAGTCATAAACAGCTTGCAAAATGCTTTTATAGATGTTATCTCTTTGGTCCCCACAACAACTCCATGCTGTAGATAGGAAAGGCATTATCCTCACCACTTTATAGATGAGGAAAATGAGACTCCGTGGAACTTTGCTAAAGTTCCAAAGTGAGTTAATGGCAGAATCTAAACTCAAGTAAAGAAAAGTCTTCTGCCTCCAAATTCAATACCATTGCTACTACAAAAAATGTCATCTTACAAGAAGTACAAGAAAGAAAGGGGGAGGGGGGAAGAGAGAGAGACAAAGAGACAGAAACAGAGAGAAAGGAGGAGGAGGAGGAGGAGGAGGAGGAGGAGGAGAAGAAGAAGAAGAAGAAGAAGAAGAAGAAGAAGAAGAAGAAGAAGAAGAAGAAGAAGAAGAAGAAGAAATGTAAAGAAAAAGGAGACAGGAATGTCAAGAAAAGAAATAAAATATCAAAAAAGCATAATCTCTCCACTCATCTCTGGATTTTGTTATCCAGCCAACCCTCCTGACCATTAATTGCTTCCACTAAAGTGATAACCTTTGAAATACTACATTCCTCTCTGCCTCCCCTCCTCACCCTCATTTATTTTTATTCCTCTGTATCTACTTATGAAGAAAGGGATTAGCATGGGCAAAGTCCTTGTAAGCTTTTACCTAATTTCTTTTTGATGTATTTAATATCTTTTCCCATACCTAAGTCAACCACAAATATTCTCCCTTGACATTTTCTCCATCTTGTATTGCTGTTACCCTAATCTATCAGTATAGGTATCAGAAATGGATGCAATAGCCAGCCTTTCAATGCCTTCATTTGTCTCCAAGCTGCCTGGAGTTGGCAAAAGTCTGGCATGATTTAAAAGTAAATAAATACAAGCAGTACTTAACAGAAGGCTCCAAACATAAACAAATCTGTGCACGTTTTGTTTATTTATGGAATTCATGCAAAGTGTCATACTCACTTCAAAAATATTCTGTCCTGGAGTGATTGATTAAACACAAGAATTAAGAAATGCTTTTATCCTGGACAATATTGCTTTAAAACTAGCAATTTAATGTGGGGAAAGTTGAGGTGTTCCGGGACCTTTTGCTTGGTCATGTCCAGGGGAAAGCCTTTGCAACTCTTTTTGCTATTTGTATCCCTAGTGTTTAGCGCTGTGCCTGGCACATAGTAGATGCTCAAATGTTGTTCTTCATTCTCCAAGATGTCCAAAGACACTGGGAGGATGATCTCTTGAGCTGCAAGTGAATTGGATTGAAATGACACAGAGCTGTGGGAAGTCATCAGTTTCACTCTCTCAGTGTTTATTGGTTGACTGAATATTTCTTATCAGTCATTAAAAATGATTCCTCTTTGGTATTCAAAAGAAAATCCCACACTGTCAAAGATAAAGGAAGGGGGAAGATATCAGTTAAAAATGTAAATTCAGCATCTTAAACATTGTCAGCATTTTCTCACTGTTTTGAAAAACTGACCCTCTCCTTTATAGGCTTAGAGCTATCATGTCTTTAGATTAGAATTGTTTCTGCTCTAACAAAAATGAATGTGATGTTCTTGACTGGGCCAGAATCATGTTTCTGAGTCACAATTCTGAGTTCAAGGTCACACCCTCTGGGTTTCTGTTCCTTCCTATAGATTTCCTTTGTTTTTCTATCGAAAACCTTGACAGGGTGTTTTCCTTGACCTTGAAGGATTACTTAAATCTTCTATTTTCCTTCTATTTTATCTTTTGACTCTTCTATTATTTCTTGTTTTCTCGTTGAATCATTGAATTCTGTATGTTTGATCATATTTTTTTCAGGGTCTTTGCTGTTTCTTAAGATTTCTCTCTTCTGTTCTTACGCCTGTTTTCTTTACAAGTGTTTTTATATCAATCTAGATCTCTCATTAGATAATTCTTTCATTCAGTATTGGAATCCTTATTTAATCACTAATCTTCTGGACCTCCACTTGTACTTCTTGTGCAATTATTTTCCTCTTTTGTTTGTTTTCATTTTTCTCTTGGACCTATTTTAACCTATAGCATGACTTCATTGCATTAGGAGTTTTCTTCATGGTTTTAGTGGCAATTTCTGGATGGAGACTTTGTGTCGGGGACCAGGTTCTCTCTTCTATGCCTTCTCTCTACCCAGTGCCCCTCCCCAGTGCTGCCCTCTCCTCTTTGCTTTCTTCTGAAACCACATCCTGAGTCAGGTGGTTAGAATTGGAGCTTAGACCAGGTTTTGCCCTCTGGCTCAATCTCTGATTTCTTCTTCCTTCATCTAATGCCCTAACCTACCCTGGCTATGGTGTGTCTGTCTCTTTGCACAGTCATCTGCCTGTAAACTTTTCAAGCTTTATTCCCTAGATGACCCTGTCCCAGAGAGTAGAGATTGTGCTAGCTTCAGGGCCTGTCACCTAGATGACCCTGATATATACTGGTCTGTGTTCTTCATTTCCTTGTGGGTGGGTCTTTCAGGAGTTGATTTCATCCTCTGATGTGGCCCCTATATATCTCAACATATAATTGTACTGGCTTCAGGCCCTATCTCTTGACTCATAAGCTTGGTTCATTTCCATCTTTTCAGAAACTGACCCTGACCAAAGAATGTTCTAACTTCAGGCTCCTCAATCATACCCCTGACCTGAGAATCTTTATGGTTTTGGATGTTTTCTGGCAGGTCTGGATGGAAAAGCTCATTGGTGTTTCATCTTGATTTTATCACATCTTTGTTTCACAGTGAGCAGGACATAGCACTTCAATGCTTTTTGCGTTTTTAATTCATTTATCCACAATTCTCTTTTTTGTCTGAGTTATTTTACAAGGGAGCTAGCTGGGATTGAATGAGAACTTTCATGGCAACATCTTGTTGGAAATGTTTGTTTTAATAAACTGACACATTGTCTTGACTTCTAGTACCAGGGTGCCTGTTGTTCCTACTTTCTTCATGACAGTACCTTGATGAAATACTTTTAGACTATTTTCTTGCCTTGTTTTTTCTGTTTTGGTATCTTCAAATCCTATTTGCCTGACAGACCACTATTTCCTAGGTCATCTAGTGTCTACGTGTTCTATGATGTCTGCTGTTGTCTTGTTACTGGTACATAATCTCTGCTTTGGATCTCCCAGTCTTAGGGCTCTATTTTTTACACCATACTCCATATTTAGTTACAATCTCTGCAGAGATAAGGTCCCTTTCTTCAAGTAGCTTGTAGTATAAGAGGTAGATAAGATGAACAAACTGATAGCTGTAATGTAACACAGTACATCATAAGTTCATCAGAGGGATGTGAAACAAAGTAAGAGGCAAGGTATGAAACTACATGTAATTAAATATATTAGGAAGGCTTGAGGAAAGGAATGCTAGTGATAAAAAAGGAATAAATATTTGTGAAGAAGGGGTATTATATCTGAGGATATTGTATTTATTTCTTTTTCTTTTTTCTCTTATTTTTTGCATTTTGATGATGGCAAGCAAAAGTTAGTTCAATACACGGAGATAGAGTAAATGCAGCTAGACAAAATGTCACAGGAAATAGACCATCACATAACAAGATAATGGAGAGCTCATTAATAGCAATTCATTTTGATTCTAGAACAAGACATTTGAAAACATATTAAGGGCCTACTCTACCTTGCTCTAAAATTTTGTTTATTTATCGAAAGAGAAATACCATATAGATCTTACCCTCAAGGAGTCCATAATCTTATCATGAATCTCTTCAGTTGTTTCAGTCATATCCAAATCTTCACGACCCACTTGGGGTTTTCTTGACTAGTAAGTGTCTGTGGTCAGATTTGAACCTAAATCTTCTTGACTTCAGATCTTACAGCTGTACCACTGAGCTGCCTAATAGCCCCAATTGAGGAATAAAGAGGCTAAGTATAAAAACATTGTGACAGGAAAGAGTGGTAATTTCAAAGGAGAGGTAAAAAGCAAAAGGCTATGAGAAATTTGAGGAAGGAGAGATCATTCTCACTTCAGCGAGATTAGGATAGAATGGAAGTCTTCATAGAGGAGGTACCATTTGATTTGGGAGGGAGAAAGAGGCCTTAGTGTCTCATTTATTGAGCTAATAGAAAGCCCTCAAGGTCAGGTGCTAATTAGGGATAGCATGATTCTGCAGACAGGAATTTCTTTATCCCAAGTGAATTCCAGGAACAGATTTCTCTTCTCCTATGATTGTAATAAGGGAGCAGAACTGCACCCATTAAAAGGAAAAGCAGACATACCTTATCACTTTTAGAATAAGTACAAAGAAATTTTGAGCTGAGGAAATAAAGGGGAAGTTCAACCCACCTACACACCTTTCCTCTTGGAAATCATTACCTGGTCCTATTTTATCTTCTCCTCTTGCTGTTTTAGTGGTACACCTCTTGATTTTCTTACAAATTCATATCCTGCCACCTATGATATTGATTTATTCATTAAGACATGAGATTTGTCATTGAAATATTAAATCACTTATATTTCTTCTCCTCCTGATTTTTCCTGTTATATAACCTTTTAACCCATTGATTCCAAAGTATCAATATACTCAGACAATTTTGGAGATTTCAAAAAAAATGAAACAAAAGAAAAAATGTAAATTCTCCTTCATTTCTATCTTTGGTGGGTATAAGGCACATAAGAAAAAATCATTTCTTAATTTTGCATTTCAATCTCAAAATCTTCTCTTTCTTAGGTAGCCTCCCATTCAATATCTTGCTTTCTTCCAGGATCTTTTGAGGGAATAATTCAAATTCTTTGCTTTTACTGAAACTTCAGTTATTTTCTTTCATGTTCTTAGCCTCACCATTCTGGATGTTGTATTTCTAGGTGCCAATCGATGCCCTTTGATTTTTGAAACACCATACTACAATTTTAAAAATTTGATTTCTTGTAATCATGCAATTCTTGTTATTTCACCTTAGAAATTGAAAGGTTTTTTTCTTTTCATTCAGCCTATAAAATTTGTTCTGTGATATAGTTTTGAAATTTGACTATAATGTTTCTAATAATTTAAACATAGAGTTTTTTTTGCTTTATTTTGGAAAACCTGATATTCTCTCTCTCTCTTTCTCTCTCTCTCCCTCTCTGTCTTTCTCTCTCTCTCTCTCCCTCTGTCTTTCTCTCTCTCTCTCTCTCTCTCTCTCTCTCTCTCTCTCTCTCTGTCTTTCTTTCTCTCTCTCTCCCTCTCCCTCTCATCAATCCAATAAACATTTATTAAACACCTACTACATGCCAGGTACTGTGATGAGCACTGGGGAAGCAATTAATTAATATAAAGAAAGGCAGTCCTAGCCCTCGATGATCTTGTAATCTTTTTCAATACTGTTTGACTCTTCATGACCCCATTCAGGGTTTTCTTGTCAGAGATACTGGAGTGTTTTATTATTTCCTTTTCTAGGTCATTTTTACAGATGAGAAAACTGAAGCAAACAGGGACTTACCCATGTTAAGTGTTTGAAGCCCAATTTGAACTCAAGAAGATGAGCCTTCCTGACTCCAAGTCTGGCATTCTATTCACTATGCCATCTAGCTGCCCTCACAATGTAGTAGGGGCACCCAAAAAACAAAAGGAGAAGGAAAAGTGGGAATGGGGAGACCAGAAGGTATCCAGCACAGTATTGCTGAAATGAGAAAGAATAGAAGATTTGCCCCCAAATCCATTTTCTGACCTCTGTAAAGGAATACATTCAGGGGAGTTTGGTACTCTACCCTCCAATCAAGGGGCAAGGAGACTGAGGTAGTTGGTGTCAGTCAAAGTTTGAGTTAGCATATCTGTGTGTTTTTTTCGTACTATTTCTCATGCCTACCCTCATTTCTGGCTCTTAGAATTCTGAGCTTCCTATAAGATACAATTAAAGCATTACCTTCTGTAAGGGACTTTTAGGTAGCAGGCATATATTCATCTCACTGTTTTCAAAGGAGACTTCTTTTAGTGTAGTTAATTATATCTTAAATACTTGATTGAATTCAGTTATGATTCCACTTCTTTTTTTTATTTTTATCCTTTGGGAGTTCATATACAGCTTCCTCAATTTATTTGTCTGTGATCAAGTTGATTGAATCTTTTCTTTTCTTTTCCACAAATCTGAGTATCGTAAAAATTGACCTATTTTATTTAAATTTTAATTTTATTGGCATATATTTGAATATAATATATTTTTGATAATTTTGTGAATATTTTTCATTTTTATTGTTTTAATTTATTTTTCCCTTTTTCAGAAATTATTTGTATTGGATATGCTTGTCTACATATCAAGAACTCACAAATCAGTTTTGAACATTTCCTTACTCCATTCTGTATGAATGAGATCGATCTGATTAAAAATATGAGTTCAATGAAAGAGAAATTCCTAAGTGGACAGTTCATTCTTTGAACTCTGCTAATGTAGCTAGAAGTTCTAAGTTTGTTTGAAGTAATTTTGTTCTTCTTGCTCCACATCCATATCTCAATTACATTTTACTCTTTCCCACATGTGAGCAAAATTCTGGGATTCATCAGTGTAGTATACAAATCAGCTTAGAAAATATACATGAAACATGTTCCAAGAAACTCTGAGAAAAGCCAACTCAATTTAATGGAAGACATAATCAAGAGGGCTTTATCAAGTGTTTTCTATGTGCCAGGACATATGCTAAGTATTGTATATACAAAGAAAAAAGAGTATCTTTGTCAAGAAGGTTACCTTCTAATGAGAGAAACAACATGTACAGAAATCCAAAATACAAAGCACAGTATCCCTTCCACATCATGATTTTTCGCATTGTAGTTTTGATATCAGGTTGGCATAAGAAATTGCTGTAAATGGGGATAATTTTGGGGGGTGTTACAAAGTTGCAGATGTCATGCAAAGGCTGGCAGATGATATAGCTTTAACCTACTTATAGTCTATGATCAAGTAGTTAATCCAAATTTTACAAGAAGGCACTATAAATACCCCATAAAAGAAAAAGAAATCACATACCTCATATGAAAAGAGGGCCAAACAGTTTTGCAAGGATTTTCCAGATTGTGGAGATGCTGCACCCCTAAACCCCAAAATATGGAAGGAATAATTATAGATGGAAGGTAGCTTAAGCCCTTGGAGGACCAAGAAAAGCTCCTGAAGAAGATATCTTCATGCCTTAGAGGAAGCCAAGGATTCTGCAAATTAAAAATAGTGATGATTGTGTTTTAGGCATGGGAAATGGCCTGAAAAGGCACACAGATATGAAGTAGAATGCCATTGGTGAGGAATTTGTTGTCGTTGTTGGGCTTTATGAGCTTAGGGACCTTAGCACGCTAATGATTTTTGTGGAGTTTTCTTGGCAAAGATGCTGGAGTTGTTTGCCATTTCCTTCTCCAGTGGAGTAAGGCAAATAGAGGTTAAGTGACTTGCCCAGGTTCACACAGCTAATAAATGTCTGAAGCTGTTTTTGAACTCAGGTCTTCCTAGAGTCACCTAACTCCCTAAGGGTGAAGGATAGAAAGTAGGAGACCATATTTTAAATGTAGAGTGTATGCAGAAGATAGGAAGGGGCCAGGTTTTAAAGAGCTTAAGGTGTCAAATACACACATTTTTATTTGAACCTAGAGACAAAAGGGAGTCACTGGAGTTTACTTAGCGGAGAATGACATGATCAATATAGTCTTCTGTAAGATTATTTTGGCCATTGTGTGAAGTACATATTTTCATTAGGAGAGACAGAAGAAACAGAGTTCAATTAGAAAGGTATTATAGTAATTAAAGTCAAAGGTAAAGAACTGCTAAACTAGGAAGGCAACTCTGGAAATAGAGAGAAGGAAACAAATGTGAAAGATGTAGAAAAAATTACCAGATTTGTCATCTAATTGGATACACAGAATGTTTGAGAGAGGCATTAAGGATGACAATGTTGTCAACTTGAGTGTATGCTTACAAAACTAGATAATACCCTTCACAGTAAAAGGAAATTTTTTAAAAGTCATGAGTTTTAGGCAAAAAATAATGTTTTATTTTGGACATTTGAGATTCTTTTTGGATATTTAGTTCAAACTGTCAACTAGACAGTTGAATATGCAGAACTAGAGTTTGTTAAAACATTGGATTTGGACAAAAGGATCTTTGAATTTTTGCATAGATATCATCATTCAAATCACAGGAATCAATGAAATAGCCAAGTGAGAGAGCAATATTAGAAAATGGAAAAGAGTCTAGTGAAGTTCTCTTTTGGGCAAGGCACTATGCTTAATACAGGGGTCACACAGATATAAAATAACACCATCATCAAGGAGTTTGAAATTTAGTTGGGAAATGAGATACATCATGTGGAAACATAATACAAGTTGGAATGAGAAAAGAATCTGGACTTGATTGATGTCTTCCAGGTAGGAAGGTGGCACCTGATTTGGTTTTGAAGGAAAGAAAGTTAGAGATGTGAAGTGAGTCCATCACAAAGACAGAGGTCAGTTTGTACAAATGCAGAGAGATCAGATAAGGAAGAATGAGATATAGCAGAGTCAAAAGCAGATTTTGAAATTTCCTGTAAGACATTCTAACTTTTGTACCTACTTTAATTCTAGATTCCTAAAATGATGCAGAATGCTTTTTGTATTAACAAAAATATATTCTAGAGGTGTGTTAGATTCTAGAGATATCAGAAATACTTACTGGACCCTATTGGGAGATAGTATGATGTGATGGAAAGATGACTAGATTTAGTGTTAAAATAGTTGGTTTTAATTCTTAACTTTGTCATGTTATTTAATAATAGACAAGTTCCTTATTTCTCTGTGCTTCTTCTCTTATCTTTAAAGGGGAGGAGGTTGCACAAGATAGTCTCTGAGGTCCTTTATAACTTTGACATTCCATGATTCTATGAAAACTAACTGAATTAAGCACTTGGAAGGTCACTGGAGACTTTTAAGGGAGCACCTACACTAAAGTAGTGGGGAAAGAAACTGGATTTTTGCCTCAAGGGAATGAGGAGTGCTAAAAAAGTGGAGACAGCAATGGCAGACTACTGTTTCTAGAATTTCATAAGTAAAAAGTAGTAGAAAGAATGAAAGATGGTGTTTTTTAATTTTGTTTTGATTTTGTAAGCTTACTCATGATAGGGTAAAGAAGAGTATATTTCAAAGTATGGTGGAAAGGACAAATAGGAGGAGAAATTGAAGAAGAAAGAGAGAAACTGATTTATGAAGCAAAATTCTCAAGGAAATGACATCAAGGGCACAGATGGATGGATTGGCCAGGGGGAAGAGGAAAGACAGTCTCATCCTCTGAAACCATAGAAAAGAATTACAGAATGAATATAGATGAAGAAGTTTTAGGTTTAAAGGAGGAGTGATTAGGAAGTTTATCATGAATAGCTTCTATTTTATCAATAAAATAGGAATTTATCTGCTTAGAAAAATAAAGATGGGAAGGTGTAATGTTAAAGAAATTTGAGGATCTTCCCTACCCCTTAATAGGCCCATGTGATATGCTTTGAGCTTTGGCCCAGCCCACAGCTTGAGTCACATGGAGTTCATGGTGGGAGAAGCTTGACAGATGGAGCAGGAAGTCAGAGCAAGGCAGAACTGAGGTAGAGCAGCTAACCTGAGAGAAAGAGGGAGGAATTTTGCTTAGTTGAGTTTGTTTGTGGGAAGGTCTAACAGAAGGAAGACTTGGGAATGTCTGTGCTTCCTGAATAGGTGCCGCGTACCAACTTCTCTGTTACTATGGTGGGTTTGACTTCCTGGTATTTGAATAAATATCTTGGTTTCATCTTTGAGAAAGAGAGTTACTGACAGACTCGGGGGGCGGAGCCAAGATGGCGGAGTAGAAAGACTCACCTATGCTAGGTCCGAACCCACAGCCCATAGATTTCCTGTAAAAAGAACTCCTGACAAATTCTGGAACAGTGGAGGCCGCGCAGCAAC
>CM053774.1:93373002-93420306 GCA_028658325.1 Potorous gilbertii | reverse complement strand
TCTCTCTCTCTCTCTCTCTCTCTCTCTCTCTCTCTCTCTCTCTGTCTCTCTCTCTCATTATTAGAATTCTTCTACTAGGTTTCGTGGAGATGACTACATATTGTTCCTCCTTGTTTGAGATACCAACACCAAATGCAGAATTAATAACGATTTGATTCTTAATGTTTTGAATTATATGATGAATTTTTACTGAATAAATGAAGGCATTAAAATTCATATTGTTGGATCAGTTTCTCAAAATCCAATCAGATATCTCTAAATATTTCTAATATTACCCCAAAGACGCCTGTCAGTCTCCCAAAACGAATCATTCTAAATTCTAAAATTCTAATGAGGATATTTTGTCCTTTTCTGATTTGTAAAAAAAAAAGAAGGGAAGGGACTTTGAAGAAAATAAGAACATTTCAGGATGACTGATTCTTGATCTGTATCATTTCTGTATTTGGATATGTTTATGTAATTTGTTCCTGAAATTTCCTTTTTATTTCTCAGTAAAGCTGAAGTTTCATGTAGTGTAGCATACAGGCATAATATTTATACTTTATACTTGATTCGATTACAATATTTGTGGTTATTTCTACAGAAAGTTGTGTGTTACCTAATGATTAGCTATGTAATCCCTATTTTAATATCATTAAATAACAAACTAGATTTCATCCAGTTCCTCTTAATGTGTAAGCAGCTTTTTGGAGGCATGTAACTGGGTATGAAGGTATGACTTGTGCGTATGGATTTTGCCCTGTGATTCCATCATGTTATTTTTTCTTAATTTTTAAAATGAACAAGTATTTATTTTCTCCCTTTCTATTATTTTCCTCCTCCTTCCTATTCCATTGACATGGATATTCAAGGAAAACAAATTCTTCATTCTTTCCTTAGATTGTGTGTTAAAAAAGAAAAGATGAGGAAAGACTATGAATAGCATAAGCTAGATCTTTTAACAAAAATTCATCCCACTTCTTTTATACTTTGAGTGGTAGCAGTGGAAAGATGCTCAAGCCTAAAGATAAGTATCTGCAGATAACTTTGTGGGACCTCTCCCTGGACTTTTTCGGGTTTCATCCTAGATACTGAAATAGACTTATGTTCATATGCTATTCTCATAGTTACCTACACACATGCAACTGAAGATGTGAATTACTCCTGAGTAACACTTGAGTTTTCCAAAAATAAATTCCACACATTGAGAAGCAATATGTGGTAAGGAGAGAGAGAGCTGGGCTTAAATTTTGCCCCTGAGGCTTAGTGCCAGTCTGACTGAGCAAATCACTTTACCTCTCAATGCTCTAGACAATACTCTAAGATGTTAAATTACATAGCAGAGGCTAATCTTCATTAGTAGATGCAGTTTGCTTACTTGGGAGTTCCCTAAACAAATGACATCACAATCGAATCTAACCCTCTCCCTTCAAATGCATACATATATCCATACATACATACACATGTATGCATATACATGCATATGTGTTTCACATTTAGACATTTTTTAAAATAAGGTTTAATTTGAAATAACTTTGTGTAACTGAAAAGAGAGCTGTAGCTGAGGTGTCCTCATCTGTAAAATGGGAGAATTAGACTCGATGTCCACTAGGGTACCTTCTAGTTTTAAAGTGGTAAAGTCTCACAATTTGGATGGTATGTTCTTTTTAAATTATATTTTTTATTAACATTGTTTTATAAATTGCAATACTTTCATGATTCCCACTAAGTAAGCAAACTCTTCTGATAATGCAACTGTGGCTTACAAAATATTGACATGCATAATCTACAACCTTTCCAAAAGGATGGAAGACATATTCCATATCAGTTATATGAAAATTATGTATTGGTCACTATTGTGGAACTGAATTCTAATTCCTTTTAATTGTGTCCTTTATCTATCTATCCATCTGTCTATCTCTATATGTGTCTATACATATGTATATATCAATCTATACATATAGATCTATATCATATCTATCTAAATTTACTTGACTTTCTTTTCCTCACTCAGCATCATTTCATGTCTCCCCATGTCTCTTTCATGCTAGACCTATACAATGCAAAACTTAAGTAGATGAGGAACAGATATGACTCTATAGCATATTACATAAAGTACAATGTAGCATATTATTACCATAATATAGCATATGTTAGACTTGGAATCCATTGAGTTAATCCAGCAGTATTTAGGTCTTTGACAAACCTTGTCATGGATCAATGAAATGGTCTCACAATTGAATAAAAAGAGATTGCAATTTGCAGATTGTAAAGTACATTCGTGGATGCCATGCTGTTACTCAGTGTCCCCAAATTCATTGTTTAAGAGCATATTTTTCTTGTGAGACTATATAGAGCTACACGTCATTGAATGCTATGGAAGGAAAATGGGAAGGCATATGATTGATGTAAGTTGGCTAGAGCATATCAGGAGCAATCATTCATGTACAAATAAGGGCATATATCATAGATCTAGAAACAGAAGGAATGTCAAATATCATCTAATCTAATCCTTTCATTTTATAAGGAGGAAACTGAGTACAAGGGAAATTAGGTGACCTCCACAAGGTAACACAGGAAGAATTCATGAAACTCACAAAGAAGTTCTGAACCCATGTCCCCTGACTCCAGGACTATCGCTTTTTCTCATGGATAATTCAAAAAGGAGGTAGAAGCAAAGACTAGAATAAGGACCACCTGGAAATTTTACTTTGATATCTTCAAAATATACATGAATAAAAGGCAGATTCCTATGGAGACTTTGCAGAAACACATGAACAAGAGTCCTACAGGAATAGAAGACTTCTAGGAGTTGCCATTTGCAACAATGGAGAGAGTATCACTATCAGTGCACTGAAGTATTTAATTACTTTACTTTAATCTTGTGAAAAAAATAATTTGTCAACCATAACAAAAATATGAAAACAACTATTTATTCTAATTTTCTCCCCATGGTCTGACCTATGATTTCACTGCTGTAGGGAACTTGGAGTCTTCCAATTCCCTCAATAAAGATATATCAGCAAACTTATGATCCTGGACAGTTGCCTGCAGCATCACGGAGTCATGTGACTTGCCCTTGATCCTACAACTAATGTATGCTAGAAGAAGGACTTGAACCCTGGTCATCATGACTTCATTGCTAACGTTCTAACCATTATGCAATGTGACACCCAATTTATTCCATTATCATTTGGAAAAACTATCTTTGCTTTTCTTTCTAAATATTTAATATTTTCTGATGAATATGTTTTGTGATTATGTTTCAAGACCTTGATTCTGTTTTTCAACTGCTCGAAAACAATCAAAGAATGGTTATGTAAAGTACTCACTACTTCTTTAAGAAATTATTGTATTTAATTATTGTCTACATTCTGATTTTGCTTCAGACTCTGCTAACAAATTTGGCCTGTTTTGTTGAAAACTAAAAACATACCGATATCTGTCATACCAAATATATATATATATATATATATATATATATATATATATATATATATGTATGTATGTATATATACACACACATGTGTGTTTGATCATACACATATATGTAATATATATACACCTGCATATGTGCATATACACACACGTATATATGCATATATATTCATATGATTATATATATAGGTATATGCATTATAGAAACATAATGCAGATATGCATAACTCATACATAGTTATATCTGTATATCTGTATTCATATGTATATTTACATGTATGTATATTTATCTAAAGACACTAGACACTAAGAGAAGTAAAGGTTGTGTTCTCTGAATGTAGACTTTTTTATAATTTTGACTTTTTCATTAATAATAAATACACATAGAAATCATTGTTGCACTGCCTGTACCTTGGATAATATGTTTGGATTATAATTTGTTAAGTTGAAGTCAAAATTCCCTTGCAATAAATGTTAAATTCTCACATTTTTCCTATGTGATTTAGATAATTTTTATCATTTTGCTATCCTTTGTCTCAAATGAGATACAGTATATATTTTAACATATAAACTTTAAAGTTGTATATGGGTCTGGCACTATTATTTTCAAGAACAATAATTTTTAGTGGTTTTATTTTTTGATATTTATATAATGTTACTGTGGATAACAATTCTTTCATACCTATTTACCTTTCATACCTAAGCTCTCAAACCTGGAATCTACAAATGTTCCCTGTCATTCACATATTTAGCTCTTACTCATATGGTTATCACATATATATCCTGGTTAAATCCTGAAATTTCTTATTCTTGTTAAAAACATCAATAGAGTAAATTCCAATTGTGGTGTGGGGTGTGTTGATGAAATACTTTTTAAAAGCATGTGGGTGGGTGGGAGTCAGTGAATTCTTCCTTCAGAAATAAATTAGTCCACTTTTCATGTTACTAGGCAAATTGCAAATTTCCCCCAGCACTGCTCAGTTTCCAAGGGATTTGAGCCCGCCAATCAGAAGTGCCCCCACTATAGCTTATTGCCTTGGCTTTCCATGTCCTGACTTCTTTGGGTCATTTCATTTGAGCCTCTCTTTCAAACCATCTGGGATCCCTGAGTGCAGCCGGGCTTAAATGCTGAACACCTGGCCTCCTCCTGTTTACTAGTCCTCTTTCACCTGCCAGCCCTTTGTTCCTACACAAGATTGAATGGCCCCCACAAGTCTTGTCAAGCATGCAGACAGGCAGCTTTCCTTTAGTCATTTCTCTTCCATTAGACATAAAATCTGGTAAATCCTTCCATCATTCCTTCCTCCCTAATCTTGCTATTCCATCAACTCCAGGAGCTCAAAACCCACCTCACAATTAAATCTAGACTAAATCTGATACCTCTCAAATGCCATTGTTGACAGGAGAGCAGGAAAAAGAATAGCTGTGGAAAAAGAAAATTAAAAAAAAAACCTACATAGAAATTTGCTGCTCATATTCTGTAATGATTATAAATCAACTGGTTTTGCACTTGACCTGCTAAAAATTAAAAAGAAATTGGCTGCTAAAATCATGTGTAATCTGTACTTATACAAATATCAGATAGCTCATGCTCAGAGTATAAGCCCTGCTTGCCACCCAAGGCTAATTCTTTCCTTCTTGTTTTTTCTATTGCCACCCAAGTTTCATAGCCTAGCTCTCGAACTCCTCCCACACATCTAGACTCATCTTTACACTTCCCAAAATAATTTTGTTTCTGACATTCCCAGGAATATTGAGTCTATACCTCAACTTCCATCTGTTTCCTGCTTTTTTCAATTTCTATAGACCATACAACTAAGAATATAGTGCTTGGCTTAACATCCATTACTACCAATTATTCAGAAAACTTTCCAAACTTTAGCCTTTTTCAAGTTTCTTCTTTCAGTTAACACAGATAACTTTACTAGACAAAGCACATTTTATACTCCTGGAAATCTCCAATTAATACAATGCCACCTTCCACAGGTCATTAAGAAACAAATAGGGATAAAATCAGAAAGATGTCAATGAAGTGGTTGAATTACAAGAACCGATCAATATATTACAGGAAGTACAGTGCTGTCCATAGGAATCAGGAAGAGTTGGGATAGAGTCCCTCCCACATATGCTGGCTGTATGGCCTTATATAAATCACTTAAATTCTGAGAACCCACAGGCAGTTCTCTAAGCCTGTAGATTATGAGAAGGTACCTGATTGTATTGTTATAGGGAATTTTCTATATCAAAGAAACATCACAAGTCTTGTCCAAAATGGAAAGAAAAAAGTCAACATAACCATCTTTCTTGATTAGATATATCAAATTTCACAAGAAATTATTAAGCAGCTCTATGTGCTAGGTATTTTGCAAATCTTAAAGTACTTATAGAAATGCTATCTATGACAAAGCTAGCTATTAAAAATCTTGGTTACAACATGAAAATTCAACAAGTAAATCAATAATATGTGCATCATTATTTAACATAGGGATAGCATGAACAACTAGAATGACCAGGAAAGGCTTTGTATAGGAAGTGGCTCATTAGATGAGGAAAGCTATAGATGCTCAGATGCATAGTGGTGTACATTACAAGTGTGAAGGAGAGCCTGCGCAAAAATATGGAGATGGGAGATGACATGTTGCTGAAATAAAGAACATATAAAGGTGAAAAAAGTATAATAAACCTGGAAATGTAGACTGGAGTAAGATTGGAAAGGACTCAGAAAATTATTCTGTTCAATCAGAGAGACAATAGGATATTTCCTTCTTGAAAGTTCACCATTTTACTAAAATGGAAAGGGAATGAAATTGTACAATGTGCTATAACAATATCAGTTTGATGATTGGGTGGAGACTGGGTTGGAGAAGGAAAGTATTCAGGAATTTAATTAGGAGCTCTTGAAATAGTCCAGGTGAAAGTTCATGAGGAGCTACACTCAGCTGATGTCCATGGGAGTGGAGCAAAAATAATAGATGTGAGAAATGTTAGGAAGTTGAGATCGACAAGTCTGAATTTGGTAGATGAAGTAAATGGAAAAGTCAATGATTATGAACCTTCGTGAGTTTTGGGGGATCAGCTTGAAAGGGTGATCTAGAGAGAACTCAAGTCTTCTGGAATTATGGCATAAAGTACTACACTGGCAAAAACAAATAGATGTGGTGAGCATTGAACAACATCATAAGATGTGAGAGGGATTATTTTATATTTTGAGGTGAGATTTTATTTTATTTTTAAATGAATTATTTAATATTTTATTTTTCCACAATTACATGTAAAATAATTTTTAACATTTGATTTTAAAATTTTGAGTTCCAAATTCTCCCCCTCTTTCCTTAGCCCCTCATTAAGCAAGCAATAAATTTGATATAGATTTTACATATGTAGTCAAGCAAAATATATTTCCATATTAATCATGGTCTAAAAGAAAAAAAGATAAAAAACAAGAAAAATAGCATTTAAAAAGTATGCTTCAATCTGTATTCAGACTCCATTGGTTCTTTCATGGGGATAGATAGCATTTTTCATCATAAAGTCCTTCAGAGCCGTCTTGGATCATCACATCGCTGAGAATATCTTAAGTTAGATATATTTGATTATCATACAAAATTGTTGTTCCTGTATACAGTGTTCTCCTGGGTCTACTCATTTCACTTTGTATTGGTTTATATAAGTCATTCCAGATTTTTCTGAAAGCATTTTGTTCATCTTTTCTTATAGCACAATAGTATTCCATCTCAATCATATACCACAACTTGTTCAGCCATTTCTAAATTAATGGGCATCCCCTCAACTTCATTTCTTTGCCACGAGAAAAGAGTTGCTATAAATATTTCTGTATGTATAGATCATTTCCCCTTTCTTTTTGTAAAATTTCCCTTGGGATACAGACCTTGTAGTAGAATTGCTGGGTCAAAGGATATGCATGGTTTAATGGCATTTGGGTATAATTCAAAATTGCTCTGCATAACTGTTGAATCAGTTCACAACTCCACCAATAGTGCATTAGCATCACAACTTTCCCACCACCCTCCAATATTTGTTATCCTCCCTTTGTGTCAAATAAACCAATTAGACAATTGTGAGTTAATGCCTCAGAACTGTTTTAATCTACATTTCTATAACTACTAGTGATTTATATCATTTTTATATGTCTATAGATGACATTGATTACTTCATCTGAAAACTGACTGTTCGTATCTTTGGACCAAATATCAGTTGGGGAATAGTTCTTATTTCCTATGACTTTGACTTCTGTATAATTGATAAATAAGGCCTTTATCGAAAAACTTGCTTCAATTTTTTCACAATTATAATTTCTCACTGTTTCTGTCCATCCTATTTCCCCCTCTATATAATCTATTCTCTCTCCTTTACCCTGTTCCCTCCTCAAAAGTGCTTTTCCTCTAACACTTCCCCTAGTCTGCCCTCCTTTCTATAAGGTCTATCCTCCCTTTCCTTTATCCCTTTCCTCTCCTACTTTCTTATAGGCTAATATAGATTTTTATACCCAAATGAGTATGCATGTTATTCCCTCTTTGAGTCAATTCAAATGAGAGTAAGAGTCAAGCATTACCTGTCACTTCCCATGTTGTCCTTTCCACTATTTTTTTTCTATTTTCACATAAAAGATTTACGTGAAAATAATTATCACATTATACCTCTCCCTCTCCCTTTCTCTCAATGCATTCATCTTTCTCTCCATTTAGTTTTATTTTTTAGATATCATCCCATCATATTCAACTCACACCTGTGTCTTCAGTTTATATCTACTCCTTCTAACTGCCCTGATGATGAGAAAGTTCTAATGCTTACAAGTATCACCTTCCCATGTAGGAATGTAGACAATTTAACCTTACTGAGTTCTTTGTGATTTCCCTTCCCTGTTTATCTTTTAATGAATCTTTTGAGTTTTGTATTTAGAAGTCAAATTTTCTATTAAGTTCTGTTATTTCCATCAGGAATGTGTGAAACTCTTCTATTTCATTGAATATCCATTTCTGCCCCTGAAGAATTATACTCTGTTTTTCTGGGTAGGTGATTTATATTGTAATCTTAACTCCTTTGCCTTCTAGTATATTATGTTTCAAGTTTTAAAGTAGGTCCTTCAATGTAGAAACTGCTAAACCTTGTATTATCCTGACAGGGGTTTGATGATATTTAGATTGTTTCTTTCTGGCTGCTAATAACATTGTTTTCCTTGATCTGGGAGCTCTGGAAAATGGATATAATATTCCTGCGAGGTTTAATTTTGTGTTCTCTTTCAGTGACCGGTGAATTTTTTTTCAATTTCTACTTTGCCCTCTAGTTCTAGAATGTCAGGGTAGTTTTCCATGATAATTTCTTAAAACTTCATGTCTAGTCTTTTTTTATTTTACTTCATTTATCATGACTTTCAGGTAGTATAATAAATTTTAAGTTATTTCTCCTGGATCTATTTTACAGGTCAGTTGTTTTTCCAGTGAGAGTTCACATTATCTTCTATTTTTTTCATTATTTTGATTTTGTTTTGTTGCTTCTTGATGTCTCATAAATTCATTAATTTACTCTTGCCTAATTCTAATTTTTAAGAAATTATTTTCTTCAGTGAATTTTTGTGTCATGTTTTCCATTTGTCCAATTCTGCTTTGTAAGGAGTTCTCCTCAGTGATTTTTGTATCTGTTTTTATCATTTGGCCTATTTTCAGATGTTATTTTCTTTAGTATTTTTTTTCGCTTCTCTTACCAAACTGTTGACTTTTTTCATGATTTTCTTGCATCATTTTCATTTCTCTTCTAAATTATTCCTCTCTCTTACTTGATTTTAAAAATCATTTTTGAACTTTTCCATGGCCCAAGACCAATTTAAATTTTTCTTTGAGACTTTGAATGTAGGAGTTTTGATTTTGTTGTTTACTTCTGAGAGTGTGTTTTGATCTTCCTTATCACTAATAGTGATTTCTATAGCCAAAGTTTTTCCTGCAGTCAAAATTTTGTTGCTAATACTTTCAATCTTTTTTTTAGCTTTTAAATTTTTCCTAAAGTGCTTCCAGGGTGGAGGGCACACTCTCCCAAGCTTCAGGAGTTTTGGGTAGCTGTTTTTAGAGATATTTTTAGGAACCTATAAGTTTTCAGTTCTTCCAAAGTGATACATTCTACGGAGAGGTATGTTTGCTACTTTTCTGACCTATGCTCTGACATGTGAGTGATCACTAGCACTCTCTTCTGTCCTGGAACTGTGAGGAGGGTCACTGCTCCACTATGGCTACAAGTTATGGCATTCTAGTGGTCCTCTTTGCCCTAAGACTGCCACTTCAGCTTGTGACCCAGATCCAAGTGTAGGAAACTCAACAGAATCCTGTGCCCAGTGCCAGTCAAGACACTGCTATAATGTCCTTATGACCACTTGACTTCTTGCTATTTATGGGTTAAGAGTCTGAAAGTAGCCTTTGCTGCTCTTGCTGTTGCTGCTTGTGCTGCTGCTTCAGACATTCCCAAAGGTTGCTCCTGGTTTACTGTGGCCCTGTCTACTCTGCTACAGTCTGCAGTGTTCTGAGCTTGACTGTAACCCTAGTGTAACAGACTTTTTCTACCAACCTTCTAAATTGTCTTGGACTAGAAAATTGTTTCACCTAATCATTTTGTGGATTCTGCTGCTAGAGTGTTTGTTTTGAGGCATTATTTAAAGTTGTTCAGAAGGGTTTTGGGGAGATCTCAGGCAAGTCCCTGCCTTTTCTCTACCATCTTGTCTCTGTCCTCAGTGATTATATTTTAACAGACAATAAAGGACTGGTTACTGATATAAGAACCATTTAAAAATAAGCTGTCTGTGCAGAAAAACATCTGTTCGTTGTGATAAAGATAGAAGTCAAAGCCAAATAACAATAAAAAATGACTAAAGATAGCTGCGTTCAAAACATGTTTGGTCTGACCTATTTAAGAAAGCTTTTGACTTTTAAAAAGATGCATGGATAAAGGAAAAATATTAACATGGACTTTCCTATATAGGTTATTAATGTAAAATAGTCATTCCTAGATGACCCAGCCGAATCCATTCTCATTCATCTAACACCTGATTTCTTTGTAAAGTTGAGAGATATGGCAGCCAAGATGAACAATGATTTAGGTAGCAAAATTTATTTGTAAAACCTTGAAGGAAGATTGTAGTATGTCACCAATAGGCCTTCTCTAACAATGACTAAATGAGGCACCATATCTAAGCCCTCTTTATATCAAACCAGCAAGAATCACCCTAAAGCCTATCAAAAAGAATGGAAAGAAAAGAAATTACTAAACAATAAATGTTCATGGGAAAATCAGCTGACATTAGGTGACAGCTAGTTGGTACAGTAGATATCTGGACCTAGAGTCAGGAAGCTCTTACTTCAGATATGACCTCAGATACTAGCTATGTGACTTAACCTATTTTTGCCTCAGTTTCTTCATCTGCAAAATGGGCAATAATGATAGCACCTACCTCCCAGGGTTGTTGTGAGGATCACATGACATAAGAATTGTAAAACACTAAGTAAAGTGCCCAGCACATAGGAAGTCCTATATAAAGTTAGCTATTTTTATTACTATTAAGAAATCAAAATCTCTTAATATAGAGAAGAAATACTAGGGGAAAAATAACAAGTGAAAACATCTCCAGCAGAAGAGAATAACTTCGACAAAACAAAGCCCTTTGAAAGAGAATGAAATGGCCACAAGAATACCTAGTGTGCTGATGTGCCAAATAAATGAATTGAGGTAATCAAAATTAAAATTCTTAAAGAAAATCTTGAAGGAGGGGGAATCAATGGTTTAGAATAGATACTAGAGAGTTTTAATAAAGCAGCTTGTATAAGTAAAAAGAAAATGGAGGAGATATAACTTTAAAAAGTGATAGAAAAAGATTCAATTTATAGGCATTTTACAAAGTCAAAAGAATGTATCTATAAGCCAATACAACTGAATTGAAGACAAAGTTTCATCACATAATCTAGAATCAGCAGTCTCACATTTAAAACAAATGATGCACAAAGAATCATCCAAGAAAATTGCTCCCAAAATTTAGACCTAGAAAAAAAACATGCATAAACCGTTTAAAAAAAGAGCGATAAGAAAGGTAAATTCAGCACAACCGGAGACACAATTTTCAAACTCCTAATTTTTCTAGTTGACGAGTAAATCTTTCAAGTATCCAGAAGGAGCTATAGCAAAGAACTCCAATCCAAATTGCTCATGACTACTCAACAAGAAATGAAAGGAATTATCAAAATATGATTTTCAAAAGTAAAAAAAAAAGCTTCTGCCTGAATATATCTTTTACATTCAAATAGGAAAACGTAAAGGGGAAAACAGTATTTTAATAAAATCTATTATTTTCAATTTTTTGAGGCAAATCAGATGTAAACTATCATTGAATTGCAAAAATATGGTGAACAAAAGTAATATTTAAGTATTACTTAATACTTAAGAAAGGCATTTGTACTTAAGTATCAACAAATAGATGGGAGAAATTAGCAGTCCAGTGTTTAAGTGCCATAAAGGAGGTTTCCCTTTATGACTAAAATAGTTTAGCATTCTTAAATAGTCTAAGGGTGATTGCAGAAATGAGACAGCCTCATGATTTAGGTGCTTTAAACAAATTAGCTTAGAGAAAGAGAAAAGAAGGAGAAGGCAGGAGCTTAGTATTTCTTTAAATCAGACAATCTGGTTTCAAGGAAAGAAACATGATTGGGAACCAGAGGGGGAAATTATGAACAAAATGAATAGCTAAGATTGGACTGGTAAGCATATGTATACACACACACACACGTACACGTACATAGCGCGTATACATGTATACGTACATATATAGTGTGTATATACATGCATATATACACATAGATATGTAGATACACAAATATATACATACAGACAGATATAAATGCACACATATATGTTTGCATTCACATATAGAGATAGGGGTAGACAGAGAGAGAGAGAGAGAGGGAGAGGGAGAGGGAGAGAGAGGGAAGGAGAGAGGAAGGGAAAGGGAGGGAGAGAGGGAGGGAGGGAGGGGAGAGAGAGAGGAGGAGACAGAACAATGCTCCAGTTATTGAGGTATAAAAGAAAGGGTAAGTGATGAAAGTGAGCTAAAAATGATCAAAGAATAAATAAATAAATATCAAACAAGTTATGATTTTTCCCTTTCTCTATTTTGGAAGAGATAATATGGCAGGATTTCATTGTTTACTTCAAAAACCCTAGAGAATCATCCCAAAAAAGAGAAAATAACTTCAGTGAAGTAGTATTTTGCAAAATAAATGCTCAAAAATATTATCTCTCCCATATTTGATTAATAAAATCCAGGAGGAAGAGAAAGGAAGATGAATTACATTTAAGAGAACAATAAAATGCACTAATTATGTAGAAGCTAATCTAACAAGATATACAAATATATCAATACGACAACAAAACAATTGTTCCTGAAATAAAAGACCCGTATACTTGGTGGAACATTCGGTATTCTTGGTTAGGCCACAAAAATTTAATAAAAATTAAGATGCTACCTGAAGTACTCTATAGATTTAGAGGCATTTAAATAACCAATGAGACAGCTTAAAAATCAGACAAAATAAAAATATAATTTATGTGAAAATTAAAAAGACAAGAATATCATAGTGTGGAGGGGAGTCTTGATGCTATGAGTTACAAAGTAAAATTTACGAAGTAAAAATTATGAAACCCATGATATTGGATTTTTAAAAGTATGATTGTGTATCAATGGACTAGACTAGTTAAGCAAGACCTAAACATAAACTTGCCTACCAATTAAGTGTTCAATAAATCTAAGAACTACCAATAAAGAGAATTTCTATTTCACAAGGACTATTGAGAAAAATTAACAATCAATATGATTTTTGAATATGTTTACAAAAGTATTTTACATTTTATATTATTTCAAATGTGTAAATATTTCAAATGTATAAATATGTACTCATATTTCAAATTTAGGTGTTAAATATAAAAAACAATGATTAAAAGATATAAGAGAAAAAAGCAAAAAGGCAAGTAGAGAGTTATATCTTTTGTAATTATGGATTAGGAAGGATTTTGTAATTAATTGTAATTGGTAACCAATTTGTCACCTGACAAATAGTAGGAGACCTTAATTACAAAACACGAAGCAAACAATGTCATTTACGTAAAATTCAAAAGTTTTGTACAAATAAAATCAACAAAAATCAAATCAGAAGGAAAAAAAATGACACTAATTTAGAAAAAAATAATTGCATAAATGTAACACTTTTAATAAAAATCCGAGGAACTGACATAAACCAATAAGATTAAGAACTATAAGTCAGTCAGCAAAGTATTAAAATTTATGAACACTTTTCAACAGAAGAATTATGAGATATCTACAAACATGTTAAAGTGCTCAAAATCACTAATAATCAGAGAAATGCTAATAAGAACATTTCAAAGTATATTTTCAAATATTTCAAATTAGAAAATATGGAGCAAAAGGGAAAACTCAATATTGGAAGGGCTGGGGAAAGGCAGGCTTTCCATTTCACTACTGCTAGAGATAAGGATATAGTTAAACATTCTTTAAAACTGTAATAATGCAAGTGAAATCACTGAATTTTTCTATTTGACCAATATTGTAGCACTGGTACTGCCAGTAAGTATTAATGTTGTAGTGTAGATGATGACTCAAGTATACAAGTGTATTTACAGCAGCATTATTTTTTGCTCAAAAATCCAGAAACTGGTCAAAAAATCAATGGGCACAACAATTGGAAAATGTCTGAAAAAAGTATGGTATAAACACGTGTGTAGCATTATTATACCACATAAAACCTTCTTGGCAGATGAGCTAAACAAGATTGAGCTTAATCGGCAGTCCTCCAACCTATTAGATTAGGAGGATGTCTACCGCAAGCAAGTGAAGACTTCTCCTAGTGGAATTGGTGCACAAGAATAGTTTCCTTTTTAAATTTTATTTTAGACTCAAACACCAGAACGCATTTAGAGAAGAGAGAAAAGTACCAAAAACATATCATAAACTTAAATATTGGAACTTAAAAGGAAAAGAAAAATCATGTCATATACATAGCAGAACATAAAAGAGGATTCGTATAATATAACAATGAATTTTCATTTCAAGAACGTCTGCATGATAAATAGTACTTGCTGTGTTGAAAATTATCTGTCTTTGCTTCTTTGTGAGTTCTTTCGCTCTCTGCTGTGCACTTTTTTACTTTGTTCTTTTTTCCCCTCTCCCCCACCCCTTCACGTTTACAATGAAGTTTAGAGATGTTTCTCTAGAGCAATCGATTTACACATACACATATACACATATATAGACATACACTTTCCCAAACATATTCTACTCCTGATCTTTGTTTTTTTTATGTTTATGCATATCTCTTGTTTCCTATTCCTCCTGACTCTTCTACTTTACCTGCTACCTTGCCCTCCTATTACTTTCCTGCTCCCCTCCAAGGATCCCTCCTCCTTCCCTCCAAAGATTCCTCCATTGTCTTTTCTCCCCTCCCTATGCCCCATCTTTTTATTTCTTTTGAATGTAGAAGACTTTTATACTCTTCTAAATACATACACATTGTTCCCTCTTGAACCTATTCCTGATGAAAGTAGTTTGCCAGAATTAACGGCCCTCTTCTCCCATCTAATTACTCTGTATCAGATTTTTTTTTTGCACCTCATTTGTACAAAATAATTACTCTTTTTAGCGTTCCTACTTTTCTAATCCATATCCTACTGAGGTTTTCACAATCTTACTTATGGGTTACCCAAATACTAATAAGAATCTTAGACATACATGATGTATATATATATATATATATATATATATATATATATATATATATATACATACATACACACACACAAATATATATATATATAAATATTATATATACAAACATATATACACAAACATTATGCATACATACATACATACATACATGCTGTGTGTGTGTAGTAAAAAGTAAACAGTCTGTCTTTATTAATCCTTTATAATCAGTCTTTGATATGTACCTTATATTTCTCTTGGTTCTTGTATGTCAAATCTTCTATTAAGTTCAGGATTTTTTTTTCTCACAGTCTTGAAAGTCTGAGAGTTTATCAAATGTTCATTTTTTTGCATTCAGAATAATACTTAACCTTGTAGGGTGTGATATTTTTGACCAGATCCCCAGTTCTTCTGCTCTCTGATATGTTGTGTTCCAAAACCTGTGGTCCTTTTATGTCTCTGCTGCTAGGTCTTCTCTGAGTGCACAACCATATTTAAATTGTTTTAATCTTGATGCTTTTAATATTTTATCCTTCAGCTGGGGGTTTTGAATTTGACTATGATATTTCTATGAGTTTTCCTCATAGGATCTCTTTTAGGTGGTGACTGATGGATTGTATCTATTTCTACTTTTCCCCTTTGTTCTAATGCTTCAGAACAATTTTCTTTAATTATTGCTTGTATTATTGTATCAAAATTATTTTTTATCAAAGCTTTCAGCAAGTCTGACTATTTTTATATTTTCTCTTCTTGATCTGTTTTCCAAATCTGTTGTTTTTCTTATAAGATATTTCACTCTTCTACTTTTTAATCATTAGTATTTTGAGTAATTATTTCTTGATCTCTTACAATTTTACTGACTTCATCTTGCCCAATTCTAATTTTCAAGGTGTCATCTTCTTTAAGGTTCTGGATCTCCTTTTTTTAATTGGCTGACTTTCATAACTTTCTTGTTTTTGTTGGATTATTCTTATTTATGTATCTATTTTTAGTTTTTTCTCTATTTCTGTCATTTGATTTTTAGTCTTTCTAAAGATTTTCTATGAATTCTTTTTGGGCAGCTGACCATTTGATGTTACTCTTTGGGAGTTTATACTTCTCTGAAGATGAAACCTGGTCTCTATTCCCATAATAGCTTTCTGTGTTTGGATTCTTTCTCCTTTGCCTGTGCACTGCTTGTGTTAACTTAATTTGTGTAATCATCTCTAGCCCTAGGGTATGGGGAATGGTGCCTCTTGACCCAGATCTTCAACTGTCCCCTCTAGACTGGAGCCAATGCCAAACCTCCAACCTCCTGAAAGTGCTCACAGCCAGGAGCTTTCTGCCCTGTTAGTTTTGCACTCACCAGTGCTGTTTCCTTCTCCACCAGCTGCTCTTCACAGCATAGCTGTGTCTGGCATTCCTTATTGGCAGAGGTTCCCTCAATCCTCCCGGGCTCAAATGCCCAACTACCCTCACTATCCATGAGTCAAAGTTCCTTTAACTGTGGTGGAGGCCTCCTCTGAAATCAAAGTTTTATTGTTAAAACAGAACCTAGACTGAAGGTGTTTACTCTTCATAGGGACCAAACCTTATCCTTGGATTTTTCTTCAGATCTTCTCAATTGTCCCAGGAAGACCCTGGTTGTGTCCCTATTCTTTTTTATCTGCACCCACACTTTGTTCACCCTAAGGTGCTATTTTAACCCTTTTGTGGAGGAAAACCTTGAGAGCTTGGTATTTTCTGACCCACTCTTCCATCTTCTCAGAGTCCTCTCCCATGAAAACAATTTGTTCCAATGACCATGAAGGTGGCTGAATCAGGTGCATTGGTCAAACACTGACGATGCCAAGCTTACCCCCTGCTTCCTAGGCCATTATTAGTTGTTTTGACTTTTGCCACCAGACTTCAATGCCTCAGGAAGAGAGATTACGGCTGATGACTGTGCAACTCTGTCTTACTTAAATCCAATTCACACTCAAGTCAAGCTATCGTTGGTCTTCTTAGAAAATGAAGGATGAAAATGCCGCAGTGTAGGGATGAGTATAGTGCAATGATCATATATCAAATGTGATAACATACACAGAGCACTTTGCAAACCTATATCAATGTTATCTATTTTTATTTGTAAAAGCCATTATACTATTATGCAGATTTTCTCAACTGTTTTCAGGCAATGTGCTATTTAGGGGTGATTATGTGTATGTTTGTTAAATTTCATTGTGTGTAAATTTAACTATCAGATGGTCTGATTAACTGTCCACCTGACTTTATTGACCCAAAAGGAATAGTTTCTGGGAAGGCAGATTGTTAGATATAAATCTGAGAGAGAGCTCAGAAGCATCTGATCATTTTACAGATAAGGAAACTGAGGTGCAGGTTAAATGATTTGCTAAGATCATATAGGTTGTTAGAAGCAAGAGTGCTAGAGATGTGTCAGATTCTGGGGAAGGAGGTGTAGATCAGATGATTAAGTAATTTCAGGCAATGAAAAGATTACTGTGAACATGGTTTGGGGGTCAGAATTGATAGATAAGGAAGATCCCATTGGCAAGTGAATTGAGCCTTGATAGGAGCTAGTATTCAAAGAAATGGAAGTGAAAAAGGATTATATTTCAGAAATATGGAATTTCCCATGCCAGAAATCAGCATACTATGGTTGGAGGGGCAAATCTAGTCTGCCTCCTGTTATTGTATGGCCTGTGAGCTCAAAGTGGTTTCTACATTTTTAAATACTTTACCACATGTACATACACACAGACATTTATACATATACATATATATATATATATATATATATATGTACATCATATATAGTTCTACATATTTAGTGTAAAAACCATTGAAAGTTCACAAATTGTAAGAAAAAACAATAGATGGTGGGCTGGATTTGACCCTCAAGCCAGAGTTTGCATACCATTGGCTTATGCAGAGGCACCAAGTTAGGAAGAAACATGTTGTCTATAGGGAACAGTGTTGTCTATAGTCAGTTAGTTTGACTGTTTTGAAGAGTGCATAAATGGAATTAAAGAATGATAGGCCTCTAAAAGACAGCCTAAATTGATGCTGAGTTAAGTGAGCAGTTACATTCTACAATGACCAACTTTGATAGACATAACTCTTCTCAGCAACACAAGGATCTAAGATAATTCCAAAAGACTCATGAAGGAGAACATTATGCACATCAAGAGAAAGAACGATGGAGTCTGAATGCAGATGGAAGCATACTAATTCTCTTTCTCCCTCTCCTTCCCACTCTCTCTGTTTTTTTCTTTCTCTTGGATTTTCCCTTTGGTTCTAATTCTTCTTTACAATATGGCTAATGTGGGAATATGTTTAATATGACTTCATAGACTATATGAAATTATATGCCATCTTGGGGAGGGGGAATGAATGGAGGAGGAAAGTTTAGAACTCAAAAAAAAGTGAATATTGAAAACTAAAAATGAATAAAGATAATCTAGAGATAGATTGTGAAAGATTTCAACTCATAATGTAAATATTTTTTCCCTTTTATCTTAATGACAATGTAGACCCACCTAAGTTTCTGAGGCAGAGAAGTTCCACTACCAAGCCTATGCTTAAGAATAACCATTTAGTAAGCATGTTAAAGATAGATTGGAAGGTTAGAGATTGGAAGCTTAATTAGGTGGTTGTTTTAACAGTTTCAGTAAGAGGTGATAAAGACTCTATCAAGTGTGGTTGTGGAATGAACAGAGAAAAAGGGATGGACTTGAGAAATGCTGGAATTAGAATTGATAAGATATGATAACTAACTGGAAATTAGATGAGGAGATATGGGAAGAATCAATCACTCTGAAGTAATATGTAGGTGACTAGAAGGATGGTGGTGTCTAGAAAGAAATAGTCAGAAAACAAGGTATAGATTTGAGGAGAAAGAGGACAAGTTGTGTTTTGAAACGATCAATTTGAGACAACTTTCAGATATTCAAGTAGAGATGTCTAGTAGATATTTGGTACTGTGGGATTAAAAGTCAAAAGAGGGGTTGATGACAATGTGATGAGAAAGCAAAGGAAAGTGCCCAAGAGTGGTCAGAGAGGTAGGAGGAAGAGCAAAGAAAAAGTGTCACAAAATCTAATGGTGAAGCAAGTATCCCAGAGGAAGAAGACGTCAACAGTGTCAAATGCTATAAAATTATGTGGTTTCACATAAGTGGTTTTCTTTGTGGCAAAGGGTGATACTTTACTAGAGGGAAAAAGTTGGGTGTTGGGAAATATATAGTGTAAAAGAAGACATCAATAAAACTTTAAAAAGAAAAGAAAAGCTGCACTTGGGCTCCAATTAAGCCAGATCATCCCAAGAGCATTTAAAGATGAATCTAGAAGGATAACTGAACATAAACGGAACACATGTGCCAGCATTTTTATAACAACCGCATTTAGAATCTAATATTTTAGTCCTTTGCCTGCTACATGAGGAAGTGGAAATGGCACTAAAGAAGACAAAATATAGCAACTGGGCCATAACAATTATATAAAGAGGAAATCTATGCTGGTTACAACACAAATTTAAGAACAATGAGAGATTGTCTTAAGATATCTGAAAAGGGAGAAGACATGCAACAATGGAAAGAAATAACTAATATCATTACCTCTGAAAATAAGAAATTGAGAGGAAATATATTGCCACAAATGCCAAATTTTTCATCTCTATAAAAATCTTTATAAGGACTACATATATCCATATTGGTGGAATCCTTGATGAAAATATGAAAAAAGGAACAGGTTGGCTTTTGCAAATAATTTTCTACACAAGACCACACATTAACAGTTCCATAAATGATGGAAAGGTGATGAGAATAGAATATTCTACCGTGTTTGTTGTTTGCTATTTATTTTTTAAAGCTTTTAACTCAATAGGCCAAAATGTATTGTTAATTACTTTTCAACAAGATATCTCTCACTATATGTTTAGATTGCTTGACAGATTTATCATCACATAACTGTTCAATGATCCTCTGGTTTTTAGGAAGTGAGCCGTAAAGTTGTGATGTTCACCAAAGATGTTTTCATTGCCATTATTCAATGCAATCCCCAATGTAACAGAAATTAACTCTAAATGGTAAAGTCTTCCTGTAGCTGCTGTTTATAGATATTTTTATTTTAATCTCATCAAATTCTCAGATACTAAAAGGCCTCCTCCATGAGGCTTAAAAGGAGTCAGCCTAACTATGTGCTCATTCAAAGCCAAATAAATTCAAAATTTCTATTGTCCAGATTCTGATATGGAGTTGGATGGAGAGGTTAATGAGCTGGCCCATCAGAACACATTTCATTAACACCGAATATAAATGGGAAATGAAGAGGACCCTATTTGGGCATTATATTGGAGAAATAATAACACTTTGGATGATCTCAATCTATCCTCAGGAAAAAAAGTCTTCCTAATACTTAAATTCTTCTAAGAAAGTCCTGTGAGGAAGCAAAAGAGAGGAAAGTTGAGGGAAAACAGAAGAACAAGATATCAATGAGGGTCTGGTCAACAGTGTCAAGTGTTACAGAAAGTTAAGGAAGATAAGAAATAAAACCTATTGTTTCTGACATTTGGTTTACCTTGAAGAGAGTGGTAAGGACAAAGGTAAGATAGCAGGGGAAAGGAAGCAAAAGGAAACAGAATAAGCTTTTACTGAGTATCTTCTATCTGCTAAACAGTACAAATATCTCATATGCTCCTCAGAAAAAAGCTGGGAGATATATGTTACTATGATCATTTTGGGGTTTAAGACATTAAGGTAGATAGAGGTTATATGATTTGCCCAAGGTCACATGGCTAGTAACTGTCCAAGTCTAGATTTGTATTCAGGTTTTCTTGTCCCCAAGGTCAGCAATCTATCCACTGCACCACCTAGTACAAATCAACCCTCCTTGACCTGGGGCAGAATTTGGTACTTTTTTGTAGTCCAGTTCCATAGTTGAGGTGAGTTCAGGAAACTGAAGTTTGACCACATATTCCCAGAAAGCAGCAAAGGATTAAGATACTCCCCTGCTGGGAGTCCCTCTGGATGAGTCCCTCCCTGCCAATTTCTCAAGAATTGCCCTCTTCTCTGATCCCCTCCCAAGTTGAGGGAATGGTTTTTCTTCTCTCTCATCTTTCTCACCTTACTTCTACTAACGAGTACACAATGAACAATGCTACCCCCTCCTCTACCTTAACCTGGCCCAAAGTTGAAAGATACGCCAGCCCCTGCTTGCCCCTTTTCTTCTGACTGGTGAGAGTTTGCTATATCTAATCCATTCCAACCTTACTAAGAGATAATCCAAACTGTGCTGATATGCTTTCCCCATCATTTCTCCTACCTACCCTGGAATTCAACTTCCATCTCTTGCTCTGAAACCTGTAAGCATATCAGCACTACTATTCCTAGAATAGATGTATCAATTGATTCCTCACCAAGTTCATTGTTATGACTTCTCAGACAAAAAATATTCATCCCAAGTCACTATTCCCCTTTATACATTGACTTCCCTTTTCCAATGTAATCTCCTTTATGCAGCCTCTCTCTCTCTCTCTCTCTCTCTCTCTGTCTCTCTCTCTCTCTCTCTTTCTCTCCCCCCCTCCATGTGTATTCCCAGTGTTTAATATACTCTGATGAATAGGAAATACTTAATAAATGTTTTGATTCAATCAAAACTTCCAATCAAGTACAACTCCAAATCTAGGACATTCTTAATACTCCCAATACTGAAAAAAAGCAATAGAAATTTTTATAAAATTCTGCATTTCTATAAAGAACATTAAGAGGTACAAGGGATAGAATTCCTTTGGAAATCCAATTTGAAGCATCAATGAATACCATGAGAAAAGAGCCAAAGGGGAAAAAAATGGAGGATAAATATATCACACGTTAAAGAAACACACACACACACACACACACACACACACACAGAAAACTACTCACACACACAAACAAAAGACATGAAGAAAACCTGGGAGAAAACAATTATGTATCCAAGCCTTAAAAATATAATTAACAAAATCAAATCAAAACATAGTAATTTATTTAAAAAAGTACTCAATTGCAAACCCAAATAGGAAAGGAACTAAAAAAAATAGATACAAGACAACATTAGGAATATGTGGTGTGTGGAGATGGCAGCAGAGGGGAAAAGGAAACACAAACATCCTATTAATTGGCATCCCAGAAGATCCCAAAAAGCCTTGGGGTACTACATATGAGGATCTAATTAGAGAATTCTCCACAGTGGACTAGAATGAGTAATATTCTACCGGAGACTAGCAAGAATAAATTCTAACTTGGATTCACCAAGACGTATAGTCATAAAACTGCTGAGCTACAAAGATAGAAAGGATTTTAGATGTAGATAAAGGGAGGTGATGGAGTTCAAAACTAGCATTCTCCATCTTCCTAGTGAATTAGGGAATGAAGTCATCTACTGAGAGGGTAGAACTGTCAGTTTCAGGAGAAGGGAGAAAGTTGAGATATCAACCATAAGGGGTATAAAATTCTGTCTCTGACACTTACTGTGGTATAATCACAGGGGAAATCAATTAACCTGCATGAGCCCTAACTTTCTCATCTGTAAAAGAGAGCAAATATCACCTATCTCATAGGTTTGTTCTGACGTTGAAATGAGAGGATCTATGTGAAATGTTTTATAGACCTTATAGCTATATAAAGCTTAGCTGTTACCATTAAAGTAGAGCATGGGTAGACTGGCCTATGGGAACAGAGAGGGGTAGGAGTGAGAAGGTGGCATCCATGGAGCATAAGCAGGTATTCTCTGCCTGGTTTCAATCCAAGTAAAACCTTGGAAATTTGTCAGGAGCCTATTTCCAGTCATAAAGGAGCCAGTACTTTGTGACTCTAACTGGCTAAGGAACCAGAAAAAAACCCTGATGATTTAGGGTTTGATGAATGGGAAGTGAGTGGATCTACAAATGGTATGATTCACCTCTCCTCACTCTCTTGCTCTTTTGGTAGAACTGCCTTGAGTTTCCTCTGCAAATCCTGTGAGAGAAGGGCTGCCCTCTTTCTTGTTTGGACAACTGTAGCTGTCTCTATGTCCTTAATTATACAAAACTAGAGCTCAGAAGAGAGATGAGGGGCTGCATGTGTAGATCTGGGAAATACCAGGTAGTTGTCAAGTCTTGTCCATTCTACCACTATACTATCTCTTGCTTCCTTTCCCTCCTCCACAATCACATGATCACCACTCAACTTCATTTTTATTTCATCTCACCTGGTCCATTCTAATATTAGAAGGCTATTGTCTCCCAAGTTTTCTCTCTCCAGTGATCCCCCTTTGCATACTGGCTGTTCTACACTTTCCATACTCTATACTCTCCATGTTTTCTATATCCAAGTGCCAAAGTAAAATTCTTGCAGACCATGTTACTTCCATATTCATGAATCCTGAGCAGCCCCCAAATATTTCTAGAATCAGAGATTCCTCCACTTGCCATTTAAAGTCTTTTTCAATTTGGGTCCAACTTACTTTTCATGCCTATTTTACATTATTCCCCTTCATGAACTCTGAGCCTTTCATCCTGGCATTCCTCCTCCCTTTGACTGAAGAGGGAGGAGGTTAGATATTGGATTCTCTAACATTTAAGAATTTCACCTCATCCTTTCCCACCTGGATGACCTCCTGGATTTCATGATCTCCAGAAACTCACCATTCTACAATATGGAATCAACTTTGAGATTGATACCTCCTTAGGTCATTTTCCACCCTACCTGTAGAACTTCATCAAACTCATATGCTGGTTATTCCCCTTTCCTTCCTTTCAACTCTTTTTAATGTGTTTTCTTCCCCCATTAGATGGTGAACTTCATGAGGGCAGGAAATATCTTATACCTTTATTTATAACCCCAGCATTTAACACAGTGCCTTAGGACATAGTAAGTACTCAACAGATATTTGTTGATTATTGACTTTGGTCTAGCCAAACTGGCCTACTTTCTTTGCTCAGAACATTGGTACTCAACCTCTGTGTCTAGACACTTCCTATTTCCACCTCTTAGAATACCTAACTTCTTTCAAAGTTCAACAACACAGTTTATACAAGACCTTTCCTAATTCCCTCCTCTCATTGTCACCCACTAATTAACATGTAAACTATCTTGAAATATGTGCAACATGCTTTGTAAATATTTACATTTACTTATATGTATAGCTCTGTTTCGTCCTGCTCCTCCCCTCCAATGAAGTATAAGTTTTTTGAGGTGAGAGATTCCTTCATTTTCATCTTTGTATTACCAGCATCTATAACAATGCCTGGCATATGAATTCAATGTTGGATTGGTGAGTGACCCAGGGCAGAAAATGATCCTACTGAGAAGAAAATGATTTCATTTAATTCAGCAAATTAGAGAATGTATAAAACAGTGAATGTACATTTTTGAAACTGCTAAAGAGGGGGTCAAGATTGTGGTAGGAGGGAAGTGAATCTAGGTTACAAGTAATAAATTTAGAACAAGTAATTAAATCAATTCACAATTCATCATTTAATATCCTCAAAATTCTCTAAAATTTCTGAACCAAAAAGAGCATGGATATTTCTGTTTCCCTCTCTATCCATAATTCTTCTTCACCATTCCAACATCCCCACCTCATTTTCAATGTCTTTCAAAGACTCTTCCAGTTCCCATATTACATGATTTTAATGATTGCTGTGCTTGTCCTCACTTTTCACTTTAGGACTTTTAAAAAGTCAGGAGAGTAATTCCTTATAAATATATCATTACTATCAGGTAGATGGTGTTCCCTAGGTGATGGTCTTGTAGTCAAAACCAACATCCATTTAAGTATAATTAACTGAGAAAAATTTGAAACATTTTTTCACCTCAATTATTAAAAAAATACAATTTTAAAAAATTAAAATAGCTATCTACAAAGAAGAGACAGCATTACACAGGAGAGAAAGCTAGCTTTGGCATCTGAAGACCCAGGTTCAAATCACTCCTTTTTCACATTTTAGTCCTGATTTCTGGAATATTTTCTACTTTCATACTTGTAAATAATCACATTGAAAATTTAATAATCAACAAGCTTGGAAGCCAGGTGGTATAGTGTCAGGTCTGGCCTTGGGTATTTACTAGCTATATGATCCTGGGCATATCACTTAACAATTGTCTGCCTCAGTTTCCTCATTGTTAAAATGAGCTAGAGAAGGAAATGGCAAACTGTTCAGTATCTTTGCCAAGAAAACTCCAAATGTGGTCATGAAATATTGGATACAACAGAAACAACTGAAAAGCAACAATTATCAAACTCCTTGAAACTGGCTTCAGTACATCCTTGATCACAGAATTAAAATGAAATTTACAGAGATTATATAGCAAGTCAGTGGCAAAACAGGGACACAGGTCAGGGACTCTGTCTCATTCAGCTCTCAACAATCCATATTCCTCTCTTGAGATAAAGACTAAATATTTTCAATATCAAACAAAAAAAGGATACAGCTAATTTTTAATTGGAATATCAATAAAATTTGGTGTGAAATTGAATCAAAAATTTTCATTGTAAAGATGAGAAAACTGAGGATGAGAGAGATGAATAATTTTCCATAAGCAATATCCTTTCTCCCAATCAACTGTCTCCACCATTTGCAATAGCAAGAAAAGTAGTTTCTTGTCTGTTTTTCTGGATTGAGTTTTAACCAATCAAGTATGTGCCTGTGGGCTCCAGCCAATCAGATATGTACATGTGGGTGTTAGCTAATCAGATACTGAGTAGAACTGCATATAAAGAGAGATCCAGTGCTGAGAAAGCAGATATGAGAAGAGACAGCACTGAAGGGGTGAGTCAGCATTGAGAAGAAGAGAGCAGGGAGGAGACATGTGGGCTGCGGGAGGAGACCTCTGATGGCAGAGACTTGCCGAAGGACCCAGTAAACTTTGAACAGAAATAGAGCTGTAGGGCAGAAACATGCCCATAAGACTTAGACCTTTTTGAGAGCTGCTAAAGTAAACTGAGCTGTTAACACAGAGCTTCTGGACTTTGCAGGTGAGTTGAGATGATGGTACTGGTGATGTGTGTCAATATTGTTTTTGGCCTCTTGAGTTTTGTTTTCCCAGAGGCAGAAGCTGTGGAGTGGAGCAGTCCCCCTGAGTTGAGACATGGAGCAGGAGTGGAGAGCTGTTTATGTGTGAACCCAGTTGAGAGTTAGGAGTAGTCAGCCCCCAGAGGAAGTGTTGGGACTTGGAAGTCAACCTTGAGTTAAGATCAAAAAGGACTTTACTTGGGTATTTGGTATTGATTAAGGATGTTGCTATGAAGGTTATGCTTTACTTTATTGAACAGTGTTTATTACTGAATAAATAGAAAGTTCATTATAATATACAATTAGACCCTTGAAATTATTTAAAGCAGCGGTCCTCAGATGTGCTGCCATGATTGCCACACCACCTCATTATACCATGATGCATAAGACCCAATGATTGATCCTGGATCATCAGTAGCTGACAAACCACAAACCTGGTGCCTCCTTTTCTTTTTTTTCCTTTCAATATCCATCTGAACTGCTATTGCTACCCATGTGGTGAGCCCTTCTCTAGAAGCAAATTTTTCTTTCTTCTGAAGCCTTTGCTTCTCCAATGTCTGGAGAGCCTTCACTTCACTCACCTCCAACTTTTCACAATATTTGATTCATCCCTGTAGGCCCAGATACTCCCTGAAACCTTAAGTGATACTTCATTCAGGAATTATCTTTCCTTCATTTGTATTTGCATAGCAGTTCATAAAATTTAAATGTTCTTTTTATTATGAACTTAATAATTAATAAACATAGATATAATAAGAACAACAAAGAGAAGTGGTTTGCTGCAAGAGTTTTAGTCCCCTAAATGAGTTGTGCTGTCATTGTCAAAGAAGCTGAACTGAGCTTCACTGAGGCCAGAGTCTTTATTTAGTGGCACCCATCCCTACTTCTCCATCTTCACCATATCTCAGCCATATGCAACCCATGGTTTCATACTTCAGAAATTAGGGAAGTATAGGAAAAAATAAAGTTTGACAAAAAATAGGGAAAAAGCAACTTTCAAAATGAAAAAACAACAAAAACCAAGATAAGTAGGTCATTTTGAGGTGTATATTTAATAGATGGAGTATTATATTTAGAAACCTCTCCATGTGTTTTTGTGGTGACAGGTTGAAAACAGGGATCAAGTAGGTCTTTCAAGGGTCCTAGGAACTCTGGGAACAAGCCTCTTTTCAATGATTATTCAACACTCATCCATTTTCGTAGTTTGTGTCCTTTTTTGAGTTTTTGAGAAATCAGTAATTGCAATGTAAAATTTTCAATTTCAATAAGCTTTGTGTAGTGTAAAAAACATTAAAAAATTGATGATCAAACCAGAGGAAATGTGACATAGCATACTAGAGAAACTTCAAATTAAATAAAAGATATTTTAGTAATAAATAAAAAGACTACATTTCCTCTAACCTTGCATGCTTGCTGCTGAGGCACCATACTACTGTTGATTCTCCCACTCCTTCCAGACTATTACTCTGGATTATTGGGATGGCTGCAGTGACATATAAAAAAATTCTGTGACATAGTCTAGATACTTACTTAACCCTGCCTCTGCTACTCACTAGTTATATGATGCTGGGCAAGTTTCCAGTCTCCTTAGGTCTTTGTTTTGCCACCTGTTCACGGAGTAGAGTGAGCTAAATAGTCTCTGACATCACTTTCAGCTCAAGATCTCTAATTTCACATGCTAATAACTTGATAAGCAAATATTTTGTGTGCTGTTTTTGATTGTTATAGCATGGACTCTTGAAATTGCATATCAAGTCCATGGATGTAGTTTTTGATCTACTCACTTACATTTTTAAAATTTTAAATCATTCATTGTTTTTTAAATTTTTATTATTGATTTATTTTTAATATTCTTTTATTTTTAAATTTTGAGTTTCCAATTCTTTTTCTTCTTCCCACCCTATCCCCATCCAGTGGAAAAGTAAGAAAAATGATATCAATTAATTATGCAAGTAAAACCATGCAAATTGTATTTCCATAATAGTCATATCATAAAAAATCAGAAGGAAGGAATGAAGGAAGAAAGGAAGGAAGGAAGGAATTAAGGAAGAAAAGGAGGGAGGAAGGCTATAAGGGAGGGAGAAAGGGAGGAAGGAAGGAAGGAAGAAATAAAAAGAAAGAAAGAGAGAAAATTATATTTTAGTTTGCACGCAGAATTCAATAGTTCTCTGTGGAAATAGACAGCAGTTATTCATTATGAGTTCTCTGAAATTGACTTGGATCATTGTATTGATCAGAGTAGCCAATTCTTTCATACTTGGTTGCCATTACAATATTTCTATTAAAGTATCTAATGATCTCCCATTTCTTCTCACTCTATTTTGCATCAGTTCATATATCTCATCATACTTTATTTTTTTTCCTGAAACCATCCCCTTGTCATTTCTTATAGCACAATAGTAGGTCACATGCATATGCCACCTCTTGTTCAAGCATTCCCCAACTGATGACAATCCTATCAATTTCCAATTCTTTGCCAATGTAAAAAGAGCTGCTCTGAATATCTTTGCACATACAGCTGTGTCTCAGAAATGCTTATGGGCAATAAATTGCCAATCCACATCAAGTACACCCAGTGCCAGCAAACTGTCCCTTATAATCCTTTTCTAACTAGTTTTCTTACTGTCTCTGAGCTGAGAGCTCTAAAACTGTTGCTACCATTGTTGCAACTGTTTCCAAGACCCATTGAAGGTGTTCCTGCCGTGCTCTGGGCCAGCCCCAGCCCTGGGGTCACAGATCTCCTAAGACATTTTACACTAATAAAAAACTTACTCTTACCTTTTCTGGGCACCGTTGCTCAAAAATTTCTTTTGCAGACTAATTTTAAAGTTATTTGGAAAGGAATATTGGAAGAGTTTGCCTGGATTGTTTCCTGTTCTCTGCTCTCTTAGTTCTGCCTCTAATTCATTCATTGTTAAGAAGAGGGGAAGGTCACATAAATTATAAGGACTATGCTGATAGTAATGTAAACATTTTTGGACTCCCCTGTAACCAATTTACATAAAGACAATCAGTGTTTTCACCAGAATCAAGGAATTTAAGCATCAGAAAGGATACCAATGACCATCTAGTCCAATCCACACATGAAGTGAATCTTTCACTGGAAAGCCTTTGCTTGAAGACCTTCAAAAGGCAACCCATTGTACTTTTATATGTCTCTATTTTTTTTTTAGGAAGCTTCCTGTGACAAGCATCCTAATTTAGTCACCTTACCACTTTCATTTATTGTTCCTGATTCTGCCCTCTGGGATCAAAAAGAAGAAGGCTAATCTCTCTTGCACATTATTGTTTGTTTGTCCTTCATTTTTGAACAGAGCCATCACATCAGGAGGATGATGCTATGACTTGTGAGTGAATTGGATTTAAATGAGGGAAGGCTGTGCAAGGTCACCAGCCTCACTTTTTCTTCCAGAGTTATCTGGATCCAGTAGCAAGATAGAGATTAGCTAGAGATGGCCCCAGAGGCAGAGAGAGACTTTGGTCTTTTAAGCTAAGATCTTTCTGAGTTCTCATTTTGACGAAGGCCACACCCATTCAGTGATTAAGGTTGGTTAAGAAATGAGCCAAGGAATGACACTTTTTCCCTAACAAAAAAAAAATCAATAAAGGAAAAGATGGGAAAGGAAGGTCAAACTACTCAAGTTGTTGTTTGTTCTTTGTTCTTGAAGAAGACTATGATGCTGAAAAGATGATGTCATGACAGATAGCCCTTTAAATATCTAAAAACTAAGGACCAATTATAAAGGACACAATAAGGTTAAATTGTTTACTTTTTATATATGAAATTATTAAAAGTTCTTTTATGACTGTCATTTTGATTTGGGTAGTCTGAAAGAAAGGTCTGGGCTGAGCAGAGTATGTTGGAATGAGACTAAAAAAATAAAATGGTGCAAGGAAAGATAAAAGGAGCAATTATCTCATACAAACAAAGAGAAAAAGGGAGAAGATACAGAAGAAGCTAGCATAAAGTAGGGCTCTCATCAGGAAAGGGTAAAAAGAAGGAACAACACATACATACATGAAGAAGGGGTAAAACTCTTCTAAACTCAGAAAGAAAGAAGAAGGGAAGAGGATAGGGTGGAGAAAAGATAAAAAAACTAGAGATTCTTTGAGGAGTGGGTAGGTAAAGGAATAGGAGGTTGAGGCAATGAGTAAAAGTAAAGTAGAGGGGAGAGGAGGAATTAGGATAGGGAGAGAAGAAGAGTGAGGGGAAATATGAAAGAGAGATAAAGTAAGTAATTGTAGTTTAGAATGTAGATGGGATAAATTTACCTATAGGGTGGAAACTGATAGATTAAAAATTTGAATTGTATATTCTTTAAGGTAATGCAGTAAAAATGAAAGATACACACAAACATAACAAAAGGGTCAGGCATAGAATTTATTATGTAAAAAATACAGGAGTATTAATCATGATCTCAGACAAAGTTAAAGCTAAAATTGATTAAATCAAAAGAGAAAAATAGGAAAACTACACTCTATGCCATCCATAGTATTCAATACTGCTTAATTGCACAGTATAAACTATCTGAGTATACCTACCAAAACACAGGAACTTTATTAACATAAGCATAAAACAATTTTTCTACAAATAATGTAAGATCTAAATAATTGAAGTAATATTTACTGTTTCTGTGTATGTAAAATCAATATGAAATGATAATTTTACTTAACTAATCTATTTACATAATGTCACCCCAATTAAATCACTAAAAAATTATCATATTGAGTTAAAAAATAATAACAAAGTTTATCTGTAAGAACAAAGGGTCAGAAACTTCAAAGAAACCAGGGGAAGAAAGATGTAAAGGGAAAAAATTCAGTAGTGTCAGAACTTAAGTCATATTATAAGATGAGAGCATTGTTGAGATAACCTCTCAGATAGAATGCTATTGGGTTGGAATATTGCTGTGGTACAGGAAATAATGAGCTGATTGAATTAGAAAATTATGAAAAGATTTTGACTTATGAAGTCACCTTCAGAGAAGCAGATGACAGGTGGAGATAAGCATGGTATATACTAACATATGTGTATATAATATATGTATGTGTATGTGTACATGGTTACATATATTTAATTACATGATTATATGATATAATAATTATATATTAATATTTTACATAATATATTAATTATATGATTATAAATATATGTGTGAATAAATGTACATAAGTGTGTGTATGTATTTATTTACACAGATGTATGTGTATGTGTATATATTTGTGTGTCTGTACATACATACATACATAGGGGCAGCTAGGTGGTGTAGTGGATAGAGCACCAGTGCAGGAGTCAGGAGGACTTGAGTTCAAGTCTCACCTTGGGCAAGTCACTTAACCCCAACTGCCTCCTCCTGGGTTATCTCCAGTTATCCTGGTGGATATCTGCTCACTGGATTCAGATAGCTCTGGAGGAGAAGAGAGGCCAGTGACCTGCACAGCCCTCCCTCACTCAAAACAAAGTCAAGTGCAAGTCATGTCATTATTTCTCTGATGGCATGGTCCCCTTTGGCAACAAAGGATGAACACACACACACACACACACACAATATGCATACTTATCAATGCTTAATTGTAGATTTCTCTGGGCAAAGTGGGGGGGAGTTGCAAGGAGAAAAATAAATTAAGCAGTTTACAGTATAGAATGAAAGAAAACCTACAAGGAAGTGAAGAAAAGATATAGTTTTGAATATAATGGGTAGTATTTACCATACAGTCTTCTTGAAGTAGAAATTTATTGTTCTATATTGAATCCCCTCCTACTGTGTACAAGGTGGTGTTTTTTTTAATCTTCTTATTTTGTATTTAATTTCAAAATTTAAAAAAATATAAAAGAAATACCTAAAAAACTGTTCCCATATCTTCTCTGAGTCTTCTCATCTCCGTTCTAAACATTCGTAGTTTCTTCAAATGAACTTCGTAGTTCACGTACTCATAATCCTTCATCATTCTTCTTTCTGTCCTCTGGATGCTCTTCAGTTTATCAATATCTAATCAAGATTATTAGAATGTAACCCAACCAAAGAAGCAGCATTTTGTTTTTACTGTAATTTCGTCACTTGTAAGGATTCAGCAAAGGTCACACTGATGCAGCAATAAAGGACTCAGAAACTGTCGTAGAAGTAACGAATGTTATAAAAGGCTGCTAATTGTCGAAATCTCATTTGTTGAGTTTTTCTTTGTGGTCAAGTTCTAATGAAAGAAAATCTATTAATACGTTGTCAAGTGCGGGTAAGCAGACTTTGTCTAAACAGGAAAAATGGCACCATAACCAAAGAATGATGGACAGATGGATTGATTTTTTTATATATTTGGTAGAAATGTGGGTCATGAGGAAAACGTTGATAGATTTGTGAAAGGCTTACTTCTAAATCTTGTCACAATGCTCCAGAAATGCAATGCTGTAATGGCAAAGCATGTTTAACAACCTCCTCTAACTGCTACCAATTTGATTAACCTCATCTCAAATGATTTAATTGTTGCCTTTCACGTTACACTTGCATAATTGTTTATTTAAAGTCACATTTTCAAACAGTGGAAAACAACTAGTTGAAACTTTTTTTGATGATGCAGAGCCTGTATATGATCAGTGTAATGACATTCATTGAATTCTTAGAATTGGTTCTTCAGTAATGTGTATCTATTTTGTTCATGCATCTACAATGTCTAAATGTAGATATTGCAGTAAAGTGCAAAGAAATACCCTAGATACACTGTTACGTACATTGTTGTTTAAACTTTATCTGACCTATTAGATGAATGCATTTCATAAAGGAAACCAAACTGTCTTTGAAGCGGAGGGGACTGTTATTCGGCCTCCTATGCTTTCATTGTGGGGTATTTTATGAAACCTAAAGTTATAGAGAAGATATGAAAGTGCAGTCCAAACTGAAGGCTTTGATATCATTATCAAACAAAAAGATGGACTGCTAGGGAGCAAAACAACATTTTTAAAACTTACAAAATAATGGAGTAGACTTGTTTTACAAGAGATTACAAAGTCAATGTATCTTACTAGTGTTAAAATAAAAACTGGTGGCCTTATGGAAGAAGTAAATACATTTAGGTTCATCTTTTCTCTTTATATGATGGACTTTATTCTTCAGATGGTGCTATAAATAAATGAATTCCTTCAAATTCCAGTTCATAACTTACTGAGATGATTTGAGTGAAAGGTACTAAGAAGTTGTCTAGAATATTTTCAATCTATTTTCAGTAACAATGTGAAGATGCGTATAGAGGATGCTGTAACATTTTCCCCAGTTAAGAAAAGAAAAAAAAAGTCCACTTGATGATGTATTTAGTCTCAATTGTTTTTTGATAAAGAAAGAGAGTAGAAGGAGAGAATAATTTTATTGTAAATACCCCTAGACTTGATAATTAATGACATTAATTCATAATTTGAACAGGAAATCTGTACATTGAAGAGCCTACTCAACTTAGATGTTGGCAGCTAGAGTTGTTCACAAATTTAAAGCATTCTTGTACAGCCTAGAAGTTTATTTCCTTAAGGTACAGATACAAACCAGCCCAAGATTAGTTAAAGAAGTTTGCTCAGATTTCCGTTTTGCAAGACTTTCTGAATCTATTCATTGCTTTGTAGCTTTACCTGTTACAAGCTGTTTGCATAAAAATAGGACTTCAAAACTATCATGTGTTCAATTCGAAGAAGCACAATGAGCCAATGGAACCTTTTTCTAACTAAAATTCAACCTTCTAGAGGAGGCCTTCTCTAACCTCCTGAAATTCTAGTTCTTTTCCTTTCTAAGTTATTTCTCATTTGTCCTGTATGTAGTTTGCTTCGCATGTATCTGTATTTTACCTTCCCCATTAGATTGTAAGCTCCTTATGTGTAGGGATTGCCTTTTGCCTTTTCTTTAACTGTCAGTGCTTAGCATTGTGACTAACACATAGTAGACAATTAATACGTTTATTGATTAACTTGTGATTTTGCATATTGAATGAAAATTGGGTTTATCAGTTAATTACTCGCAAGTGATTCATCAATTTAAATCTGTAATATTTGATGAGCTTTGCTTCATTCTTTAAGATAAGTAGATGAAGAAAGCCTACTGTATTTTAGTCAGTTTGGGGATGCTTTATTATCCTCATGGCCATTTACACACAAATTATGATATAGAAATGCATTTAACTCCACAAAGAAATGCAGAAGAAATGAGGGTCAATGGAAATGGACTAATTTCATTTATATATCACAGATCTTCAGTAAATCGTCTCTTCTTTATCACCTTCTCTATATCGATATAGATATATAAAGAAAAGAGTGCACTGAAAAAGTAGGGAAAAGGCAGAAGAGAAGAAGAAGAAAGGAAATAAACAATAAATCATAATTATTGAATTGAATGGGGTCAACTCACCCACAAAGTACAACTGGATAGAAAAGTAAGTTTAGAAAGCAGAATCCAACAATATATAGTTCCCATGGAATATAATTGAAACATAAATACTCACATGGTATTCAATTGAGGGTCAAGAGTAGAATCTGTTATGTTTTAAGTGAACTAAAATAAAGGGGGTAGAAATGATTTAAACCAAGGCTACCATCAACAAATATATGATAAGTGGGGAAATTATATAAGGCAAACCTATAGTGAGACAATGACAATATTCTCTCTTCTCTCTCTCTCTCTCTCGCTCTTTCCCTCCATATATGTGTGTGTGTGTAGATATATTTATGTGTATGCAAATAAAGAGAAAGTGTTGGTTCTGATTCATTTTACACACACACATATATGTATACGTATGTATACATATGTATATATACATATGTATACATATGTATATATACATATGTATACACATATGAATAATATACCATGTAGTACAGATTATAAAACCTAAAGGGAAGGGAATAATCATTTCTATAGCATGTAATATGTGCCAGGCTGTGTGCAAAGATCTTTTAGAAATATTGCATCATTCAGTCCTTACATTAACCTTGTAAGATAGGTGTTATAATTATCTCCATCTTACAGTTGAAAAAAAACTGAAGCAATTAGAGATTAATTGTCCCTTGCCCAAGGACATAAAGATAGCGAATGTCAGCAGCCAGATTTGACTGCAAGTTTTCCTGACCCCAACCCTAGAACTGTGTCACTAGTTGACTTTTGGAGAGTTAATTAAAACATGGAGAGAAATGGAGTAAAACAGTAAACAGTAAGAAGTTCCAAAGTAAACTTGTTTTCATATACAGAAAAGCTTAAACTAGATAAACAAGAAAAAATTAACAACCTGAATAAAAGATCAGAAAAACAAATAAAGAGAAGAGATCTCTGGTGAATAATGAATAGGGATATGAAGAAGTTTATATATTGCTCAAGTGCATATGTCATTTAAAAATTTTGATAAGGTACTTGAATATATTAGTCTCATTTAATAAAGTGAAAATGCGGAATGCCAAATTTATCATTTTCTCAGAATGATTCAATCATATATTCAATAGAAGTCCTTTAATGTAAAAAAAAAGACCAGTTAAATTAGAGACTAAGTAACTTTATCCAAGTTTGGTGTGTCAAAAAACAAATTGTAGAAGTAATAGATTTCATTAAATAATAGATTTAAATACTAGATTAAATAATAGATTTCATTAAAATTTCAAAACCAAGACAACATAAAACTTATAGAATGCTTATAAAAATTTCAGGGGAATATATGTGTGTATACATACATGTTTTTTTAAAGAAATATAACCAAGTTATTTATATGAAAATGAAAAAGAAAAGCAAAAATTAAATAAAATAAATTGCTTGGAACTTAAATCTAATTTACAAAAGAAAAGCAGATAACGAAGGAATGGGTGAATACTTCAAAATATAAAATACTTAGATAAATAAAAATAGAAATAAATTTTTATAGGGTCCCAAATCAGAAAAAAATATTGTATGAGTCATAAATAAACTGCCAACAGGAGAATCTTGTGAAGCAGATAGACTTACAAGTGAAGTTTATGAAACATTGAAGGACTAATTAATTCTGACATTATATGTGCTATTATAGAAATAAAGTAATCAGAAACCTTTCATATTTCTATAGTATTGTAAAGTCTTGAAACCTAAACTAGTAGAGATAAAGTGGCAGAAGAAAAGTACAGAATATTATATTTAATGAATATTGATGCAAAATATTAAATGAATGTTAAATAACAGGCGATATTATATGCATATAGGTAATACAGTATAACTTAACTGGATTTATATTAAATATATTTAATCTAAGAAAGACTATAACATAATAAACTATATAAATAACATTAATAATAAAGTTTGATTTTATTCATAGCTACAGAAAAAAGTATTTTTAAGAATCTAGTGTTCATTTCTGGTAACGGTACCCAAATACAAGAAATGGAATTTTTCTTAAAGATAATTATTTCTTTTTAAACCAAGAGTGAACATTATATGTAATTGAGAAAAATTAGTGACCTTTAAACTCAGTTCAGGGGTAAAACAAGAAGGCTTATTAAAACCACTACTGTTTAACATAGTTTTAGAAATATTCGTTATAGTAATAAGACAAAGAAAGAAATTGAATAAAAACAGGAATGAAAAAGGAAATAAATCCATCACTTTTAATAGATGATATGAAGCAAACCAAAAGTAATTGAAAAAATAATAAATTCATCAAATTTGCAGTATATAAAATAAATGGTCAGCGTCCCTATTCATTACAAAATAGGTAATCAATAGAAAGACAAATTCCACTTAAATATCACAAAGTTAACTTCATAATAAAACTAAATTTGTCATTTATACCAAAGTCACTCAACTCTTAAAAGTAACTCAAATTAACAGCAATCTAAAAACTTTGAAATTCTGTTAAGATCTTCAGGATGATTTTGAAACAGAGTAAGTTTGCACCAAAGGTTTAAATCATGTGATGAGTTTCAAGTGAAAATGTAACCATGTTTAAAATGCTAACACATTCAGATACTATATTAATTTAACTACAAAAATACCCTTTACACAAATAAAGGCAGACATAATTAGATAAACATTAATTTGTTATGGGTATATCATGAAAATATAATAAAATGACAATATTACTGAAACTGACTTTTTTATTCAATGCCATACCAATCAAACTATCCAGGGACTCATTTTGAGAGTGAAAAAAAATATAACAAAATTCATCTAACAGAATAGAAAACCAAGAATCTCAAGGGAAAAATGAGAAAAAAAGATGGGAAGAAAGGGATGTATTCAAATCACATCTCAAATCATACTTCAAAGCAATAATTATCAAAATGCTATGTACGGATTGAGAAAGAGGTCAATCAATGAAACAGATTAGATATACAACATACCAAAAACCAAGCACATTAACTAAGTGATAGATAAACCAAAATATCCCAATTATTAAAGAACTATTTACCAAAAATTTTGCAAAATAAAAAAAAACAAATTGGCAGATATTAGGTATGGATCCATAATTCTTACCATATGTTCAAATATATACATGATTTAGATGGAGAGGGTGACATCAAAGGCACATTAGAAGAGTAACAAAAACATTACCTTTCTATTCCATAGATAGAAATGCTGCTGTTACAAGAAATGAAGAAATTAAAGTTTCAGAAAAAAATGATGTCATGTTAAAAGATGCCAAATGAAGTGAGCAGAGCCAGATAGTTCAGCACCAAATGAAATTTAGAGAATTCATCAATGAAGACAATTTTGATTATATAAAACTTAAAATTTTGTGCAAAAATCAAAGCACTGTAACAGAAATTAGAAGGGAAATGTGTTATTAATATCCATAACAAGATTATTTCATATCAATGACATAGTTATAAGATTAATTATATAAAATTGATAATAACATTAATATAATATTTTTATAGTTTTCAAACAATTCACATATGTAGTTAATTTGATGTCATTTGATAATGTGAAAAAATCTTTGGGAAAATTTCTCTGATAAGGTTTTGGTATCCTAGTTATCCTAAGCACTAATTGAAGTTTATTCAAATAAAGAACCATTTCCTATTGATAAATGTTCAAAAGATGTGAACAGATAGTTTTTAAAGGAAGGCATCCAAGATATTTATTGCCGCATTTAAACATTTCCCAGTTCACTAATAAATGGACAAATGCAAATTAAATAACTGAGGTTCCACTTCCCACCCATTAGATTTATAAAGATGACAAAAAATGGAAAATTCAAATGAAAAAGCAGAACCATGACTTGTTTAAGTCAATCTGGAATTCAATTTGGAACTATGCATCAAAATTCATCAAAATAACTAAACCATTTTTTTTTACTTAGAAATACCAGTACAGGGAGTAAAAGGAGATTGAAGAAAGAAGGGAATGATTTATATGTGCAAACTTTTCATATTAACTCTTTTTTTGATGTCAAAAATCTGGAAACTAAAGCATTGCTCATCAGTTGGAGAGTTGCTAAAAAAATCATTGTGTATGAAGGTTGTTGTTCAGTCATTTTGGTCATTTCCATCTCTTCATGACCCCATTTGTGGTTTCCTTGGCAAAGATATTGCATGGGTTTACCATTTCCTTCTCCAGATCATTTCGCAGATGAAGAAATGGAGGCCAACAGGATTATGTGACTTGCCCAAGGTCACACACACAGGTAGTAAGTATCTGAGACCAGATCTGAACACAGGTCTTCTTGACTCCAGGCCTAGCACTCTGTTTACTGTACCACCTAATTGCCCCATGAAGGGGTGTGTGTTTGCATGTGTATGTGTGTATACATACACATGTGAAAAGGGTTTTATTTTTGTTGTTATGATTTGTTCAGTGGGGAGGAATGAGGGAAAGGAAATGAAAGGAAAGGGAAATGGAGGTTTATTAATTGAAAAAATATAATGAAAGAAAGATAAAAGGAAAAAATAGTTTTTATGCCACTAAATACTAAATATATGTATTTAATATTGGTTTTGCATGTGCATTTGTGTAAAAGTGATTATTCTGTTACACACTGCCTGAATACTAAGTGCGTTACATTTCAGCTCTTCCCTAGAATTCTCCAACACCTTTTCAGTGACTTGCATTCTCACTGACAATATTCCTTCAGTGGTCTAAGTATTCGAGGTCAAGTTAGCCATTTGAACAGTCAGATTAGTTTTTACAAAGGAATGTTTACTTCAGAACTACAGAATAAAAACAACCACAAATGTTATCCCCAAGATAGGGATTAGTTTCAGAGGTTAACTCAGTTCTTCCACCAAGTTCCAGTTCTGAAGAACTCCTGGGCTGTGTCTAAGGATCCTGGCTTCTCAAGATTTCCCTACTGAGCTATCACTAACATTTGACCAAGAATGGTGGCCTCAAGGTTTCAATGGCTTAAACTCTTAGATCTAAGAACTCTATATCGCATACACTTAGAAATGAAAAGGATGAATGAAACAAAACCCAAAACCCAAGTCCTTTTCTTAGGGCCACCAGGCCAAAAGGGGAAGTGTCTCTTCCCCCTTCCCTCCCCCACACACTCAGTGAATGGTGAATGGTGAACATTCTGTGGTTGAATGAGACCTTCATTCTGAGGAGCACCTAGAAAGAGATTGGTATTGTGTCTTAGTCAAGTAGATTTCAAGATGCAACTGTCTTTTTTTTTTTACCAATGGAAAAAGGATGTTTCTACCCACATGAGTGGGGAATCACAGAATATCTTCTCCCAGGAGCACGTCTCTTGTCTTTCCCTTATGGATTCCTCCATCTTATATAATCTAAGCATGCATCTAAGCTGAGTTCCAATTTGTTGATAGGGAGACTTTTAGCTTGATGATCTTTCTTTGTAACCATAAGCTTAGGCCACCTCATTTTTCAGTTAATCATGTTCTTGATGGTGATTTTTCTATCTCATCATTGCCGTTAATATACTTCAGTTTTCTTCTACTCATGGTGTAGCTTTCTACTATGACAGCAATACTTATTAAACCATGGCAATCTATGATGTAACATCTCCAGGAAAATATTGCTATTAAACATAAAATGGTTCTTGGACCTAAGAATAAAACAAGGCACTTCTAATGAGAATCATTCCTGAGCCCCAAGATTCACTTTTTCGAGGCAATCATTTTTCAGTCCTGTCTGAATCTTTGTGACTCCATTTGGGGTTTTCTTGGCAAAGATACTGGAGTGGTTTGACATTTCCTTCTCCAGCTCATTTTATAGAAGAGGTTTATGAGACAGTATTATATGGTCACACAGAGTCACACAGCTATTAAGTATCTGAGACTGGATTTGAACTCAGATACTCCTGTCTCCAGGATCAGTTCACTATATACTGCATCACCTAGCTGCAACACCCCCATCTCAGCTTCATCTTTGACCTTAATTTGTTTGATAATTATAATCCATGACATTTATGTAGCTCTCGAATGACATTAACACCGATGATCTCATTTGACTTTCACAACAATCTTATGAGATAGTTGCTACAAATGTCACCATTTTGCCAACGAAGAAACTAAAACTCAGTGGAATTAAATGATTTCGCTAGAGTCCCCCAAGCAGCAGGGGCTTGAATGCCAGATTTGAACCCAAGTTTTTCTGTCTCCAGGTCCAGGAAACTCTATGTATAAATATTGTGCCTTTGGGAGAGCTCAGAACTGATCCCCATAGGACAAAAAATAGATTTCTGCCTTTTTTCATCTAGTTTCTAAAGCCTAGATTATCTTCTTTTCTTTTATTTTCATCCCAAATAGTACAGATTTTTTCAAGGGTCTGGTCATTTTCTACTCACTCCATGAAACATTATTTTGTCACTCTAGGTCAAACTTTACTGAGTAGACCAGTTTGGTAAATAAGTTTTCATTAATTGTGTCACATTTGAAATTGCTCCTCATAGTTAGATTATAGGTTTCTTAGGTATCATGTATCATATTTCTCTTATATCACTTAGCACAACGTGGGGCAGATGTTCAATACTTCATAAGCAGTTGTAATCAACATTAGCTAATTAGCAGTGATATTTGTGTTAGAAGTGCTTGCTTTTTGAAGCAAAGCAGCAAATAAGAGGGTGGGATGCTATTTTATACCATTCCCTAAAGTTTGCTGTTAAAAACCCACCATTCCAGCTCCTTATTCTCATGTTCTCCCTCTTTTTTCCTTGCACTTTTAAACTTCTTTGTGACCACTGTAAAAGCAATTCCCTACTCAAAATCTGTCATTGATAGCAGAAGATTTTACAAAAAAAAAAAAAACTTAGTTTCCTGGAGGTTGCTTGCAAAGGCACTGAGACTCAAGGGACTCACTCATCACTGCTACATCATTCCCCACTGACAGTTGACAGTTGTCAGTCAGGTATCACTTATTCCATCTGCTCACATCTCAAGGTAGACTAATCCCAAGATCAAGGCAAGAATGAAAATCCAGGATGGCCAACTGTTTTGATTGTTTATAATTAAACACCAATTAACCAAGGGAAGCTTTCATTCATTTATCAAATGGTTATTATCAGCAGTAACATTTTTCTTAGTTCAATTGTTGACTCATCTTTGTCCTTTGACAAATTACTTAATCCTTTCATTGATTGCAACTTACCACATGTTAGGCATTGGAGATAAAGTATGAGACATATGCTCTGCCCTTGTGGGGCTTACTATGTATGAAGAGGACTATAATGTTATCATGTTAAACTCATTGTCATAGGTAAGGAATGGGGTAACGGAATAAAGGAATGTATGGAACTAAAGAAATGAAGGACAATTCTTGTTCTCAATAAATTTTCCTACAAGAAGTTTTTCAAGTGCAATTGAAAGAATTTTGGAATAGAATCAGAGTCATAGGATTTGGAGGTTAAAAAGACCTTGGAAATCATCCAGTCTAACATATTCATTTTATAGAATAGTAAACTGAGACCCAGAGAGATGCATTTTCTTGCCCAAATAGACACAAGTAGAAAGTGGTGAAACGAATTCAAATCCAGATCCTCTGACTTTAGATAAGAACAAGATCCAAATACCGACCCCACTCACCTAATATATTACAGAAATTGTACATTGTGATCAACTGCAATTTATACCAGGAATGCAGGGACAGTTTAACACAAGGAAAACTATTAATATAATTAAAGATATTAATAATAAAAATATATAATTGTATCAATAGTGGCAGAAAAAGCTTTTGATAAAGCATAACCCTCATTCCTATTAAAAACACTTGAAAGTGTAGATGTAAATGGATTTTCTTTTAAATTGATGAGAAATATTTACTTAAAAGCATCAGTAAACATTATTTGTAATAGGGATAAGCTTTAATTATGATAAGGTATGAAATAAGGATGCCCGTTGTCACCAATATTATTCAATATTGTATTGGAAAATCTAGCAATACAAATAAGAGATGAAAGAAATAAAAGGAATAAGAACAGATATTGAGATAATAAAATATATTTTTGTGAAGATTATATGATGATATGCTTGAAAAATCTCAGATACTCAACTATAAAATTACTTGAAACCATTAATAATTTTAGCAAAGTTGCAGAATATAAAATATAATATAATTTATCAGTATTTTATATATCACCAACAAAACCCTGCAAGAAGAAATAATGAGATACATCCATTTAAATAATTGTAGATAGTATAAAATACCTGGGAATATCCCTGCCAAAACAAATCCAGGAACTATATGAACAAAATTTTTAAGATATATTTATACACATAAAATCAAAATTTAACCAATATTAACTGTTCATGGGTAGGCAAACTCAATATAATAAAAAACCAATAATTTAACATTAATTACTCTATTTACTCAATGCCATCCAAATTAAATTACCAAAAAAAATACTAAGTTGGGAAAAATAATAATGGAATTCAAGACTATCAAAGGAATTAATGGGAAAAAATGTAAAGAAAGGAGGCTTAGCAGGACTGGATCTTAAACTCTATTATAAGGCAATAATTATCTAGACTACCTGGTACTGGTTAAGAAATCTAAAAGTAGATCTGTGGAACAGAGTAGATATACAATATACAGCAGCAAATGACTATAGTAACCTTGCTTTTGATAATTGTAAAGACTTAAATTTTTCAGGTAAGAAGTTATTACCTTGTAAGAATTGTTGAGAACGTTGGAAAGTAGTTTGGCAGAAACTGGGCATAGAAAAATATTCCACACCATCTAACAAGATAAAGTCAAAATGGAAATATGACCTAGATATAAAGGGAGATGTTACAGGGAAATTAGAATATGAAACATATTGCCCATCATATAGACAAGAGATTCAGAGCATTGTGAAGTGTAAAGTGGTAAGTTTTATCATATTAAGTTAAGGATTGTCCAAATAAAATAAATGTAGCCAAGATCAGAAGGAAAGTCAAAAACTGGAGAAAAGCTTAACAGTTTCTCAGATAAAGATCTCATGTCTCAAATATATAAAATCTTGGTCAAATCTATAAGAGTGCTGGTCATTCCCCAATTGATAAATGGTGAAAGGATATGAACAAGCAGTTTTCTGATGAAGAAAATAAAATATTTCAATCATATGAAAAAGTTCTCTAAATAATTATTGATCAGAGAAATATAAATTAAAACAACCTTTTAAATTAATTTTATACATATCAGATTGACTAAAATGACAGAAGTAGAAAGCGATAAATGTCGAGAATGTGGAAAAAATGGGACACTAATTCACTATTGGTGGAACTGTAAACTAATCTAATCATTTTGGAGAGGAATCTGAAATTATGCCCAAAGAGTTATTAAATGTGACCTGTACCCTTTGACTAAACAATATCACTGTTACGTCTATTTAGGGGAAAAGGAAAACAATCTATATATTTCAATATCTATAGCAGCTCTCTTTGTGGTGGCCAAGAACTGGAAATTAGAGAATGGCTAAGCAAGTTGTAATATATGATACGACGGAATGCTACTGTACTATAAGAAATGATGAGCTCAGTGATTTTAGAAAACCATGGAAAGACTTGCAGGAAATAATGAAGAATAAAATGATGGTTTTCCCTATATTCTTCAATTTGTCTCAATTTTGTAATAAGAAGTTCATGATATGAGCCATAGTCAGCTCCAGGTCTTGTTCTGACTAACTGTATAGAGCTTCTCCACCTTCGGTTATAGAGTTTATGATCAACCTGGTCTTGATATTGAACATCTGGTGATGTTCATGTGGATGGTCATCTTTTGAAATGTTGAAAACAATGTTTACCATGATCAGAGTATTATCTTGACAAAACTCTTAGTCTCTGCTCCGCTTCATTTTATACTCCAAGGTCAAACTTTCCTGTTATTCTAAGTATCTTTAATTTTCTACTATAGCATTGCAATTCCCTATGATGAATATAACATTTTTGGGGGGATTATTTCTAGAAAATGTTATAGATCTTCAAAGAATTGAATACCTTTGGCATCTTTATCATCAGTGCTTGGTGCATATATCTGTGTTACTGTCACGCCAAATGGTTTCTTTGGATTTGGACAGATATCATTCTGTCATTTTTGAGATTATACCCCAGTAGTACTTTTCCCACCTTTTGTTGACTATGAGAGCTATTGCATTTTCTTCTAATGACTTCTTTCTCACAGTAGTATATCTCCCGATCTCCTGATTTAAACTCACCCATTCTTATCCATTTAAGTTCACTGGCACACAAGATGCTGTTTAAACTTTCCATCTCTTGTTTGACCACATTGAGCTTACCCTGGTTTATAGGTCTTATGGATTTCTATGCAATCTTCATCTTTGTAGTGCTGGACTTTCCTTAAGGGGCAACTAGGTGGTGTAGTGGATAGAGCACCATGTAAGGAATGAAGAGGACCTGAGTTCAAATCTCATCTCAGACACTTGGCACTCACTAGCTGTGTGACCTTGGGCAACTCACTTAACCCCAGTTGTCTCATTCTGAGTAATCTCCAGTCATCCTGATGAATATGTGATCACTAGATTCAGATGGCTATGGAGGAGAAGTGAGGCTAATGACCTACACAGCCCTCTCTCCCTCAAAACAAAGTCAAGTGCAAGTCATGTCATTATTTCTCTGATGGTATAGTCTTGTTTGGCAATGAAGGATGAACACACACTTTGCTTATGTCACTAGACACATCTACAGTTAATCTTCCTTTCAGTTTTGGCCCAGCTATATTATTCTTTTTGCAGTATGTAGTTATCCTCTACTCTTCCCCAGAAGCATGTTGGACACCTGGTCTGAGGGGCTCATCTTCTGGTATCATATCATTTATCATTTGAATATTGTCCATGAGTTTTTCTTGGAAAAGATACTGGAGCAACTTGTTTCCTTCTTCAGTGGATCACCTTTTCTCTGAACTCTCCACTGTAACCCATCTATATGTCTTGGGTAAATTAAAATGGAATACCTTATAGTTTCACTGAATTATTCAATCCCTCTGCTCCAACAAGGCAGTGTCCCAGATGAGAAGACAGTGATTCAGGAGTGGAGGCAGTGAGATAGCAGGGGCATGTTTTATAGTCATAGAGCTAGAAGAGAACTTAGACACTGACTATCCCAACCTCTTCATTTGAAAATTGAAAAAATTAAACTTCAGAGAAGTCAAATACCTTGGTCAAGGTTAGCCAGGGAATAGGTGGTGGGGTTATGGCTTCAATCCATGTCTTTCACCCTATATCCAACATTGCTCCCAAACTACCATATTTCTTCCTCTAATATTCCATTTCATTCTGTAATCCTCTCCATTCTGTGATTTGACATAATCTTACAAGTTGGGAATTTCAAGGTTACAGATCCAGAGACTAGTTAGTTATTTCTGCTGGATACTGTCCCTGATGTTTATCAAAAATCCAATAGCTTGTTAGATATGGGATGATCAGAACATAGATTAGAGTTGGATAGCTAGATCTTAGAATTATCTAGATGGAGGTGATTATTGAATCGCTATCTTTCCTATTAGATGATTAGCTCCTTGACTCCAGGGACTGTCTTTAGCCTCTTTTATTTAATTCCAGCACTTGAAAGAGTGCCTGGCACATAGTATGCTCAAAATGTTTATTGATTCATTGAGTCCACATGATTTGCTGAAATCACCAAGTGAAATATTATAGAGGAAGAAGAGAAGAAGGCCCAGGACAGAGCCTTGGGGGCATAACAATAGTTGATAGGAGTGACCTGGATGAAGATCAACCAAAGTGGATTGAGAAATCTGGTTAGTGAGGTAGGAGGAACACCAGGAACAGACTAATGAAAGCCTAGAGAGAAGTGAGAATCAAGAAAGAGAAGATAGAAAAAGACCACAGAAATGTCAAGAAGGGTGAGGAGTGAGAGACCAGTGTGCCCACCTCCAAAGATTATGCCCTGGGAGAGGTCATACACTCACCATTAAAACATCACGTGTAGAGAGCTTTGGGGGGTGGAGCCAAGATGGTGGAGTAGAAAGACTCACCTATGCTAGGTCCAAACCCACAGCCCATGGATTTCCTCTAAAAAGAACTCCCGACAAATTCTGGAACAGTGGAAGCCACGCAACAACACAGTGAAGGAGATTTCCGTTCCAGAGAGCCCTGAAAAACTGATCCCAAAGGCCCATCGCGCCCCGGACTGGAGCAGAGCTCTCCCCTCCCCTGCCCTTGCCGCGTGGCACTGAGAGGAGCGAGCAGACCCCAGCAGGCTTCAGGGACAGAATCTCCAGTGGCCGTGAAGGTCCCTCCACTCACAGACTCACAGGTCAGTGAGAGAGACAGGCTGAGAGGGGAGCAGGGTGTCTCCAGGACACAGGCCCCCTCAGAAGGCAGCAGGCAGAGGCTCCCAGAGCAGGCTGCCAGAGGCTCCCAGAGCAGGCAGGACCTAGGCAGCAGCTCCATTACAAAAGGTCTCTGCATAAACACCCTGAGGGAACTGAGCCTGGGAGGTGGCCCTGCCCCCACCTGAGCACCAGCAGATAAGCTCCCATTGAATAGCAGCCAGGCCTGCTGCCAAAAGCCCTGAGCCTGGGGAGTAGCCTTTGAATCTCAGACCCCAAGCACTAGCTGGGCAGACCTAGGCCAGGGGTGGAGAGGACTCTCAGAAGTCAAGTAACTGGCTGGGAAAATGCCCAGACAAGGGAAAAAACTAAGACCATAGAAGGTTATTTTCTTGAAAAAATGATTCCAACCTTCATCTCTGAAGATGAGGAAGAAGAAAACTGCTTACCAT
>CM053774.1:93359762-93372502 GCA_028658325.1 Potorous gilbertii | reverse complement strand
TTTGAACCTCTTTTTCCACTTGGCTAATTCTGCTTTTGAAAGCATTCTTCTCCTCATTGGCTTTTTGAACCTCTTTTGCCAATTGAGTTAGCCTATTTTTCAAGGTGTTATTTTCTTCAGTGTTTTTTTGGGTCTCCTTTAGCAAGGTATTGAGCCGTTTTTCATGCTTTTCTTGCATATCTCTCATTTCTCTTCCCAGTTTTTCCTCCACCTGTCTAACTTGATTTTCAAAATCCTTTTTGAGCTCTTCCATGGCCTGAGCCCATTGGATATCTATTTCAGATGTTTGGGATACAGAGGCCTTGACTCCTATGTCTTTACCTGATGGTAAGCATTGCTGTTCTTCGTCAGAGAGGAAGGGTGGAATCATCTGGTCACCCAGAAAGTAACCTTCTATGGTCTTATTTTTTTTTCCTTTTCTGGGCATTTTCCCAGGCAGTTACTTGACTTCTGAGATTCCTGTCTACCCCTGCCTAGATCCGCTCAGCTAATGCTTGGGGTCTGAGATTCAAATGCTGCTGCCCAGCCTCAGGGCTTTCAGTGGCAGGCCTGGCTGCTATTCAATGGGAGCTTAAATTCTGGTGCTCAGGTGGGGGCAGGGCCACCTCCCAGGCTCAGTTCCCTCAGGGGGTTTATGCAGAAACCTTCTCTAATGGAGCTGCTGCCTAGCTTCTTCCTGGTCCAGGAGCCTCTGGCCACCCACTGCCTCTGCCCCTGCCTCCCGACGGGGCCTGAGTCCTGGAGACACCTCGTTCCCCTCTCAACCTGTCCAGATGTCTCTCTCACTGACCTGTGCGTCTGTGGGTGGAGGGACCTTCGTGGCCACTGGAGATTCCATCCCTGAAGCCTGCTCGGATCTGCTCCCTCCTCTCAGTGCCACGTGGCCGGGGCATGGCTTGGCTTTGCTCTGTTTGGTGCGACGGACCTTTGTGGTCGGTTTTTCAGGGCTCTCTGGAACCGAAATCTCCTTCCCCCCGTTGCTGTACAGCTTCTACTGCTCCAGAATTTGTTGAGAGTTCTTTTTTAGATCATTATGGGCTGTGCATTCAGAGCTAACATATGTGAGTCTTTCTACTCTGCTGTCTTGGCTCTGCCCCCTGATTTTCTTGTAATTCAAGTTGCTTTGGTTTTCTTTTTGCAAACCCTTTTTAATTTAATATGATCAAAAATTATTTACCTCCCATGAACTTCTCTATCTCTTACCTGGTCCTAAACTTTTCTTTCATCCAAATATTTCATTATTCTTCCAAGTTCCACTAATTTGATTTTGCTATCATACCTTATGCCCAAGTCATATACACGTTTTTGTATATGGTATGAAATGTTCATCTATCCTCAGATTGTACCAAATTATTTTGCAGTTTTCCAGACAGTTTTTGTCACAGTCTGTTCTTCCCCCAATAGATAATAATCTTTGGGTTTATAAAACACTACGTTTCTCTACTCATTTGTTTCTTTATGTTTTATATACACATTGACAATTTACTCTTTCTTTTCTACTACCAAATAGCTTTGAAGTATAGTTTGAGAAACATGGAGGTTCCTTCCTTTCAATTTCTTTTTTCATTGATTTCCTTGGTATTGTTGACTTTCTTTCAAAAGAATTTTGCTATTGTTTTTCTATCTCTTTAAGTAATTCTTTTGTGGTTAGAATGGTATGGCACTGAATAAATAAAATAAGGAAATGTCATTTTAATTATATTGACATGAATAATTAATATTTCCCCATTTATTTAGAGCTGTTATTTGTGCGGAGTTTTGTAACTGTGTACATAGACTTCCTGTGTGATGTAGCAGGTTGATTCCCAAGTATTTTATATTCCTTGTAATTATGATAAATTTACTTTCTCTATGTCTTCCTGATGGACATTCTTGGTAATATACAGAAATGTTGATTATTTGGGTAGGATTATTTTATATCCTACAACTTTGCTGAAATTGTTCATTCTTTTGTCCAGCTTTGAAGTTGATCCTTTAAGTTTCTCTAAGAAAACCATCATACCATCTGCAAAAAGCAATGGTTTTATTTCCTTGTTTCCTATATTTATTCCATTAATTACTTTTTTGTCTTATTGCTAAAACTAGCATTTAAACATGATACTGAATAATAATGGTCTTAACAAACATCCTTGTTTTACTCCTGATCTCACTTGAAAGACACCTAATTTATCCCTATTTCAAATTATGTTTATTCTTGGTTTTGGAAACACACTACTTAAAATTTTTAGGTAGGCTATGTTTATTCTTAAGCTTTTTAGTGTTTTCAAACAGACATGGATGTTATGTTTTATCAAAAGTTTTTATGTACCTATTAAAACAATCACTTTTTTCTTTGTTTTGCTTATTGGAATGATTAATTATGTTTATGCTTTTCCTAATGTTCATTCTTGGTATGAATCCAAATTGGTGATAGTGTATGACCTTCATGATATGTTGATATAATCATTGTTATCATTTTATTTAAAATTTTTGCCTCAATATACATTAGTGAAATTATTCTATATTTTTCTTTCCAAGTTTTGGCTATCTTTTGTTGAAGTATCAAAACCATTTCTATCATTGAAGAAATTTGGTAAAATTCTTTATTTTTTTAAATAGTTTATGTAGTGTTGAAATTAATTGTTTTTTAAAATTTTGATAGAAGAGACTTGTAAAATCCAACTCTTCCTTTTTTTCCCTTTGTGAGATTATTTACGGATTATTCACTTTATTTTTTCTAATATTTTCTAAGTATTATAGTTCCTCTTCTGTTAAGCTGGGCAGTGTTATATTCTTCTGAGTAGGGTAATTTTTTTTAAAGTATTTGTTCACATAATTTAGATTGCCAATTTTTGTGGCATATAGATGGACAAAGGAAATTATTGTTTTATCACAAAGTAAATAATTGTTTTTATTACATCTTCATTTGTTGTGAATTTACTCTTTTATTTTTTTATTCTGATAATTTTAAAAAAATCAAAATGTTTAATGGTTCATCTAAAGTTTCAGGTATGCCTCAGATCTTCCTTAATGTTGTTTTATGAATTCTATCCAGGGTTCAACCCCAGGGACTCCTCTCTTCTCCTAAGCCACAGTTAGGGCCCCAGACGTGATGTCCCAGAAATGTTCTTATTCCACGTGGGTACTGCATGGACCAAATTTTATGTTTCTTTCTCCCTGCCCTGAGAGGTCACAGGACTTGAGGTCTAAGGAAACATTATCCCCAATATTCAATTAAGACCTGATTATAACAATAAACCCCTACACATTAAATTAAAATTAAAACATCAATAATCAATGAGGGAAAAGCTGAACCATAGATAGCTACTTTGGTGTAAAAGAAGATCTGGGTTCATATTCAGAGGAAGATAGTGAGGTTAACAAAAAAAAAGCCATTCCCACCTCAAGGAGTAACATAAAATGGTCACAAGCACAAAAAAAAATTCTTGAAAGAACTTAGAAAGTAATTCAAAAATCAAATAAGAGAGGTTCCAGAAAAAATCCAAAAAAATTATGAAAAGGAAGTTAACCAGTTGGAAAAAAAGATTCAAGTTCTTTTTTGTATTAATTTTATTTATTTTCAGTATTCTATAATCACTACAATATAACTTAGATTTTTTGTCCTCTCTCTCTATTTCCTCCCCAAGATTACATACAATTTTATATAGGTTCTACACTTACCTTCCTATTAAATACATTTTCACTATAGTCATGTTATGTAGAAGAATTATAATGAATGGGAGAAATCATATAACAAACCCAAACATAATACACACACACACACACACACACACACACACACACACACAAATGATCTGCTATATTCTGCAATCAAATTTTTATTTCTTTCTCGGGTTGTTGAAAGAATTTTGCCTTAAAAGACTATTGGGAATTTTTTTAAGTCCTTACATTGCTACAAAGTTCCAAGTCTACCAGAAAAGCTCTTACACACTGTTGTCATTGCTGTGCACAAGGTTCTCCTAGCTCTGCCCTTTTCACTCAGCATCACATCATATAAGTCTTTCCAGGCCTCTCTGGGGTCTTCCTGTTCATCATTTCTTATAAGACAATAGTATTCCATTACATTCATATAACACAATTTATTCAGTCATTTCACAGATGATGGGCATCCCCTTGATTTCAAGTTTTTGGCCACCACTAAGAGAGCTGCTATAAATACTATTGTACATGTGGGACCCTTTCCCATTTTTATGATCGCTTGAGGATACAGTCCTAGAAGCTATATTACTGGGTCAAAGCGTATGCACATTTTTGTAGCCCTTTGGGCATAGTTCCAAATTGCTCTCCAGAATGGTAGGATCAGCTCACAGTTTCACCAACAATCAATTAGTGTCCCAACTCTCCCACATCTTCCCCAACATTTATCATCTTCCTGTTTTGTCATGTTAGCCAATCTGATAGGTGTGATGTGGTACCTCAGAGTTGTTTGGATCTGTATCTCTCTAATTAATAGTGATTTAGAGCATTTTTTCATATGACTAGAGATATCTTTAATTTCTTCCTCTGAAAACTGCCTGTTCATATCCTTTGACCATTTATCAATTGGGGAATGACTTACATTCTTGTACATTTCACTCAGTTCTCTCTATATTTTAGAAATGCGGCCTTTATCACAGACTCTAGTTGCAAATATTCTTTCTTTCCCTCCTAATCTTGATCGCATTGGATTTGATTGTACAAGAAGTTTTCAGTTTAATGTAATCAAAATTATCCCTCTTTCACTTTATAATGATTTTTATCTCTTCTTTTGTCAGAAAATTTTCCTTTCTCCATAAATCTTATAAATACACTATTCCTTGCTCTATCAATTTATCAATAATATCAATCTTTATACCTAGATCATGTACTCATTGGGATTTTATTCTGGTGTATGGTGTCAGGCACTGGTCTATGCCCAGTTTTTGTTACACTGTTATCCAGTTTTCCCAGCAACTTTTGCTGAACAGTGAGTCCTTATCAGAGAAGCTGGGGTCCTTGGGTTTATCAAACAGTAGATGACTATATTCATTGACTACGGCGTCTTGTCTTGAGTACCTATCATGTCCCACTTGTCTACCCTTCTGTTTCTTAGCCAGTACCGAGTGGTTTTGATAACTGCTGCTTTATAATACAATTTGAGATCTGGTAGTGCTTGGCCACCTTCCCTAGCATTTCTTTTCATTAGTCCCCTTGATATTCTGGATGTTTTGTTCTTCAAGATGAATTTGTTATTATTTTATCCAGTTCTAGAAAATAATTATCTGAAAGTTTTATTGGTATGGAACTAAATAAGTAAATTAATTTAGGTAGAATTGTCACTTTTTTTATATTGACACAGCCTGTCCTTGAGCAACTGACATTTTTCCACTTAACTTAGATCTGATTTTATTTGTGCGAAAAGTATTGTGTAATTGTACTCATATAGTCCCTGAATTTGTTTTGGCAAGTAGACTCCCAAATGTTTTATAATGTCTACCCTAGCTTTAAATGAGATTTCTTTTTCTATCTCTTGCTGTTGGACTTCGTTAGGAATATATAGAAATGTAGAAGATTTGTGTGGGTTTATTTTGTAATCTGTGACTTTGCCAGAGTTGTTTATTATTTCAAGTAGTTTTTTTCCACTTGATTCTCTGGATTCTCTAAGTATGTTATCATATCATCTGCAAAGAATGATAACTTAGTTTCTTCTTTGCCTATTCTAATTCACTCAATTTCTTTTTCTTCTCTTGTTGCTGCAGATAACATTTTTACTATCATATTGAATAGTAGTAGTGATAATGGACAACTTTGTTTTACCCCTGATCTTATTGGAAATGCATCTAGCTTATCTCTATTGCTTATAATTCTTGCTGAAGGTTTTTGGTATATACTGCTTGTTATTTTATGGAAAGTTCCATTTATTCCTATGCTTTCAAGTAATATTAAAAGGAATGGGTGTTGCATTTTGTCAAAATCTTTTTCTGCATCTTTTGAGATAGTAAACAGAGATTCTGAGAAACAAAACAGGGAATAAAAATAAGGTGGAGGGAAATTCACAAGTAGTAATTTTAACTGTGAATGTAAATGGGATGTTTATAGTGGCCCTCTTTGTGGGAACAAAGAACTGGAAATACAGGGATCCCCATCAATTGAGGAATGACTGAATAATTTTTGGTGAATATTTGTAATGGAATACTGTGCTATAAGAAATGATGAGTTCAATGATCTTAGGTGTGGAAACTGTAATTTTCAGTTCTTTGCCACCCCAAACAGAGCTACTATAAATATTTTAGAACATATATAGGTTTTTTTCCTTTTTCCTAATTATCTTTCAAAATAGAACTAGTAGTGGTCTTGCTGGGTCAAAAAGTTAATTCTTTGGACATAATCTAGATTGCTCTCCAAAATGGTTGGATCATCTCACAATTCCATCAACAATGAACTGGAGTTCCATTTTTTCCACATTCTCTCCAATATTTTTTCCCTTTCCTCTTCAATCATTTTAGTCAATGTGGTGTAAAATGATATCTCAAGGTTGTTTTTATTTGCATTTCTCTATTCAATAATGATTCCGAGTGTTTATTTTATGTGACTATAAATAGCTTTCATTTCTTCACTGCCAAACTGCCTTTTCTGATACTTTGACCATTTCTCTATTGGGGAATGATTTGTGTTCTTATAGATTTTCTTTATATACTTGATATGAGACCTTTATCTGAGAACTTGTCTGAACAAGCTGTGGTATATAATTGTGATGGAATGTGCTGTGATACAAGAAATGATGAATTCAATGATTTGACAAAAACATGGAAAGACGCAGAAATAATGAAGGGTGATATGAGCCAAATATTGTTTTAAGAACCCACTTTTACTCTGGAGGAAGAAAGGCAAGGCAATTGGGGTTGAGTGACTTGTCCAAGGTCATGCAACGGTAAGTTTTAAAAACCACTTTGAGTGAATGAGTTATTTTGACTACTACAAATAGTCAAAATACTATAAAAGTCATATGAAAAAAAGATACGATCTGGCTTATGTATAAAATAATTTTATACACAGACACATGTGTGTATATATATATATATGGATATATAGATATAGATATATATACACATACACACAGATACATATATGTGCATATATAAACACATGTATGTATATACATGTATACGTATATGTGTAACTGTGTGTATGTATGTATGCCTTTTGTGCATAATGATGGCTATCTTTGGAGAAAGGAGGGAGGGAAGAAAAAACTTACACAATGCTTTTGTTGTATATTTGAAAGGAATAGCAAGTTGTATATAGTAGATGTGTAGTTTTTGTTCAATCATCTTTTTATTCTACTATTTTAGGTAAATACTTGCTTTATTCCACCCATTTAAAGTAAAATAAATTTTAAAATAAACCTAAAAATATATATTATTAAATGTCAATTTTATGTGCATTAATCCATCTCTACATGTTTTCCTCTATTCATTATTTTAGTTTTAAAAATAGCCTTTCATTTCACAGCAGATTTTGAGATATTTCATTTGCCAAATTTTTTTCCATAGTTCTTGCTATTCTTATCTTTCCCTTTTTTTCTCAGAATTTTATTTTTACCTTTCCTGATTAGTGCAAATAATTTACAAGCATGTTTGCATTACAATGAATTTGAAAATTGGTCTAAGAAACCGTAGAATTTTTTTTTAATTTTCTTGGCCAAGCCAGAAAGGAGGAATGAGGTTTTGAGAGGTCTATCTATTTGTTCAATTCTTTTTGATTCCTTTAAAAATCATTTTGAAGATGCTTTCACATAAATGTCTGGCAAATTTTGATTTTGTAACAACAAATTAATTTGTTATTATTCCTTTGCTTTCTTATTCATATCTTAAGGCTGAGATGTCTAAAAGCTATGAATTAAATAAACGAGCAAGAGTATACATTTTACAAAAGAAAGAAAAAAAGTATAGTAGTTGTTTAATCTTGTGCGATCTTAAATATATCTCTATGCTATTTTTCCTTTCTTTTTGGCTGCTGGTGGTATTTGTTCCTTGACCCAGGAGTTCTGAATTTTGTCTTACAATGATGCTAAGAGTTTTCTTTTCAGGTTTTTTTTTTCAGAAGATGACCAGTGAATTATTTCATTTTCTACATTTATTTTTGGTAAAATTTAGTAAATTTTGTAAAATTTAGTAAATTTTGTAAAATTTAGTAAAATTTAGTAAAAAGAACAAAACAAAACAGTTTTCCTGTCTTTTTAATTTCTTGAAATATGAAGTCTGGGCTCTTGTTGTTATTATTCATGGCTTTTAGGTGGTCCAATTATTTTAATTTATCTCTCTTTTATCTATTTTCCAGATAGGTTGCTTTTTATGAGACTTTTTCCCCTTTTTTTCAGTATTTAAACTTTGGGGGAGGGGTTTTTCTTTTGGTGTTTCATGGTTTCATTATCTTTCTCTTGGCCAATTCTAATTTTAAGGAGTTATTTTCTATACTATTGTTATACCTCTTTTAACAAACAGCTAATTCCTTTTAAAATTATTTTTCTTACATAGCTTTCACTTCTTTTCCCAATTTATCTGCTTTTATATGGTGTGTAAAATCATTTCACCATCATTTAATTATTCTATTAATTCATGTTGGTATTACATCCAATCTTTATTTTTATTTGCCTCAAAGGTCCATTGGGAATTTTTCAGATCCTTGAATTGCTGTGAAGGGCTAAGTCTACCAGAAAAATTTGAGGAATTCCTTGCCCATGGAAGTAAAAACACAACATGAGACCCAGTTTTCTGCAAAAATACTCTTTCTGGAGAGAACCTGACATTGCAGTAGATATAGTACTGAGACTTGAAATCAGGAAGATCTGAGTTCAAATCCTGCCTCAGAAATTTACTCATCGTATGAGCCTAGGGAAGTCACCTAAACATTGGCTGCCTCAGTTTCCTCATCAATAGCACCTACCTCACAGCAATCTGTGAGTAAAATGAAATAATTTTATGCAGTGTTTTGTAAAAGGAAAAGTATTTTATCAATACTAGCTATTATTATTGAAAAGTATTCTGATCCTTCAATAACAATTATAGTAAAGTAGTAAAAAAAAAACAGACAAAAGCAGTAACTGTGATGAATCACATAGTTTTTAGATAGTATTTTAGTTGCTGACATTCTAAATATCAGATTCAGGTTGAGTGCCAATGAGTTGATATGAAGCTAGAAGAATTGCATACACACATATGTATACACACATGTTAAATTTAATAATTATTGCAAATGTGTGACTTTCCCTCCATGAATTATAATTTTGTTGAAGCAATATTGAGTCATGTAATTGTATAGTTTCTTATTGTCAATAAGTCATTACACACACATATTCCTGTTGATGCATACTGGTCTTCCTGACATTGTACAATGTACTCACCTGCTAAAACTTGCTTGTTGAGACCTATCAGTGGACTTGTCCACCCATCAGTCATAACTTGTATTTTATGTGTTTATATGGAAAATAATGTATCATTATGAGTTTAACTCTGTTACGCAGAAGATGAAACACACACACACACACACACACACACACATATATATATATATATATATATATATATATAATTTTTCAAAATTTTCTTTTCTTTTCTTTTCTTCTTTATGCTTTGGCCATCCCCTTATTTTTATTCAGCATTCCTCAATTATAGCAGAGGTTACTACTGTCCCCTGTATGATTCCAGTGCCCAAAAGGGGATGGCATCACCCATTTTGGGAACCTATACTCTACCTATGCTGCCTCTCTCTAATCATTTAATGCAATCTTACCTAGAACTGTCCATAAGAAAGATAATCACCATGAAAATAGTTTCAGCTTCTTTACCATCAAATATTGCAGAGAATAAAATAGAAAAGGAAAAACAATTTTTAAAAATCTATGATGCCTTTGACAAGATCTGTCTATGGCCCTGTGCTACTCAATATATTTATCAGTCACTTGGAAGAAAATATAGATGGCATGCCTATCAAATTTGCCAACAAAAATACTAGGAGAGATAACTAAAATATTGGCTAGGAATCAGTATCTTAAAAATCTCAGCAGGCCAGAATATTAGAGCAAATCTAATAAGACAAAACTTATTTGCGACAAATAGGAAGTTCTACACTTGGATTGTTTGAAAATCTCTTTGGTGGCACATTATCTGAAAAATATCTGGGGATCAACAGACTGAAAACTCAATGTGTCAATGATGAGAAAGAGTGGCCCCAAAACATAAGTGATTGTGGGGTATATTAAGGAAAATATTGTGTTCTTGAAAAGATAATAGTCTTACTTAACCTAATTCAAACTCTTACAATAGTGCATGTGTTTCATGATGCCAAATTTTAGGGAGAAAATTTACATTTGAATAGAGTCTGATAGTTTACATATGTGTACACACATGTATGTGTGTATATGTGCATATACATGTGTGTGTCATATATGCCTGCATATATGTCTGTATATGGGTATAAATGTAGGAGGTTGCAGAGAAGGACTTCAAGACTATACCTTGAAAAAACTGTTTGGAGGCAATTGTGCCTAGAGAAGACAAATTCAGGAGGGAAAACACAATTGTTGTCAAGTATTAGAAGTACTATCTTGTCTGATGGAAAAGGGATTAGATTTATTCCATTTGGTCACAAAAGGCAAGATTAGGGTTGATATGTGGGAGTTGAAGAGATGAAAATTTACTTTATGAAGTTTTGACCTCATTAAATTGTGCTTGTGGAACATAGACAATCTACCAGCACCATACCAGAAAACTGAATCACTTCCCTTTGAATTGTCTTAGGAAGATTCTGAGTATCACCTGGCAGGATAAGGTACCAGACACTGAAGTCCTTGCTCGAGCTGAACTGCCAAGTATTCAAACTTCAGACAATTCAGAAATTCAAGTTTCAGACAACACAACTACAATGGGCTGGCCACGTTGTTCAAATGCAAAATGTATGCTTGCCAAAAAGACTATTTTATGGAACCCACATGGGGCAGGCATTCACATGTTGGCCAGAAGAAATGATACAAGAACACTCTCAAGGTCTCTCTCATGAGCTTTCAATTTGACTGTACAATATGGAATATACTGGCACCACTCAGCATAGTGTACTCACATCAGAAAGGGTTCTGTGCTTTTTGAGCAAAGCAGAATTGAGACAACACAATGTAAAAACAGGATGCACAAATTTGGGACATCCACTCCAAATATGTACACAGACTATCTGTGCCCAACCTGTAGTAGAGCATTCCAAGCTCGTATTAATCTGATTGGTCACAGTTGGACACACTGAAATTTCACTTTATCATAGTGATGTCAGTTTGGTCCTCTTTGAGAACCAAGGAAAACAACCAACATATATCATTCAGTTAGTTCGGGGAATCATCACACTGAATTTTAAGTGAAAATACAGAGCAATCCAAAGATTAACAGGCATGGCTTCCTCTGGCTGAATTCAACAGACAATTGGATCCCAACTATCTGACCATGGTTACTAAAGAAGGAAGCATGACATCTGGGTTCTCAAAGCCAGGGGCCTCCTTAAAGTACCTTCCCAGAGTCCTCCTTTGGCACTCAAACCTTCTTGCAAAAATGAAGCCCAAAAGTAAAACCTCACAATCTTTTTTAGAGTCAGAGGGCATCCCAATCCTTGAGAACCAGTGCCTCAATAACAAAAATTGTACATGTTCCTATAAATCTTCCCCAATCAAATTCCCCTTAATGGGAAGGCCCATTATTGAATGAGGAAGATCTTTAATCTCATTAACAATACAAATGTATATACTGTTAATAGTTAAAGAAAATATTGTTTCTGTTTACTCCTAGTGAAGACTCTTGATTGATAAAGGCAAGATCCAATCAGGCACTTGATTATACTAAAATAAAAATAGCAAAAGATCCTAATTTTACTTGCCATTACAAAATCCCAAAAAGATCAAAGAAAGCTGAAAAGACCACCATGCACAAAAGTATTTAAAGCATTCTTCTCCTCATTGACTTTTTGAACCTCTTTTGCCAATTCAGTTAGCCTATTTTTCAAGGTGTTATTTTTTTCAGCATTGTTTTGGGTCTCCTTTATTAAGGTATTGACCCATTTTTCATGCTTTTCTTGCATCTCTCTCAGTTTTTCTTCCACCTGTCTAACTTGATTTTCAAAATCCTATTTGAGCTCTTCCATGGCCTGAGCCTATGGGATATCTATTTCAGATGTTTGGGATACAGAGGCCTTGACTCCTATGTCTTTTCCTGATGATAAGCAGTGTTCTTCCTCATCAGAGAGGAAGCTTGGAATCATTTGTTCACCAAGAAAACAACCTTCTACGGTCTTAGTTTTTTTCCCTTTTCTGGGCATTTTCCCAGTCAGTTACTTGACTTCTGAGAGTCTTCTCCACCCCTGGCCTAGGTCAGCCCAGCTAGTGCCTGAGGTCTGAGATTCAAATGCTGCTCCCCAGCCTCAGGGCTTTTGGCAGCAGGACTGGCTGCTATTCAATGGAAGCTTAATTTCTGGTGCTCAGGTGGGGGCAGGGCCGCCTCCTAGGCTCAGTTCCCTCAGGGGGTTTATGCAGAGACCTTTTGTAATGGAGCTGCTGCCTAGCTCCTGCCTGCTCTGGGAGCCTCTGACCGCCTGCTGCCTCTGCTGCTGCCTCTGCCACTGCCTCCTGAGGGGGCCTGAGTCCTGGAGACACCCTGCTCCCCTCTCAGCTCATCTCTCTCACTGACCTGTGAGTCTGTGGGTGGAGGGACCTTCATGGCCCCTGGAGATTCCATCCCTGAAGCCTG
>CM053774.1:93340959-93359662 GCA_028658325.1 Potorous gilbertii | reverse complement strand
TTCTCTCAGTGCCGCGTGGCCAGGGCAGGGCAGGGCTCTGCTTCTGTCCAGTGTGTGATGGACCTTTGGGATCGATTTTTCAGGGCTTTGTGGAACGGAAATCTCCTTCACTGTGTTGCTGCGTGACTTCCACTATTCCAGAATTTGTTGGGAGTTCTTTTTAGAGGAAATCCGTGGGCTCTAGGTTCGGAGCTAGCATATGTGAGTCTTTCTACTCCGCCATATTGGCTCCACCCTGCACAAAAGTATTTATAGCAGCTCTTTCTGTGGTGGCAAAGAAATGCAAATTGAGAAGTTGTACATCAATTATGTAACAGCAGAACCAGTTAAAATATATGATTTAATGGAATATTATTGTGCCATTAGAAATGACAAGAAGATTTTTTTTTTAGAGAATCTTGGGAAGACTTATATGAACTCATTCATGCAAAGTGAAGTGAGCAGAACCAAGAGAACTTTCTGTGCAGTTAACAATGATTAACCATGAAAGACAACTCCTCTAATCAATACAATGATCAAAGACAATTAGAAAGAACCCTTGATAAAAAAAAAAAAAATTCCTGTGAAGATGTAGAACTGTTGAATTCTGAGTACAAATCAAAGTATACATATATTTTTCACCTTTTTTTTCTTTTTTGCAACACGGTCAATAAGGAAATGTGGTTTTTCTTGGTTTCACATGTGTGATTAATATTATATTGCTTTCCTTCTCAATGAGTGAGAGATTATGGGGAGGGAGAAAACTGTGAAATAAAAATTTAAAGAAGAAGAGTGTTCAAATAGAAAGATAAATAAATTAATTATTTTTAAAAGAAGAAAATATAGGTGGGTGTTGGTACCAGTCAATATCAAGAAAAAAGAAAGAAAATTGACTATATCTTAACAAAAATATTACTGGATCATGATCAGAAGTCCTTTTTTTTTTTGTAAAATTACCTCTATGTGGTCAATCAGAACATCAATTAAAAGAAAGGTAAAATCAAAACAAAATCAGGACAGGGATGAGTAGACATATAGTGCACTTCCTCCTAAGCACTGTTGGACAAGATTTCTAGTTTTATACTTTGTGCTGAGAGAAATCCCAAGTCCAGAGTTTCTAGATCTTTACCTAATGAGTAACTCTTCTGGATGAGCGACTCAAATATCATTTCCAGACTTTAGTATGATGTCTACACACTTTCACCTGTCAACAAGAGATAGGAAAGGCAAACACTAAATAAACTCAAGTGTGTTTGTATATTGCCTGGGTATTACACAGGTCTAGTCATGCAGCCATTCAATAGATACTGCATTGTATATTGTTTTTCTGCTTCTCTTGGGGTTCTGTGGCAGGAGTAAAACAAATATTTTATGCCATCAAATGTATTTTATTCATTCATCTGGGGAGTTAACTCCATCGTGTCAAGCCTACATGATTAGTGTGCACTGGAATGTAGCAACTTCTAAAAAGAAGATGGATTTGTGCATGGTAGGGGCTCAAAGGTCTGGTGTTATTTAGTAAATAAACAATAATTCACATTTCCTATAAAGAGATTTGGCATTGCTTTGCAGAAAGAGGGAGTATTTGTGGATAGAAGATCACTGCCTCTGTGAACCATAGAGTCCTGAGTCCTCAGCAGTTCCATCCAGCATGGTGAATGTGCATTTTCAACAAGTTAAACATACAACTGCCTAACTTCAGGGCCTAGCTCAACTGGTGTAGCTAGGGGTGAAGTAGAAGAGTAACTCATGAGATTGAGTGTCTTGAGAAACTGGAGAGTAGGGCATTTAACTGGTCATAAACATGTATGTTGAAATCTCTTAACTGGAGGATAGCAATTTTCATAGAAAATGAACCAGGCACTAAACTCACTATGGAAGGGACACAAAACATCCTGAGGGTCTATAGGTAGACACACACACATACACATATACACACGCACAGCTCCAGGGACTTGGTTTGATTGATCAAATTGAATTGATTGAACTTTAAAGGAGAATTTGGAGGGGACAATCAAGATATATTTTAACTCTATTGCTTCTCTCCTTCTCAATTGTCCTTCACTTACATAAATTTGTATTACAAAATGTCATTTTCATTTTTACTTCTTTGGAGAGACTCACAACTGTGGATTCAAGTTTTTCTTTTTTCCGTTCAGATCATTTTAATGCCTTGATGGCCATAGCTTCTTCCTTTTTTTCCCCCTTCCAGCTTTTCCTAAATTTGTATTTTCTCTGTTAAATATGCTGCTGCAGTTTCATATTCTCTTAGGGATTTACAGCTTTCTGTGAATTATCAGGTGTTAGTTCAGTTTCCTTTGTATTACAATATTTATTTAGAAGGTTTTTGATGTCTTGGGTATTTTAATACTCATTTTTTTTGTGATTTTAGTATTTTCTCCACTGATTGATCTGCTTGTGTTCTAAATTTTTAACTGAATTTTCTTTCTCTTGAGGCCTTTGTTGGTTTTAGCCTTTTTCCCCTGGCACCCTCTTTCTCTCTGATTTATATACCTTTGATGAAAGGTTTACTTCTGGGCTTGGATTTTAAAACTTTCTCAGCTTTTTCCCACACTAGGGAATTTACTCCTTCCCACCCCAGGCTGTGTCTCTGTCCCAAGTACCTTCTGGGAGGAAAGGAGGGGCCCCAGTAGGATTCTAATCCCCCTTCCTTCAAGCCTGATTCAGCCCCTTACCTCAGTTCTCTCCAATTTCTGGTTCTCTAATTAGGCAAAATCAGCATGTACCCCTTTTATGGGGTTGTATAAAAAAGAGATGTTATCCTCAGAAAATTTTATTTTCTTAAATAAGTTTTTATTGACATTTTTTACATCAGCAAAATTTCCCCCAGTATTTCTCATATCCCTCTCTCAGAAAACCAGATTAAAAAATAACATGTTAAATACAAAAAAAAGAATACAAAAGAAAAGAAAAAGATGAGGAAAGACCAGTAAAACACATAAACACACAAAAGACAGTTTTAAAATGTTCACATTGTATCATATCCTGAATTCCCCACCTCTGCCAAATTGATGGTTTTGGCATGGTGTTTTCATGATTTCTTTCTAGCCATGGTTATTCTTTGTAATTTTGCAAAATTCACTTTTGAATTGTTCTGTTGTTGTTGTGTGTGTGTGGGTTTTCTGTTTACATTATTTAGTCTCTGAGTCTTTTTTTGGTACTTCTTACTTTACTATATATTGATTGATGTAGATATTCCCATGCTACTCTATAATAATACCATATTAATGCTTATAGCACAAAAATATTACACTACATTCACGTGGCATGATATGTTCAGCCATTTCCTTAGTAAATGGATATCTACCTTGTTTCTGATTCTCTGGCGTGATAAAAAATTGTTGCTGTCATTATTTTGGTGTATATGGGGCTTTCTTCTTGTCAGTGGCCACTTGGAGGTATAAGCTACTTCTAAATGGAATCTCTAGATGTAAGGATATGCATTTTTTAGTCTTTTTAAAAACATGATTAAAAATTGCTTTCCAAATGATTGAATTTATAGATCCATCAAAAATCCATCCCTCAAACATCTTTTGCCACTCTTGCCAATTTTCAGAATGTTAGGGAAAACGGAGTTTTGATTTGCATTCTCTTATTAGTGATTTGGAGCATTCATTCATATGGTTGTTGATAGCTCATTAATTTTTTGGAGTCATATGTTTTGACTCCTCATCTTCTGGAAAAAAAGACTTGGTTATATGTCTTAGATATGAATTCCTTGTCAGAGAAATTTGTTTACTTTCCTTATGTTCACATATCAGTTTATTTGTGGAGAGGTTTTTCATAAAACTAAAGTTATTTAATTTATCCTTTCTACTTGCCTTTACTCTTTCTTTGGTTAAAAATACACCTACTCAAATCTGTGAAAAGTGTAAGATATGCTTCTTTATAATTTTAATGGTATGATCTTTAAGATGATGGCCACATGTTCATTTAGAATTATAGTGGAACGAAGTTTTGGTATGACTATTCTCTTCCAAACCGATTACCACTTTTCCTAGCAGTTTTTTATCAAAAAGAGAGTTCTTTCCTAAGTAATTTATGATTTCTGGTTTATCAAATCCAGAGAAACTGAGTTCCCCTTCTCCCCTCATTTGCCTATTTTGTATGTTCAATGATCTCTCTATTTTTTAACACATGTTAGATAAGTTTTATGACTTCTGTTTTATAATGTAGTTTGAAGTCTGAAAGTCCTATCCTTCTTTTTTCTTTGCGTTCCTTCATTATTTCTGCTAATATTCTAGATTTTGTATTTTTCCAAATGAATTTTATTATTAGTTATTGAGTTTTACAAAGTATTAATTTGATAATTTGAAAAGAAAGTATGTTTCCAATATATCAGACCATATCTTAATCAAAATTTCTCAATATACATGCAATTTTTTGTTTTCTTTTGTTTTTTTTTCTTTTTTATGGTTTATCCCATTGGTTCTAATTCTTTTTTTTTTACAACATCCCTAATGTGATAATACGTTTTGCATGTGTTTTCAATTTTGAAAACTCTGCTAGTAAGTTCTTATAATTCTTTTATTTCTTTCTTTTGGTTGTATTATATTTTTACCTTCTCCATTTGTTGTTTGAATGATTTGATTTTCTTCCCAATTCTTTGTATTCAGAATAGCTTAAGATTTGTCAAGTTTTGTTGGTCTTCTCCAAGAACCAGATTCTAGTTTTATATATCATTTTTGCATTTTTTATTCCAGGTTTTTTTAATTTTTCTCCAATCTTAATATCATATCTTTTTTTTATCTATGTAAGTTTTCTTTATTTGTTATCTTTCTAATTCTTAAATGCATATACAGATCACTAATTCTTTTCTGTTATGCTAATGTTCATTTTTAGGACATAATTTCTTCCCTGAAAATCTTTTTAATAAAGTCTCAGAAAATTTTGTATTTTGTCCCTTATTTATTATTTTCTTTAATATTATTATAACTTTTTCTCTGATTTGTTCTTTTACTCATACATTACTTACTATTTAATTTTTAATGCTCCATTTCGGTCTGCATTTTTAAGTTTGTTCCCTCTAAACTGATTACTTTTTTCATTGCATGATGTTCTGTAAAAACAAATGACTTGTGAGTTCTGACTTTTGGCAGTTTTTTGAAGTATACCTCTGCCCTAACATATTGTCAATTTTTATAAAAGTTTCATGTGGTCCTAAGAAATGTGTTTATTCTGTAGCAGTACCATATAGAAGGTACCTTAAACCTGTTAGCTCTAGTTTTTCCAATTTTTTTTATAGTTGATATAGTCTCATTTTTTATCTCTATTAATTTTTTCAAGAATTGAGTGAGCAATATTAAAATCTCCTGCCACTATTTCATCACTGTCTTTGACTTTGTATACTTGACCTATCTTCTTTCCCTTATGGATTTAGATGCTAAGTCATCCAAACTATAACTAAGAGTCAAATTCAGCCCACCAGTTGTTTTCATATGTCCCATGACTTAAGAATTTTTTTTATATATTTTTTCTTTATTTTGCCAACCACTCTCAACTGAAGTTTAGTGGTGGTGTGGATTTGCTATTTATAGACATTTTCAGCATAATGTAGTTTTCTACCTTATCCCTTTTTGCTTTGTAGATGTTTGCTTTTTCATTGTCTGCTATATGACTACAACTCCTGCTTATTTGAAAACCTGATACATAATGAATTTTGCTCCATACCTTCATTTTTATTAAATAAATCTTTATTTTTGAAATGTTTTTATAAGTGATATATAGTAGGTTTATAGTCTAATTTAGTCTTTCACTCTTTAAATTTTTATTAGATTGTTTAACCTATTCATATTTAAATTTATGACAAACAGTTTATATTTTGCTCTATTTGTCTATTTTTTTTCAAATTAGAATTTTCACCCTTTTCTTCTGAAAAGACAGTATTATGTTTTGTTTTGTTTTAAGCTATTTTAGTTTAATCTGTTAATGTAGCCCTATTCTCATTAAGTCTCTTCTCCTCACCCTGAAGTTTCCCCCCTCATTTATTACTATTTCCCTAGTTTGAGCTTTAATAATTAATTCTTTTATATAGTTATCTCATTCTTTCCCCCCACTATTTTTTTTAACCTTTTATGTTGTCAAGCAAAATCCACCTCCTTTCTTCTCCTTCAACTTGTTTTATTTGTAAGTTTTAAAATTTCATTTTTGGCACCTTTTTCTTAAAGAAAGGATTGCTTTTCCTTCTTTTCATTATTTATTTTCCTTTTTATCTGTTCCAGACATTTGTTCTTTGATTCATGGATTTTTTATTTATTATTCATTCTTTAGTCGCAGTCTTCCTCAATGAATGAAAGCTTCTAATGTTTCTGCTTTGAGTTCTGTCTTCTAAACACTATGTTATGGTCTTGTCGATCTTTCTCCCTGACACCTTTTCCATTTGTGCCTACATCTTAAAAATCACAATTCCTTCTTGTGATAGAGAGGAAAGAAATATTCTTTCATGGTAGGAAATTTCTCCATCTCTGACTGTTCTGCACATCATTCCCCTTGGCCCTTCTTATGAACAAATATGATTCTCCATTTGACTTTAAATTTGCTCTTTGGGTCTAGTTCTGATTGTTCTTCTAAGACGAAATGAGTGATTTCTCTAAGCACCAATTCCCTAGAAGATTATACCCAGTGTAATGTCCCATCTTCTTTTTTAAAATACCTTACTCTCCCCATGGGAGTGATCTTTACTGGGACCCTCTCCAAACGCTGAAACAAGATTTTTACCATTCTTTCCTTTTGCTTCAATTCTTTATTTTCCTCCTTACCCATTCTCTCATGGCCTTCTTCATGATGAACTACATGAGTTACTTCCCCCTCACTGGTAACCTTTGAGTTGATTAGGATGCCTTGTGTATTCTCTTCTGCCTTTTTCTTCACATTTTCACTTCATTGTTTCCTGTAATTCTGCAATTCAGTCCCTTAAAAAAACACTGATTCACCTGTAGGCAGGGTGTTGTGAGGTTTAGTTCATAATTTTTCAAGGCTGTACTTTCACCATTCCTTCTATTTAATTTCTGTGCTCTTATAATTACTTAGACAAGGAAATATGTTGATGGTCTCTCTTTTGTTATTTTGTTGTTGTCCTTGCTGCTACTGCCATGCTGCTTCTACAGTTGTTGCTAACTCCATAGATTTCCCTCTATTTTAACTTCTTTATTCCTTTTTATTTGCAATTCATTTTATTATATGTATGTTCTTGGTGACTATTTTTGCTTACCCTTCTTATATGCCTATTTTCTGGTGTGGTCATAAAGCAAATAATATACTCAAGAATGGTTTTCATTGTAGGAGTGCTTCAAATGACTTTTTTTTCTGGAACATTTACATCTTTTCACTAATGGTTAAGTTTGTGTGTGTTCATCTTTCATTGCCAAAGAAGACCATGCCATCAGAGAAATGATGACATGACTTGCTCTTGAATTTGTTTTGAGTGGAGGAGGGCTGTGCAGGTCACCAGCCTCACTTCTCCTCCAGAGCCATCTGAATTTAGTGACCAGATATTCATCAGGATGACTGGAGATGACCCAGAATGAGGCAATTGGTGCTGTGACTTTCCCAACGTCACACAGCTAGTGAGGGCAAATGTCGGGGGTGAGACTTGAACTCAGGTCCTCCTGATTCCTGCACTGGTGCTCTATCCATTGCACCACCTTGCTGCTCAGTGGTTAAGTTTAGATTGGCATTGTATATCACATTGAGTTATATCCTGAGTTTCTTGCTTTTTGTAACATGTGATTTCATTCCCTTATTTACTTCCTGGAAGGTAAAAAAAAATGGGGTTGTCTGATTTTAGCTTCATTTTCTTTCTGTTTTAAAGTCTTTCTCCTAGTCACTTGAATAATTTGTCATCTATCATTGAAATTCTTAAATTTAATAACTTTTTCCTTTTAAAATTATTTATTTCTTACATTCTTTTCTTTTTAAACTTCAAGTTCCAAATTATTTTCCTCCATCCCACCCACTTCTGCATCCCCTGAGAAAGCAAGCACTATAATATCAATTATGCACATGAAATTATGAAAAACACAGTTCCATGTTAGCTATATTTCAAATAAAAAACAAGAAGAAATAAATTGAGAAAATTATATTTTAATTTGCACTCAGAGTTCGTCAGCTATCTCTCTGGAGATGGATAGCATTTTTTCATTAGGAGTTTTTTGGAATTATCTTAGATCATTGTATCGATCAGAGTAGCCACATCTCTCACAATTAAATTACAACATTTCTATTACTGTACACAGTGAATTCCCAGTTCTTCTTACTTCACTTTGCTTCAGTTCATATAGGTCTTGCCATACTTTTCTGAAACCATCCATCTCATCATTTTCCAATGCACAGCACTAATTTTAATCACTTTTAACCAAACTCTTTAAGATTGCATCGTAAAGGTTTTCCTTTTGTTTTCTTTGTGGAGGTGACTCAGAGACTCATTTGATTGGTACTTTTTTTTCTATATGCAGAGGTTCTGGGAAGTTTGTGTGTATTATTTCTGGCACTATGAATTTCAGATTCCTTTAACATGTGTTATTTTGAAAGATTTATAATCCTTAAGTTTTCTCAACACATCCTGTTTTTGAGATCAATATACTTTGTTTGTAGGAAGATCATGTTTTATTTTTTCTTCATTTCTACATTACTCTCTTCTTCTGTACTTGTATTCCCAATCAGTTTCTTTTTCTACTTTTGCTTTTTGGTGAAGTTTGAATTATAGATTCAAGTTTTTCTCTTCTAATTGTTTCTGCTATACAGGACATAAGTTCTACTTTCACAATTTTTGTCATTTAAACCACTAAGAAACATCCTTCCATGGTTCTTTGCTCTTTTGAGAACACACAGGATTTTATAATTTATTGCATGTTGATTTATTTTCATATTAAAACCTTTTTTCATAGATATCTGAGCTCTTTTAGCTGATCTGGAAATCACATTCCTTTCTGTTATAATATCTTCCTTATTTGGTTTGTCTGTTTATGATCAGTGTTTATAATTCACTTTTCTTCCTCCTGAGATCTTTGGTAATTTCTCTCTTTTCTTCTTATGTTTCTCCTTTTCTCACTTTCTGATTCCTTCCATTTAGCTAGAGCTTTCCCCAGGTACTAGAATTCAAATTTCTCTCAGCTTTTTCCTGTGTTGGATATTTACATTTCTGAGCATTTGTTTCTGCCCCAAATGACATCTTGTGAGACAAGTGACTACAGATAGATGCATGCTAGCATTCATTAAACTAAAGACCAGTGGAACAACCCCCCTCCCCCCACACACACTTCCACTTCATTCTCTTCCTCTATACTCTGAACTCTATTGCAGCACAGGGTATTGGTGCATTGTTTTCCAAGCAAGAGCAAGGTTCTGGTTTTTGACTTTTCTAAGTCATAGGTGCTACAGTAGAGTTGAGTTGTTGGTTTTTTTTTTTTTTTTTAGAAACTTGTTGGTCATCTTATGTAGCCCTGATTAGTTATATGGGCAGGAAGGAATGAGCATATTGTCATTAGATGTCAACCTTCCTTGTGGTTGCTTCATTAGGTTGCCATCTCATTGGAATTAGTGGTATATTTGTGTGAAGAGAGCTGAAATTACTTTATCTCTTGTACATAATTCTTTGGTACATAATTTCTATTTTTATGAGGTTTGAGATGTCATGAGGACCTGATAAAATACATCTGGTCTTCTATCTTGTGGGTCACTCTGGGCAGGGTTTTTCTTTCCTTTTTGGAGTTCACTAAATTAAGAGCTAGGCCAGGCACAAGAAAAACTGAATTTCTTCTCATTTTCCTGTTGTAACTCCCCGCCAATACCTTAGCAGAGTTGGTCTGTTATTTATTGCAGTAGGGCAATAGAGGAAAGGTAAGGGTAGTATATATGATCAGAAATTGCAGCACTAAGAAAATTCTTCAGTGAATCCCACAGCATAAGCATTGTGTTTTGTTTGTCTCTTTTACATTTGTTACCTTGATTGACCATGGAGGTGGGTGGTAGAAGGATATTGAGTGAGTACCTTAAGATTTGGCATTTTCCACAGTTCATTCATAAAATTGTTACCCTGTTGGGCTTCTTTGCATCTTATCCTGTGGAAACACATGTAATGTTTTTGTTTCTCCCGTTCCGGAACATAATTCTTCTTAGGGGTGTTGGTGAGAGCTACTGGAAACTGAAGGAAATGTCTAATCCTTCATCTTTCCATTCTGTGACCTAGACACGCTTAGGACTACTTGACCAGTATTCTGATTACCTTTTTAAATTATTGCTGGAATATATTTTTGAGAGCCAGGCTCCTCTGTAACTTTTCATGCTGCCATCTTAACTGGAAGACCATTTTAAGATCTTATTTTATAAATGTAACCATAAAGATAGTTCCACTTAATGATCCCCTATTGATATTGATCAAGGAATGAAATAGAGACCAATGCTTGCCAAAGGTATTTGGAGGAAGTGATATCCAGAGTCTAATTGCATGAGCCCTTCTGTATAGATCATGAGTTTCTCCCGTTAATTTGTTCCTACTTTTAATGGCAATCTTAAATCACATCAAGCCCTTGGATACTACTAGACTTCTTTATGAGAACCATGAACTCTCAAAATAGTTAGCATAGCAATAGTCAAAGGAAAAAATCAACTGGATGAAGAATGTATTGCTGAGATCTTGTTACATAATTGAATGGACTCATTGATTTAGTCTTTTATCTATCCAAAACAGATCATGATCTGTGTCATGAATTGAATAAGAGTAGGAGACTAGATAATATTTTGCAAATTTTGTATATTGATTTCAGTGATCTCCAAATGTTCTATACTCCCAAAATCCATATTTTCAATATTATGGATGTATCCCACAAAATGGATGGTGAGTATAATCAACCTGTGACTTTGGATGCTATACACTTAAAAAGCATCACAAAAAATACTATTGATTGTGTATAACTAAGAAAGTAGCAGGGATGTAGTAAGAACAGATAAATAGACAGTTCTTAGCATTTCATGTATAACCACAATATATTATTAAATGACCCAGGGAAAAAGGCCATACATGCACTGCAAAGACAATTTGTTGGAGAGTTGTGGAAGGACATGAACTAACATCTCATAGAATAAGAAATTATAAAAAAGGATGCACTATGATCATCTTAACTGATGAAGTTTGTTGTTTGTCCTTCATTCTCAAAGACGACCATGGCATCAGGAAAGCGAATCCATGACTTTCAAGTGAATTGGATTTAAGTGAGGGGGGGCTGTATGAAGTTATCAGTCTCACTTTGTCCTCTAGAGCCATCTAGGTCCAGTGGCAATATAGATCAGGACAACTAAAGATGGTCCCAGATGCAGTGGGAGACCATGATATACAATAAACTACATCAATAAGATCACAGATCTACCAAGTTACTAACATAAGAAAACTAGAGAGATACTTACTAGATCACTTACAAAATAAACTTTTAGTGATGTCAGGAAAATTATGTTACGTTTTTATTTCCAGTAAGTAGGTTACAGTTCATTAAGTTTCTGAGAAAACTAAAATTGTTCCTTTGAATGAGATTTCTAATATGAACCATTCATTCATTCATTTAAGATCTGTGTAAACATTTAAAAAGATGTTACATGGAGCTCTAGATGGCTAAGAATGGCAATAGTCATTGGCTGTAATCTATAACAGGCCTATAATAGATGAGATTCATCACCAAAAGATATCCCTTAAACAATTTTCATAAAGTGAGTTGGTAGTCTCAATCCAGTTGTAGCAAATACATGGTCATAAGTTCCTTCAAAATTAATGCTTAAATTTTATCTACATTGACATTGTGAAGTGTGAAGGTTATGTAAGCGAGACATACCCCACATGGGTGATAAGGTTCCATGTGTGGCTCAAAGGGAGGCAGAACAGACATTTTTACTGTCTTTCTTCCCATAGTTCTCCAAGAAAGATTTTTATTCCTGCCAGGAGGGGAATCACAAGGTTAGAACCAATGCCACTCTGTTCTCCTAAGAAAGAGGGAGTACAAAGCAAGAATTATATTTATCTTTTCCATTAAGTATTGTTAGTCTAGAGGATATGATTAGGCTCTATGTAACTTCTCATTGCTTTATCATTTTGGAGGGGGAATAGGATCCTTAGCTCTGTATCCAAGGCTTGACTCCTTTCCTACTTCATGCAAGTTCTACAGTGAAGATGCAAAGCATATAGCAAAGAAACCCATTTATCCATATCATATCCAAGCAGAAATCAAAGAAAGTATACGTAGGAGAATATACACTAGATGTTAAGCATGAAGGAACTTTCCCATTGGGAGTGAGGTTAACTCAAACAAGAGAATATCCTACATCTTACCCAAGGGGAAACTCTCTGAAGTCACTAGAATAGCAAGCTGAGAATAGGTACATGATGGAGACTGCCCACTCCTTTCATGTCAACCCAGAGTACTGAAGGAAAAACTCCAATAGTCTGAAGTGAGGGTTGGGCTCTTCTATCTTCTCCCTTGAAGGGAGAATCCAAGAGTGTCCAAATTGTATGCAAGAAGACTTGGAGTCTGAGCAATCCCAAGCCCTGAAAAATTCTGCAAGAAAATTATCACTTGAAGAGTCCCAAAATGCAAAGGGCCATGAAGAATCCCAAGAGCGACTCAAAGTCGATTCTTGCTTGGAGAGTACTGAAAAAGATTGGTCATGAACAATCTTGAAGTGACTAGCCCTGAGGAATACTGAAAGGGGACAGGTGAAGGCTGAGTCTCTCCTTCCTGCCCCTCATGCACTGATAAGGAGAGAGTTTTATGCCAATAGACTTTGGGACAGGGGGTTAAACTTAAATAAATGTTCAGTGTTGTGTTTTTTTCCTCCCAGTTAACATAACTTATTGATATTGGAAACTTGGTTGGAAGTATTCATATTGGCTGCAACAGTTGGCTGTGGTTAAATCAAGTACAAACATTTAGTAAAATGTGAATAATTATAGCTAGGTGTCATTGAAAGACATCAAATATCTAATTTGAAAAGAAGCTGCCAAAGTTGAAATTTAAAGACATTGATTTGTCATGGTAAAAACTCATCAACAAATAATGAAAAATAATTAAAAGTTGTTTTTAATAAATGTTTATTCTCTCATTTTGAAATAACTTAATATCATAGTCAGGAAATTATGGAAGACAAGTGTGAAGTTATTTGCATATGGTTGATAATTTTTTACAGGAACAAGCAAATGTATAGGATTTTAGTTTTCTAGTTGAAACTTTTCCCAAGTGATTTATAAACTTGTTTGCTCTCCGAAAGATACATCACTTGACTGAAACAAACCGGGGAGGAGGGAATCACATATCTGGATATATTCATGTGAAAAGAGACTTAGGGGTCATCTAGTTCAAGATTTTTATTTTATAAAGAAGGGGAAACTGACGCAGAGAGGCTAAGTGATTGCCCAAAATGTTACAGTTAGATAGTTCAAATTTGAACCCGGAATTATAAGATCATAGACTTGGGAATTGGAACAGATCTTAGAAGTCATTTTGACCAACATCATCATTTTACAGGAATTTTATGAAGCAATTAGGTGGCTTAGTGAATCAAATGTTAAACTTTGTGTCAGGAAGAGCTGAATCTGAATCCTGTCTCTCTACTTCCTAGCCATGTCATTTCTTAACCTCCCAGTCTGAGTTTCCTTAACTGTGAAATGGGGATAGTAGTAACACCTACCTACCAAAGTTGCTGTGAGGATGATATGTCTGATAAAACACTAAGTAAATGGTAATTATTATTATGTAGATGAGAAACTGAGGCCAAAAGAATGTTTCTCCAGCTCATTCAAGTCATAGAACTAGATTTAGAACTCAAGTCCTCTAACACCCAATCCAGCACTCTTTCCACTGTGCCAATCCACTTGTCTGAGTAGGAGTCTAGCAATCTTTCTTTTGTACTACATTGAATATCCTAAGTAATTAAAAAATAATCTAGAAAATAAATTCTACTAAAATGTGTTTCCAGTATGAAAAACCATAACTTGCTTTTGAAATGCACAAAGAATTAAATGTTTGAATGGAATATAAATAGTGATATTAAACACATAGAGGCTGATTCTTTTTCAAGGAGAGGTAACAGTTCCAAAGCAGTAGGAATTAGGAAGACCATGTCAGGTCTATCTAAAGTTATCTAAAGTCATAAACACATTGTAGAAGTCCACTTTCAGTGTCCATTCTTTCTCAGAAGCAGTGACAGGGAAGCTTTAAGCATTCAGCAGATATAGCTTAGCTTGATATTAGTGGCATCTGAAATTTTAATTTGAATTGACTTTCATATGAAAGCTGTTCCTGTAAGAAAAGAAATTTGACAGAAAGACTATAAACCCAGGCAATGACAAATAGCAATATCTTAAGGTGGAGCTAATATCCAGGGTGGAGGAGGTGCTGCTGGAGGCGCTGGTGTTAAGTCTAGTCGTGTTTAATATCTACATTAATCACCTGCAAGTAGGAGTAAACAGTATGTTAATGAAATTTTCAGATGAAACTAAATTGAAGGTGCTGCAAGCTTGGATAATGACCAAGTATATAGAGGATTTTATAGAGATTATATATAGGCAAGAATAGGAAAATAAAATTTAACTGAAAATAATCCACAAAACAGCATTTTGGTTTAATCAAATACAATGCACCCAAGTATTTATTAAATGCCATCTGGATACAGGATTCTGTGCTTAATCATCAGAGGATATGAAGACAAAATAGTGAAGACAAAGAAAAGGAAAATCTTTCATGATGCAAATGACAGGAACAGCTGAATAGTAGGAAGACCATGGAGAAAGCACAGAACTGGGAGTCTGAAAACATTCATTCTAGTACCAGTTTTAGCATTGGCTTTTTTTGTTTTTGTGATCTTGGGCAAGTAATTTCACATGTCTAAGAGGCCAAGAGGATGAACTAAAGAGCTTTAAATTCTCTTCCACTTCTAATAATTTCTGTCTAATACAGTATAGATGTGCTGTAGAGTTTTACTCTAAGGTTTTTATATTACTAAGTTAAGAAACCACTATCCATCAATGCAGTGCCAGGGATAGTGTAATTTAAATATTGAATAAAGTTGGGAATATATAATTCATTGTATGTATGTTTACATGCATAACTACACTTATGTACATGTATGCATATATATGTAAATATGCTTAATGAGCATGCACACACATATAATTTTAAATGTATAAGTATATTCACCTATATGTCGGCAAACTGGATTAAGTAGCTCTGAGATGGCCAATAAAATATGATTAAGGAGTTTGTGTGATGAACTTCTAAAGAGAGATTAAAATAATTAATCTAGTAACTTGACAAAGCACAACAAAGGAAGCACAAGGGACAATATCTAACAACGCTTCACTCAGGAAAAACAAAGTAAAATCTCTTTCATTCAAAGGAAAATAGTTTTATATAATACAGACTGAGATTATATACTAATTTTATTAAATGACTATCAACCTCATGACTCAATAAAAATGCTTTCTATAAGTCATATAATATTTTGACTATGACAAAAATGGAAAGAACAACAAAAAAATGGAAAATGAATACTATGAAATCATAATGATAAAAAGCCTGGCCTCCAAAAAGAATTAGAAGATGGTGATTTCTCCTTTGCAAAATGGTAGATCATGAGTATGGGACAGTGCATATGTCATCAAATTTTAAAAATGTCATTTAATTTTGTCAAATTTTTTCTACCATTCTTCATTCTTTACTGTAAGGGATGCCACGTAAGAGAATGATTGTCAGGGAAGATTTAGGAAAAGGAAAAAAATGGATAGTATAGATGATACAAAAACGAACAATATCAACTAATTTTTTAAAAGAGAACTCATCAATATGGTCACTAACTGTTGACTTCAGAAGACTGACTAAAAGCATGGCACCCTTCTCTTGTGATGTATTAGACACGTATGAGTACACAATGGGGTATATAGTCCGATGTGACCAATATATAGTTTTCATTACCTAACTATACTTAATTATTACAAGGAGGGTTCTGTGGTCAGTAGGGAGCACTAGAAAATGACTATTTTTAAACCATCTATTAAATATACTTTTTATTTTGGTTTAGACTCATGATTTCCCTGAAATAGGAAACTTTCTATGAGGAAATGCCCTCTTACTCTGTAGATCTACCCTTGCTCTACAATTTATCAAGAATTATCTGGGGCACTGACACCTTAAGTAATTTGCCAAATGTCAGGCAGTCAGTATGCATCAGAGATAGGATTTAATTGCAAGCCCTAATTACTCTAAGCCTACTTTGTAACCATGACACTGTGATGCCATCTCAAGCTATTTATTCAAATTTTAAATCTGATTCATTTATGTTTAAATATGTTTCTTTTCAATATTTAGGAGGAAACGTCTTTTTAGAAAGTATGATTAGGACATAGGAGCCTGATAAGGTGGTTAATGTACAACAAAATAACTTTTACAAAAATTGAAAACTTCAAAGGAGAAGGAAGTGGTGTAAGCTAATTGACTGTCAAGGAGTATGGATTCACATTGTTAGGTACTCTGTGATTGCTTTTAAAATTAAGCAGAGTAAGGTACTAGGAATGAAGAACCAGTTTTCCCTTGCAAAAACAAAGATAGAGGGTTACTGGATAGGAAGTTCATGCCAGAGAGAAGTAGTATTGTTTGAAATTACTCACTAGTAACGACTGCCTTTCCTCTTCTAGTCCTGACAGCATTCCAGCTATTGCCTATTTCTTTCTATACGGTCTAGACTGGCCTTACTGGGATTGATTTCCCTTTGGAGGAAAAGGAAAAAAAGTCCACAAACGAACAGGGAATAACTTCAGTGATTGTCTCACTGATATTTCAGCCTATTTCTGTTGCTGTAATCTTTCTGACCTCTAAAAGCTTACCTTCATGTTCATCTGCCTTTATGGTGACCTACTCTTGCCATGGCATCTTTCTGATTTCCTGATGTCTTGTCTTCCACTCATCAACTTCAAGGCTGCTTCAAAGACTACTGAGTCTCCTCCTATCCACCCATGTCCTGCTTTCTACCGAACCAACTTCCATTGAACAACCTCTAGCCAGTCACACCCCTGAACTGACAGAAGTTGGGAAATCATGGAGTTTGGTGAATTATAAGCAGGTAAGAACTTCTGGCATCAAAACTAAGCATAATCCCTAAAAGAGTTCCCTGTTGTAATCATGACCAGAGAATCACAGAGCTGAAAGAGACATTAGAGATCTATTTTACCCCTGTACTTTTGCAGGTAAGGAATCTTAACCTTAAATAAGTTAAGTAACTTATCCAAGGTCACACAGGTGGTAACTGGGCAAACGAGGGGTAAAAGTTTAAATCCTGACCTATGTTCTTTCCCTTATGTCACAAATTTTTCTTGAAAAAACAAAAAGTTTTACAAGGATTCTTTCTCTTCATATCATTGTAACAGAGGACCAATCAATGAGCCCAGATCTTTTGAGCATGAAAAGAGTGTTCAGCCAATACAATCTCCACATTTTGAAATGTGTAGACATTGTGTAAAACCAATTCAGGTATGTTAACCACGTGGTGGAGAGGAGCCCCTTTGATTGGATGAAGGGTCATTACTAGGATTCATTCAAAAGGCTCTAGTAAGCCTGGGACTATCCCTTGGTCTGAATTTTCCTTCCTGCTATTTTCAAACAAGGAGGCAAATATTAAAGCCTGGTGTGAGGGGGGGTGAAGAGAGAGAGGAGAGAGAGAGAGGGTAGAGAGAGAGAAAGAGAGACAGACAGACAGAGACAGAGACAGAGACACTTTAGGCCTTTATGTCCTCAAAGCTTCTGTTATGATGAAAAATACTAACAGCTAACATCTACATAGAGCATATTACATTCCAGGAATTGTTCCAACAACTTTTAAAATATTATTTCATTTGATCCTCACAATGACCCTGAGAGGGAGGTGTTATTGTTATCTATATTTCACAGAAGAAAAAAATGAGATAGAGGTTAAATGACTTACCCAGGGTCACACAACAATGTCTGAGGTTGGCTATAAACTCAGGTTTCCCAGCTCCAGACTCATCAATGCTCCCTTCTTTTTAATATAGTTGACTCTAAAGTACCCACTGTAAGTCACTCACTGTACTTGGTAATAGGGATGTAGAGGTAAAAAAATACCCTAAATGAAACATAGACAACCAAGTCAACAGAACGAGCAATAGAGAGTTTAAACAACCCCATATTCTGGTTATTTATACATTTGTAAATATTCATCCATTTCATTTAAGTTGTTAGATGTTTGTTTATGTTTAACTGAGGAAAATAGTTTGTAATAATTCCCTTTATTTCTATCTCACCTTAAACCCAGAATGTCCCTTGTAAGTACTCTGTGGTGTTACTGTCCATCTCAAGTCAGAGTACTGTGGGCTTTGAGCCCTGGTTTGGGCGCCTGCAGGTTTTCAGTCTAGTTACATGACCCCAGTGAATGAGGTAAGATTCAAGATAGGGCTAGGCAACCTTGAATAAGTGAAGACAAATTGAAGAAGACATATAGACATAGATACAGACATATATTTATACAGACATAAAATACATCATATATAATAATATAATATTTATATTTAGATACTTATAATATATTTAATATATATATATATTTATAATATATTTAAATACATTATATTTATATATAATATAATAATATAATATTATATATAATATATAATAATATAATATTTATATTATATATATATTTATATATAATATAATAA
>CM053774.1:93291806-93340459 GCA_028658325.1 Potorous gilbertii | reverse complement strand
CCCCCCCCCCCCCCCCCCCCCCCCCCCCCGCCCCGCCCCCCCGCCCCCCCCCCCCCCCCCCCCCCCCCCCCCCCCCCCCCCCCCCCCCCCCCCAAATGGGGAGAAAATTTTGGAACCCAAAATTTTGTGAAAATTAACGTAAAAAATTAAATAAATAAATTTATATTAAAAAAAGAAAGAATATCAGGAAACCAGAAAAAAGCTATTTTTTTCTGATAAATGGTTCATTTGTGAAATGTATAAAAACTGAGTCAAACTTACCAGAATAAGAACTGTTCTCCAATTTATGAATGGTCAAGTGTTATGAGAGGGAGTTTTCAGAAAAAGAATTAAAAGTATTTAATATTCACATGAAAATGCTGTAAATCACTAATAATTAGAGAAAAGCAATTTTCTTTGAGATACCCCTTCATGATTGGCTAAGATGACAGAAAAGAAAAATGACAAATTCTAAAGGAGTTCTAGGAAATTAGGTACACTAATACACTGTTGATGGAGTTGTAACTAGTCCAACCATTTCTAGAAAACAATTTGGTAAAAAACTTGTAGTTGTCTATACCTTTTGACCCGACAAAACCACTACTAGGGCTATCTCTAAAAGGGATCAACGACTCATACATACAAAAACGTTTGTTGCAACTCTTGAAGAACTTTTTCTTTGGTTGCACAAAATTGGAAACTGGGGGGAAATCCATCATCTGGGGAATGGTTGAGCATGTTATGCTATTTAAATGTGATGAAATATTACTGTGCTATAAGAAATGATGATAAGCATGGTTATAGAAAAATCTGTGAAAACTTATATGAAATAATGCAAAGCACAGTGAGCAGAACCAGAAAAATAATTTACATAATAATAAGAATATTTTAACAAAAAAAAACTATGAAAAGCTTAATAAGTCTGATCAACACAATGACTCACTAGAGTTCCAAAGGATTTGTGAAGAAAAAGTTTTACCCACCTCTGGATAGAGAACTGATGGACTCAGAATGTAGTTTGAAGTATATATTTTTATCTTTTTTGTTTGATTTTTTTTTTCAGAACATGGGTGCTATGTAAATTTGTTTTTATGATGTCATATTTGTCATGAATTTTGTATTTTTTGCCTTCACAGTGTGTAGGGATGATGTTAAGCGACATGAGAATCCAAAACTGAAAATAAAAGAAACCTGAATGGGAAAAAAGGCGGTCTTCTCCATAAATGTGTGAAAATAAGACAAGGTCCTATGAAAGGTGTAATGATAGCATAACTTTGTTGAATGACACTCTAAATAATAACATCAAGTAAAGCAAAGAGCATAAAGGATATAATCTCACCAAAACATGTGACATTATCATAGAGGATATCCACTAATGTTCAAATCAAGGAGAGATTCCTTATTGCTGCTGATTTCTCTAGGGATTCCTTTTTATAGATGACATTGGGCTCATTTCATCAACCAGTGGAACATTGCAGAGTCTTCTAGATGAATGTCTTAATTATTGAAAAGAATTTGGTATATCTCCATCAGACAGGAGGAAAGCAGAGAAAAAATACTTATTACTTATATAGTCTCTAAATTCTTTTTATTGTGTACTACCATGTTAAAAACATGTTGAAAATTCACTCTTGATGTATATATATAATAACTTATTTATTAATTATATGCATGTGATATTATACTGATAATTATGCTATAAATTTTATAAAGACATGGAAATTTCAAAAAATAAGACAAAAATGAAATATAATTCTAGAGTCAACAGGGAGGCATTGGAGTTTACTGGAGAGGGCAGTGGTATGGTCTGATCTGTATAGATATACAAAAGGTTAGTAGTAGGAAATAATAGCAATAGAAATGGGAAAATTTGAAGGTAACACTATCATTGTATCAGAGAAAAGTCATAAATTTGGATGTGGGAGCTTAATGACATAATTCACTGGTCAGACACATCCTGAGGTCAAAAGTATACTGTACTCACCTATACTCTTTTGGAAACCTCTGGCTTCCCCCAGGTTATGATGTATATTTGGATAAATATCTTATAGACTTTATAGAGTTCACCTCTCAATATATATTTGTTCAACAAATAGTAAACATGTATTAAATAACTGTTATGAACATGTAGTGCTATTATGAAAATACTATGCTACATATCATTGTGTTATGCCCTGAAGTAACAAAGACAAATATGAAGGCAGTCATTACCCTCAGATCTTATATTCTATTGATGAAAATAATTTAAAAAATGAATAAAAACAAAATTTATGCCATGTATATGTAATATCTTGGTGGGGACCGGATCCATAACATCCATCTTGGACAGAAACTGCAAATTAATTATGAGTTAGGTTGGAAATTGAACAAAAGGTTAAGAAAGGGCTAGCCTGATTTTGGGTTATTGAACAGTTTTGCTTGTAATTTAATGAATCCAAACTTCTCCCTAAAAGGTTCATTTCAAAACAAATCAAAAGGAAAATCTTAAGGGACTCAAAAAGGTTAAACTGTTTACATTCCTCCATGGGAAGATGATACTTGTGACTCCTAAGAACTTTCTCATTATTAGTGCAGTTAGAAGGAGTATATATAGACAGAGAGCGCAGATGTAAATTGAATATGAAGGGATGATGTCTAAAAAATAAAATTAATGCATGAGGAAAAGGAATGCATTGGAGAAAGGGAAAGGGAGAGTTAAAATGAGATAAATTATGTCACATAAAAGAGACAAGAAAAAAATTTCACAGTGGAGGAGAACACAGAGGAGATGGGAGGGAATGCTTGAACCTTACTCTCTTCAGAATTGGCTCAAAGAAAGAATAAATTACACAGTCAATTGGGTATAGAAATCTATCTTACTATACAGAAAAGTAGGAGGGGAAAGGAGATAAGAGAAGGGGAGCAAGTGATAGAAGGAAAGGCAGATTGGGAGAGGTGGTAGTCAGAAGCACAATCCTTTTGAGTAGGGACAGGGTGAAAGGAGAGAGAGAATAGAATAAATGGGAAGTAATAAGATGGAGGGAAATATATTTAGCAATTGTAACTGAAATAAATTTTAAGCAAGTTTTTCTGATAGAGACCTCATTTCTCAAATGAGAACCGAGTCAGATTTACAAAAAACAATAGCTATTCTCCAATTGATAAATGATTTAAAAATATGAATAAGTTTTCAGATGAAGTAATCCAAACTATATACAGTTATATGAAAAATGTTCTAAATTCGTATTGATTGGAGAAATGCAAATTAAAAACAAGTCTTTGGTATAGCCCAATACTCATTAAATTGGCTAATACGATAGAAAAGGAAAATGACCAATGTTGGAGGAGTTGTAGGAAAAGTGAGATATTAATGCTTTATTGATGGAGTTGTGAACTGATTCAACCATTCTTTAGAGCAATTTGAAACTATGCCCAAATGGCTACAAAATCATGCATATCCTTTGAAGTAGCTACTAAGTCTGTATCCAAAAAGAGACTACAAAACAAAACAGAAAGAAAAAAACACCTATGTGTACAAAAATATTTATACTTGCTTTTTTCTAGTGGCAAAGAATTAGACGTTAGACATTCAATTAGACGTTGAATTAGACATATGCCCTTCAATTGGGGAATGACTGAACAAATTGTGCTATATGATTGTGATGGAATGCTATTGTGCTATAAGAAATGATGAGCAGGATGCTCTCAGAAAAACTTGGAAAGACTTACATGAGCTGATGCAAAGTGAAATGTATTGTTACAAAGTAATGATATGTCAACATGATCAGCTGGTAATGACAGCTAGTGATCCAAGACAACTATGAAGGACTTTGTGATGAAAATGCTATCCATCTCCAGAGAAAGAACTGATAGTATCTTAATATAGAATGAAGCATAGATGTTTTTATTTTATTTTTCTCGAGTGCATTCTTGGTTTATGTTTTCTTTCACATGACTAATATGAAAATATATTTTGCATGACTACACATGTTTAGCCTATATAAAATTGCTTGCCTTCTCAAGAAAAAGGATGTAGAGGGATGAAGAGAATTTGAAACTCAAAGTTTTAAAAGTGAATGTTAAAAATTATATTTACATGTAATTGAAGAAAAACAAAATACTAATGAATTTCAAGAAGAACCAATTAAACAGCAGACCCTCTCTAGGACTCGAAAAAATAAAAAATAAATAAATCAATTTTCTTATGCTGATAGGAGTACTTGTCATTGAGTAATATGATCTGTAAAGAAGACCTAAGGTTAAAGGTCAAATGAGATGTGCTTTGTGAGGGTGCTCAGGAAATTAACCATGAAAGAGAAATTGTGCAGAACTTGGTCATTTACATAGCAAGAGTGGGAAATAACCAATAGTCAGCACATATTCCATTGGTAACCATGTGATATAGAAAGGACATATAGAACTTGTGCACCCTTCGTGTCACTTAGAATATTGCTTTGAACTCCCAGGAGGAATTTTATAGAAGGAAAATGGGGGGGGAAATCACATGTCTTAGGCTTGCATGGATGAGTTGTATTTGACATTTTCACAGAGAACACCCACAATTGATGAGATCATTGACCCATTGGTGTATTGGAGAGGCTCACTCAATGATTTTTGGGTAGGGTATCTTTAAATCATTTCCAGGGTCTTGCATTCTTTTTTTTACTACTTTTGACTATCAACTCTCAACTTAGAAGCAAGGAGGCATAGTGGATGCAATGTTGGGCCCAGAGTCAAGAAGATCTAAGTTTAAATCTGGCCTCACACTTGTTTGACTTTGGGGAAAGTCGTATTACCTTGGGAAAATCACTTAATGTCTTTTTGCCTCCGTTTCCTCAAAATAGGGATACCTCAAAGGGATTTTGTGAAAATCAAATGGGATGATATTTGTAAAGCCCTTGGAACAGTGGTGGGCACATAGTAGATGCTTTACAAATGGTTATCTCCTGTCCTCCTCAATTCAGCACCTGAACTTAGTAGGTATTCAATAATGACTGGTTGATTAATTTATTTCTTGTGATTCTGGGTGGGAAGGCTTTCTCTTTTGTTACAGTGGCATGAAGAGCTTTCATATTTCTTCTGAATAGCAGTCATCAGCAGATCTTGAAATAAATTCTAATTATCTAAAATCATGCTTTATTTATTGTATAACCCATTGGATTCCATCTTTCTCCAGGTGAGGATAGTGTTAAACTGTCACAAAGTGAATGGAGGGAGTTTATGCTGAGGTCTTTAAATCAGTGAATTTGCATTTCCCAAGAATACCCTGAGGGGATTTTGGCTCTTTTACTTAAAAGACACCCTGCATTTCAGCAGAGCCCTGTCCAGCTCCATGTGCTAACATGGTCACATTTCCAGCCTCTCTTTCAGACACATGTGCATTGAGGATGACTGGATTTCCATTGATAATGCATATTGACACATCTTTCTGTTAGTTGAGACCAGAATTCACTAGGGAATCTGATGTTAATTACTCATAATGAGGATCTTAAATTTCTGACCCCTAAACATGTGCCTGAATTCTACTAGTGCTTTTAGGTGTTTTAGCAGTGTCTATATTTATAGGCTCATAAACTAGTATGATACATTTTCTATAGGAATAAAATAATTATTTTGAGTTCAGTAAAAAACCTTTTTCTAAAGGACAAAAATACAAATAGATTCTTGTGCGTCTGCATGTTAATATGTAAAAAGTATAATTTAATTTTGCTTGTGGACTTTAAAACATCCCTCCAAATTCTGTTTTATCTATCTCCTTAAACTCTTATTAATGTGTTTTAAAATCTTCTGAAAATAACAAATGTGAAAAATATGAAATGCTTAAAATATCTTCCAATTAGTTAATGGTGCTACAAATACACAGGCATGTATGTTCTGGGTGTTCAAATCTCTTCAAAAATTCCCTTTCCCTTCCAAAATTTTCTTTTCCAAAGGATCTCAGATAAGACTGATTGCCTATGAAACATAATTTATTTTCTATGAATCTGAAAGAAAAACTTCATACTTAGTGTATGTTTGACTAATATAAAATAATAGTAACAATAAATTAGATTTTAGAATTACATTAATTACTATATGAATGATTTACATAAATATTTCATTGTTCACAATTTTGAACATTGGTTACATTTATGTATGAGAATACTATAGGAAAGCATCTGATTATTTTTACGATGCCATATGCTCTTCTACCAAGTTATTTGATCATTGTTCATAGAGGAAGAATGTAAGGATGGTTAGCTGCCATGGAATCATATGGGTACATCATTCTATTGAGTTTTGCTTTGTCTTTTTTGTTGTTCTGCATATCTTTCAATGACAATGTGCTATTTTGATTGTTTTCAAGTCAAGTATATTTCTTTGCTACTAAAATGATTTAGTGCTTAGTCTGCTTAAAAAAAAACACTTCAATACTTTTTTGTCTAAGTTTAAAGAAAGTCACTACTAACAAATGACAAAAATATCACATCAGGAGTTTTGAAAATTTAATGGGATCTTAGAAAAAATATCATAAATGTCTAGTATCTAAACCCTTGTCTCAAGGTTTTAGGGAAAAACTTACTTTATCTCAAGACGAAAGAATAGGTAAGGGAAGCTCAGCTTCAACCATTCTTCCAGTATTGAAAGTTTTCTTCTTATAGAAGAAAAGATTGTGCCCTCCATAATGCTTATATTCCACAGCATTCAGGGACAAGATCAATACTAATGGAGCTGGGCATTTTAAGAAAATCAGTTTAAATACTTAACCTGATGCATTTATTTCTTGAAAGAGATGGGAGATCTTTGAAATCATTGTTGTTAAACATGCTTTTGAAGCCAAATTGAAAGGGTCTAAAGAACTAGAAAATACTAAGTAGTGTCAAGGATGCTATTACACAAACTTCTCGATTATTTTGCTTTTCTTGAATGCATTTTGTTTCTAAATTTAGTAACCAGTAACAAAATATTTGAAGAGAAAGGACTTTACATGAAAGTGTATATTACTCACTTCCAGTGCAAAGATGGTAGAATGAGGAAGGAAACCTCTGAATTTCTCCCCCCACAAACTAGAAAACTGTCCCAGAATTGATCTAGTTTCAGGGAAGCAGTTTACCAGTTTGGCAGGAAAGTCTGTCTCATGGGGCTAGGGAGCAAGCAGGGTACAAGAGCAGCAGCAGCAGTCAGTCTCATAGCAGGGCTGAAAGAATGTTCGGACTGAGGCAATACATCAGTGAGGCCTCACCCTCCTACAAACCAGCAGCCCCTTGGGCAAATGAGAAGTCTGTGCAGTACAGCAAGGTCCCAGAACAGTGACCCCACCCCCAGCACAAGCCACCAGATAGGTCTCTACCTCATTACTGAGCAGTAGTGAAATCCCACTCCAAGGATCTACAGACAGAGACCTTGCTTCCGAAGCAATCTAGCAGCAGGGCCCCACCCCTGGTGTAGGCCAGCAGCTAAACTCCACACCCAAAGGTACCAAAAGTGAATACACACCCAAGTACAGCCTAAAGGGAAACCTACCCTCCAAAGACAGTGAGTAACTAAGCCTTGAAGCTCAGTGAAAGCCAGCAATAAGACAAAAAAGCACAAAAAGCATAGGACAGTGCAGGACTAGAGTCCAATTCTTATATAAAAATACCAAGTCATCCAAAAAGAAAGATCTTGACTATAGAAAGGAACTATGGTGATAGGGAGGATCAAGGCAAGAACTTAGAAGATAATAGTGTTAAAATACCAATCATGATTTCATACAATAGGTAGACAATGAAGCAATATCAATACTAAACACATATGCATGCAATGGTATAGCATTTAAATTTTTAAAGAAGTTGAGTGATTTACAGGAAGAAAAAGAGAATAAAATTATATTAGTGAGGGACATCAACTTTCCCCTCTCAGAACTGGATTAATCTAACCAAAAAATAAAGAAGAAAGAAATTAGCAAGGGGAACAAAATTCTCAAAAAAAAAGTTAGATATGATAGATCTCTGGAGAAACTTGAATTAGAATAGAAAAGATTATACCTTTTTTTTCTCCAAAGTACATGGAACCTATTAAAAAAAAAAAAAGCTGATCATGTACCGGTACATAACAACCTCACAACCAAATGCAGAAAAACAGAAATAGTAATTGTACCCTTTTCAGATCATAATTCAATTTAAATTACATTCAATAATGGACACTAGAAAGAGATACTTAAAATTAATTGGAACATAAATGATCTAATCCTTTAAAAAAAGTGGGTCAAAGAACATATCATGGAAACATTTGATGATTTCATTAAAGAAAAGTAAAACAATGAAACAACATACTAAAATTTATGGGATGCAGCCAAAGTTGCACTTAGGAAAAAATCATATCTCTATTTACTTATATCAATAAAATAGAGAAAAAAGAGATCAATTGGGCATACAAGTAAGAAAAAATTAGAAAAAGAACAAATTAAAAGCTACCAATTAAGCACCAAATTGGGAATCCTGCAAATCAAAGAGATAAATAAAATTGAATGTAAGAAAACCATTGAACTAATAAATAAAATTAGGAGTTGATTTTATGAAAAAAACTAACAAACTAGATAAACCATTGATAACTTGATTTTAAAAAGGAAAGAAGAAAACCAAATTACTAGTATCAAAAATGAAAAACATGAATTCACTACCAATAAAGAGAAATTTTTGACAATTGTTAGGAACTATTTTGCCCAGTTATGTGTGCGTATAAATTTATAATCTAAATGAAATGATGACAACAAAAATATTTATTGCCCATATTAACAAAGAAGAAATAAAATACTTAAATATTAGAGAAATAAAATAATTAAATAACAAAATACTTAAATAACTTAAATACTTAAATAAATAAATAAAATACTTAAATATTAGAGAGAGAAATGAAACACGTCATGAATGAAGTTCTCAAAAAAAAAAAGAAAGAAAACAGGACCAGATGGATTCACAGTCAAATTCTACCAACTATTTAAAAAAAATTAATTGCCAAACTATATAAACTCTTTGAAAAAAACAGGTGAAGAAGTCCTACCGAATTATTTTTATTCACAAGTATGATGCTGATATCCAAATCAGGAAGAGTTAAAACAGAGAAAGAAAATTATAGACCAATCTCCCTAATGAATACTGATGCAAATAAAAACTAAATAAAATACTAGCAAAGAGATTATATCATGTGTCTCACACATTACGATCAGGTGGGATTCATACCAGGACTGCAAGGCTGGTTTAATATTAGAATAACTCTCAGCATGATTGATCATATTGATAATAAAAGCAACAGAAGTCATAAGATCATCTCAATTGATGCAGAAAATCTTTTGAAAAAATAAAGCTCCCTTTTCTATTAAAAACACTAGGGAGTATAGGAATAAGTGATACTTAAAATGATACCTTAGCTTAAAGGTTACCTCAAAATGATAAGTAATAAAGTAATAAATCATCTAAAACCATCAGTAAACATTATCTGTAATGGAGATTAGCTAGAAACCTTCTCAATTGCTATGGTAATTTAAGGTTAATGGTGGTTAGGGGGAAGATTTAAAGATCTTCCCTGCCTATTGATTGCCTCAATACCTTTTGTTAATTTCTATTTATCCCCTGGGTCAGAAGGTCCTCCCTCCATCTCTGAAAAGTGTATATATACTCTGAGGTGAGTTTTGTTTTGAGGCTTACTCATTTTTTGGGCAGATGAGACTCTGGGTGGCCACTGAGGAGTGTCCTGGTTTGGAAACTTAGATGTTGGTGCTTCTTACTCTGGTAACTATGTATGTATAGCCAGACAGTTGGATCTGTCTATTGATATGCCATGTATGTATTACTTATAGTCAGAGAGTTAGAAGCCTTGTCTCTTGTTTTTTATTTCTAACCTGTAGAGCGGGTCCTCCTGTGTATGTCAAGGTCCTTGCTGCTACACCAATTCAATCAGGGGTAAAATAAGGAAGCCCACTACCACCTCTATTATTTAATATTTTACTGCAAATGCTAGTTATAGAAATAAGAGAAAAAATAAGTTAAAGGAATTAGAATACGCAATGAGGAAACAAAACTATCATTCTGCCCATTATATGAGGTTATACTTAGAAAATCCTAGTGAACCAACTAAAAAAAACTACTTGAATTTATTAACAAATTTAGCAAAATTTCAGGATTAAAAAAAAATAATCCCCTAGAAATCAGCATTTCTATATATCACCCAAAAATTCCAGTAACAAGAGATAGAAAGAAAAATTCCACTTAAAAGATCTATAGAGCTGTTCTGTCGGGGAGAGCCCACAGAGCACAGCTCAGTGCAGCTGACACAGCAAAGCAGAAGGGACCCTGAAAACCTGAGAATAGTAGATGGAACCAGAAGAGCAGCAGCTGAGGGTGGGAGACCAGCAGAGCTGAGCCAGTGAGAGCCACTGAGTGCCAGATATCAGCGCAGCAGTTCCTGAAACTTTCAGACTGCAGATTAAATTTCAGAAAGTCACCTACTTGAACTTCCAGGAGCCAAGATGGCGGAGTGATCAGTAAATGCTCTCTCCTCCCTCCTGATGAAATAAAATATTTCCCCAGAAAAATCCTGGATCAGCGAAAACAGCAGAGGGAGCAAATAGTCTCATAACACCTGAGGCTAGGAAGTAAGGGGAATTCCACATACTGTGCAGAGGTAAACCAGAAGGACAGAGGACCCAGGGCAGGGAAAACTCACACTATGACCCAGGCAAGCCTCAGTGCCAAGAGAGGAGCCCCAGGAGGGGAGGGAACTCTCACTAGCATCTAAGCGTGCCTCAGCACTCCAGGGGAAACAGGAAGAAAATAAGGCAGCTGGGATCAATATCCCCTGAGCTTGCCTTTGCCTCAGTTCAGTTGAGATCTCCTATGACCAGACCACCCCTGCCCCACATTTAACAAGCTAACCCCAGGGCTGATCAGGGAAACATAAAACAAAAACCTGATCTTAGCTTTTTCACAGAAGTCAGCTCAACACCATGTTCTGCCGCTTCTAACTGAAAGAACCAGAAGCCACAACACACAATCACCATCATGAGCAAAAAAAAGCAAATAAGTGCGAAAAAACCATAGAATATTTCTATGGGGATAAAGACCAAAGCACAAATACCAAAGAGGTCAATATTGAGACTGTACTTCCATCTGAAACTTGAGAAGGGACTATGAACTGCTTGCATGCACAAATAGCTCTCCTGGAACAGCTGAAGAAGGAAATAGAAGAAAAACTGGCCAATGATTTGAAAATTATAAAAAAAGAATTCACTGATAATAACATCTCTTTGAAAAGGAAAATTGGGCAAATGGAAAAGGAAGTGCAAAAATTACCTGCAGAAAATAACTCCCTAAAAGGAACGGTTCATCAAATGGAAAAGGAAGTACAAAACCTAACTGGGAAAATTGGACAAATGAAAAAGGAGTACAGATATTAACTGGAGAAAATAAATCCTTAAAAGGAAAAATTGGACAGACAGAAAAGGAGATGCAAAAGTTAACAGAACAAAACAATTTGATAAAGATTAGAGTTGGGCAAGTAGAAACTAATGACTCAATGAGACAGCAAGAAGCAGTCAAACAAAATCTAAACAATGAAAAGATAGAAGAAAACGTAAAATATCTAATTGGAAAAACAACTGACCTGTAAAATAGATCTAAGAAAGAAAATTTAAGAATTATTGACCTGCCAGAAAGCCATGATGAAAAAAAGAGTCTGGACAATATCTTCCAGGAAATCATCAAGGAAAACTCTCCAGAAGTGCTAGATCCAGAGGGTATAATAGGCATCAAAAGAATCCACTATTCACCTCTTGAAAAGGATCCCAAACTTAAAACCCCAAGAAATATTGTTGCCAAATTCCAGTATTACCAAGTGAAAGAGAAAATACTACAGGCAGTCAGAAGGAAACAATTCAAACATCAAGGAGCTAGGGTCAGAATCACACAGGACCTTGCAGCTTCTACATTAAAAGATTGAGGGAATTGGAATCCAATATTCCATAAGGCAAAGGAGCTAGGACTACAGCCAAGGATCAACTACCCAGCAAAGTTCAGTATAACATTTCAAGCAAGGAGATGAAGTAAAGGATTTCCAGACCTTCCTGACAAAAACACCAGAACTTAACAGAAAATTCAATCTTTAAATGCAGGTCTCAAGAGAAGCATTAAAAGGTAAAAGGCGGGGAGGCAGTGTTGTTACTCAATTTGGGCAAACGGTTTCCTTCCCTATAAGGGAAAATGATACCTGTTAATTTTAAGAATGGTGTATCTATTATGAAATATAAAAGGGATATACACAGAGGGAACAGGTATAAAGTAAATGAAGTTATGTTAAAAAAATATGATTTAAGTATGCTGAAGGGATTGTAACAGGAGGTGTGAAAAGGAGGAAGCAGAAAATGGTAAATTACATCACAGGAAGAACTACAAAATTATAGGAGAAGGAAAGAGGGAAGGGTGATGAGCATTGTTTGAGAGATACTCTCATCTGATTTGTTTCAAGGAGGGAACAATAAACTTAAATAGATAAGCCTAACCAGCTCTATAAGCAGTAGGAGAGGAAAGGGGAAGAAAGGGGAGGGAAGTTAAAAGGGAAGGAAGAAGCAGTAAGGGTAAAGGGGAGTAAAAGGGAGGGGGCCTAAAAGAAGCAGGAGGAAATGGTAAAAAATGAAAACCATTGAGGAGGGGAAGGGAGATGGGAGAGTTAAAAGCACAAATGGTGGGAAAGAGGATGGAGGGAAATACACAGATTGTAATCATAACTGTGAATGTGAATGGAATGAACTCTCCCATAAAACAGAGGTGGATAGCAGAATCCACAGAGGTGGATTAAAAGGCAAAAAACACAATATGTTATTTACAAGAAACGCATTTGAAATGGGGGATACACACAGGATAAAGGTCAAAGGTTGGAGGAGAATATATTGTGCTTCAGCTGATGTAAGAAAAGCAGGAATATCAATCTTAACCTCAGACAAAGCAAAAGCAGAAATAGATCTAATAAAAAGAGATAAGGATGGAAACTATATCCTTCTAAAAGGCACCATAGACAATGAAGCAATATCATTAGTAAACATGTATGCTCCAAGTGGTGTATCATCCAGCTTCTTAGAGGAGAGGTTGGGGGAGTTGAAGGAAGAAATTGACAGCAAAAGTATACTAGTGGGGGACCTCAACCTCCCCCTCTCTTAACTTGATAAATATAACCTCAAAATAAATAAGAAAGAGGTTAAGGAGGTAAATAAAACTCTGGATAAGGTTGATATGATAGATCTCTGGAGAAAATTGAATGGGAATAGAAAGGACTATACATTTTTCTCAGCAGTACATGGCACATTTACAAAAAATGACCATGTACTAGGACATAAAAACCTCACAATCTAGTGCAGAAAGGCAGAGATAATCAATGCATCCTTCTTAGATCATAATGCAATAAAAATTATATGTAATAAAAGGTCATGGAAAGATAAAGCAAAAATCAATTGGAAACTTAATAATCTAATACTAAAGAAGGAATGAGTTAAAGAAGAAATCATAGAAACAATCAACCACTTCATTCAAGAGATTGACAATAATGAGACAACCTACCAAATCTTATGGGATACTGCAAAAGCAGTTCTTAGGGGAAGTGTTATATCTTTGAATGCCTACATGAATAAAATAGAGAAAGAGGAGATCAATGACTTGGACATGCTGCTGAAAAAGCTAGAAAAAAGAACAAATTGAAAATTCCCAAGTAAATACCAAATTAGAAATACTGAAAACCAAATGAGAGATTAATAAAACTGAAATTAAGAAAACTATTGAACTGATGAATAAAACCAATAGTTGGTTTTATGAAAAAAAAACTAACAAAATTGATAAACCTTTGGTCAATTTGATTTAAAAAGGAGAAGAAAATCAAATTACTAATATTAAAAATGAAAGGGGTGAACTTATCTCCAATGAGTAGAAAATTAAAACAATAATTAGAAATTACTTTGCCCAACTTTGTGCCCACAAATTCGATAATCTAAATGAGATAGATGCGTATTTTAAAGAATACAAGTTGTCCAGATTAACAGAAAAGAAAGTTGAATACTTAAACAACCCCATCTCAGAAAAAGAAACTGAATAAGCCATCAATTTTTAGCAAAACAAATACAGTATCTTATCACGAGAATAATACATTACGATCAGGTAGGATTCATACCAGAAATGCAGGGCTGGTTCAATACTAGGAAAACTATTAGCATTATTGATCACATCAACAACAAAACTAACAAAAACCACATGACTATCTCAATAGATGCAGAAAAAGCTTTTGACAGAATATAACAGCCATTCCTAATAAAAACACTGGAGAACAGAGGAATAAAGGGAATTTTCCATAAAATAATAAACAATCTCTACCTAAAACCTTCAGCAAGCATTATATGCAATGGGGATAAGCTAGATGCATTTCCAATAAGATCAGAGGTGAAACAAGTATGTCAATTATCACACCCATTATTCAATATGGTACTAGAAATGCTAGCTGTAGCATTAAGAAAGACAAAAACATTGAAGGAATAAGAATAGAGAAAGAAGAAACTAAGTTATCATTCTTTGCAGATGATATGATGATATACTTAAAGAATCCCAGAGATTCAAGTAAAAAACTGCTTGAAATAATAAACAACTTTAGCAAAGTTGCAGGTTACAAAATAAACTCGCACAAATCTTCTGCATTCCTATATATTAGCAACAAAGTCCAACAGCAAGAGATAAAGAAATCCCATTTAAAGCTAGGGTAGATGCTATAATATACTTGGGAGTTTACCTGCCAAAATAAATCCAGGGACTATATGAATTATACAATTACAAGACCCTTTTTGCACAAATAAAGTCAAAATTAAGTAAGTGGACAAACATCAGTTGCTCATGGGTAGGCCAAACTAATATAATAAAAATGACAATTCTACCTAAATTAATTTATTTATTTAGTGCCATACCAATTTAACTATCAGATAAGTATTTTCTAGAGCTGGATAAAATAATATCAAAATTCATCTGGAAGAACAAAAGGTCCCGAATATCAAAGGGACTAATGAAAAGAAATGCTAGGGAAGGTGGTCTAGTGCTACCAGATCTCAAATTGTACTATAAAGCAACAATTATCAAAACCACTTGGTACTGGCTAAGAAACAGAAGGATAGATAAGTGGAGTGGACTTGGCACTCAAAACACAATAAGCAAGGAATATGTCAACCTCTTGTTTGATAAACCCAAGGACCCCAGCTTCTGGGATAAGAACTCACTGTTCGACAAAATTGCTGGTAAAACTGGATAACAGTGTGGCAGAAACTAGGCATAGACCCATGCCTGACACCATATATCAGAATAAAGTCCAAATAGGTACATGATCTAGATATGAATATTGATACCACGGACAAACTGGAGGAGCAAGTAATAGTGTATTTATCAGATTTATGGAGAAGGGAAGAATTTTTTACTGAAGAAGAGATTGAAAGCATTATGAAATGCAAGATGGATAACTTTGATTACATTAAACTGAAAAGTTTTGGCACAACCAAACCCAGTGCAACCAAAATTTGGAGGGATATAGTAAATTGGGAAATAATTTTTACAGCTTATCTCAGGGATAAAGGCCTCATTTCTGGAGTATATGAAGAACTCAGTCAAATGTACAACAATACAAGTCATTCCCCAATTGATAAATGGTCAAAGGATATGAATAGGCAATTTTCAGAGGAAGAAATTAAAGATATCTAAAATCATATGAAAAATGCTCTAAATCATTTTTGATTAGAGAGATGCAAATCAAAACAACTCTGAGGTTCCACATCATACCTATAAGATTGGTAAACATGACAGAACAGAAAAAATGATAAATGTTGGAGAGGATGTGGGAGAGTTGGAATACTAATTCATGGTTGGTGGAGCTGTGAGCTCCTCCAACCATTCTGGAGAGGAATTTGGAACTCTGCCCAAAGGGTTACAAAAATGTGCATATCCTTTGACCCAGCAATATCGCTACTAGGACTGTATCCCCAAGAGATCATAAAAATGGGAAATGTACCCACATGTACAAAAATATTTATAGCAGCACTTTTTGTAGTTGCCAAAAACTGTAAATCAAGGGGATGCCCATCAATGGGGGAATGGCTGAATAAATTGTGGTATATGAATGTAACAGAGTATTATTGCACCATAAGAAATGATGAACAAGAAGTCTTCAGAGAGGCCTGAAAGGGCTTATATGATCTGATGCTGAGAGAAAGGAGCAGAACCAGGAGAACTTTGTGCTCAGCAACGACCACAGTGTGCGAGAGTTTTTTCTGGTAGACTTGGAACTTCATAATAATGCAAGAACTTAAAAAATAATAACTCCCCAAATGCCTTTCTCACTCAAAGAAAGAACTATGGAATTTATTTGCTTGTATGTGTGTGTGTGTGTGTCTGTGTATTATGTTTTGATTTGTTATATGATTTCTTCCATTTATTTTAGTCCATCTATACAGCATGACTATAGTGAAAATGTATTCAATAGGAAAGTATATGTAAATCCTATATAGAATATTATGGCATCTTGGGGAGAGAGAGGGGTGGGAGGGGTAGGTGGGGAGGGTAAAAATCTAAGCTTTTTGCTAGTGATTGTAGAACATCAAATAAATAAATAAAAATTAAATTTCAACAAAACCATCTATAGAAAATATAAAATACTTGGGAGTCTACTTCTCAAGACAAACCCAGGAACTATATGAACACAATTACAAAACACTTTTCATATAAATAAAGTCAGATCCAGACAATTGGGAAAATATTACTTGCTCATGGGTAGGCAGACACAATATAATAAAATAACAATTCTGCTTAAATCAACCTCCTTATTCAGTGCCATACCTATTAGACTATAAAAATTATTATATAGAGCTAGAAAAAATAATAACAACATTCATCCGGAAGAACCAAAGTTCAATGATATAAAGGAAACCGATGGAAAAACAATGTGAAAGAAGGTGGTCTAACCACACCAGATATCAAACTCTATAACAAAGTGATAATTGTCAGAACAGTCTGGTACTGTCTGAAATAGAATGGTCAATCAGTGGAGTAGATTACATACATAAGGCAGAGTGGTAAATGACCATAGTAACCTAGTGTTTTATAAACCCAAAGATACCAGCCTTTGGGATAAGAACACACTATTGACAAAAACTGCTCTGAAAACTGGAAAATAATAGGGCACAAACTAGGTATAGAGCCAACATCTCACACCATATACCAAGATAAGGTCAAAATGAGTACTTGATTTATACATACAGGGTGATACCATAAGCAAATTAAGATAACATGTAATCATTTATCCATAAGATTTACGGATAAGGGAAGAATTTCAGACTAAAGAAGACATAGAGAGCATTATAAAATGTAAAATAAATAATTTTGATTACATAAAATTAAAAGTTTTACACAAAGCCAATGCAATCAAAATTATAAGGAGAGCAGAAAACTGGGGGAAATTGTAACAATTATCTCTGAGAAAACCCATATTCTCAAATATACAAAAACTCAGTTAAGTTTATAAGAATATGTTATTCCCCAATAGATAAATGATCAAAGGAAATGAACAGGTAGCTTTCAGTGAAGAAATCAAAGTTATCTGTAGTCATATTTAAATATATTCAAAATCAGTATTAATCAGAGAAATGCATATTAATACAACTCTGAGGTGCCACCTCACACCCATCAATTGGTTAATATGACCAAAAAGGAAAATGTGGGATTTTGGAGGGGTTGTGGGAAAACTGGGAAACTATTGCAATAGATCCAAGAATACCATGGCTAGGTCCATATCTCAGAAACATCCAAAAACGAGAAAAGGACCTATTTGTCCAAAAACATTTATAGCTGCTCTTTTTTGTGTTGGCTAAGAAATGTAAATCAAAGGGATGCCCACCAATTAGGGAATGGAAAAACAAGCCATGGTATATGATTATAACGGCATATTATTGTGCTGTAAGAAATGAGAAGCAGGATGACTTCAGAAAAACCTGGAAAGACTTACATGAATTAATGTATAGTGAGGTAAAAAGAACCAGCATACGATCTGCCTCCAGAGAAAGAACTGATTTTGATTGAATACAGACTGAGCCATGCTATTTTCCACTTTCTTTGTGTTTTTTGCTTTTATTTGGGTTTTTTTGTAGAACATGACTAATATGGAAATGTTTTACATAATTATACATTTATAGACTTGTGGGAGCCAAGATGGTGGGGAAAGCAGTAAATCAAGGTAAGTCTCCCATATTCACTTCTGAACAAATATAAAATAATACCCCATGGCAAGTCCTACAATGGTGGAACCACATCAAAAAATGTGAGGTGAATCTATCTTTTAGTCCAAGAAATTTAGAGGATTGTATGGAGGAGTCCATCTCACTCATTTGAGAAGGGAGCACATTTCAGGACAAAAGGCATTCCATCAAGCCTCACCACAGTAAACTAGCAGGAAACCCTGAACCCCAATGTGATGGAGCAGACAGATGCCAATACCAAAACCCCTCCCCCAAAATACCATAACATAGCAGGGGACCTGGCAGATTCTAGCTCCAAGAACCACCAGGGCAGAGAGGTGTCCTCCAGGGGCTATACCACCATGTGCTTCAGCACTGCCCAGGAAAACACAGAAATATTCCCACAGGGCCTTAGCACATGCCAGATGCCACCACTCAGACCCCAGCTAACCACTATATAAGCTGCCAAACTTCTATGCCTTCTTAGCAGCACCAAACATCAGCAACATGAACCCACCAGTACCACACCAAAATAGAGGACCCCCGAGTGGCTTTAGGACTACATCAGTGCAAAATCAGGTAACCAACCAAAGCCTGCAGTCACTGGCACAAAATACCTGAGACAGTATCCCTTCAACTGCAGGAACACATCTCAAATTTAAAAGAAAGGAAAAAGAGCCCCCTATACCCCCCAAAAAAAAGATAAATGAAAAAGCGAAAACAACAACAAAAGAATCTGACCACAGAAAACTATTGGTGATAAGGAAGACCAAAACACAAACTCAAAAGAAAACAATGTCAAAATACCTATAGTCAAAATCCCCCCAAAAATGGGAAATGGTCTCAAGCCCAGAAAGAACTCATGAAAGAGCTAAAAAGGAACTTAAAGTTATATAAGAGAGTAGAAGAAAACATATGAAAAGAAATGAGAGGGATACAAGAAATCATGAAAAAAGAAACAATTTGGAAAATTGCTGAAAAAATAGAATTGGACCAAATGGAAAAGGAGATACAAAAATATTCTATTTGACCTAAGGCTACTGATATCTTTATCATTTGTGTGCTTTATTTTCATCTATTCTTATTCTTTTTTACATAGTTATAGGTGTACATATTATTCTGATTCTGTTTTCTTCACTCTACTTGGTTTTGTATGTCTTGCGATATTTATTTTTCTTCTTCACAGTTACATCAGTAACTGTAAATCCTTAATTATTGGGCACATGGGTTAGTTACAGTTCTTTGCTATTATCAATAAAAACTGAAATGAATATTTTTGTACAAATGGGTCCAATTTTTATTTTTTAGTAAGATATTTATCGACTAATCAACAAGCACTTTGTAACCACCTCTTTGCTGAAACCACATAGATGCTTCTATGTGCCAAACATTGTGATAGACCTTCTATGGTCTGCAATATATCAGGGCAAATATCCTAAATCATGTAAATTTAGATTTTTTTTTTACCTAAAGTAATGCTCTCAAAAGAGAATAGGAATTTTAAAAAGAGTCCTACAAAGAAACTATGGGCTAAAGAAGATACCAACAATGTGAGCATACATAGAAAATAAGCAAAAAAAGTTCTACTCCTAATAGGAGGTATTTGTTCATTAAATTCTGATGTAAGAGAGAAGAGATATCACAAGAACAAAAAATTCAAATAATCAAGATTATTTAAAATATAGGTTTATATCTATTATCATTAATCTTCCCTAAGTACATATCATCCTCTAAATTATGAGCAATTAATAACAACTTAATTCCAACTAGCAAAACATTTAAAAACTAAGTTTTTGTTACCAAAGTTATGTGTCACTTGTTTTTTATATCTATACATTTTTTAAATTAGAAAAATTTTTTAGTCTGTTAAAGTTTTATTTTTAGGAGAGCTAAAAATATAAAAATACGGTACCTTCAAATTAATTTGACAGAAAAATGATTAATGGCACAGAAAATGGAAGATATGCTAGCCAAATTTCAATTAAAATCTTGATATAATTGGTGGATCATATCAAAAAAAAGTGAGTATCATGGTTTAGCAAGCTCAGCCAACAATATACTTCTCCTTGCATTTTTGGGTGGCATCTCTTTGTAGCTGTGACAGTCATCATAACAAAATATCAGAATGAAATGAACTTAAGCCACATTAAAAAATCTGTATCACAAAGTGCTAAAGATTTAAAAAAACGACACAGCATATCCAATCATATTGCTGTCATCAAAATGTGATTATTCGGAACAAAATATTTTCCATCATTACAAAAATTCTAATTCCATCATCGTCTCATTCTTTTAATTTCAAATTCTCTTTGCCTTTTAGTGTATGGAATGTATTAGCATACTAGTACATATTTATACAGTCTATGTATAAATAATTTTATATGCGCTTAAACATAAGCTTAAACATATTTTACTGATGTGTTGTGTGATCAAAAAAGTTCAAAGAACAGTGGTCTAGGTAATGGCAATGAGGTATGAACTTCAATGGTAGTCGTCCAAGAGAGGGGAAGAGAATAAACACTAGAGAAGTAAAGAGGTAAAATAATAAAACTTGACAACTGATTAGAACTAGAAGGTGACAGAGTGTGATGTTGACAATAACTCTGAGTTTCAGAACTTAAATGACTAGAAGTGTTCTCAACAGAAGCAGAGAAGTTCAGAAGAGAAATAAACTTTATGGGGGGTAGGGTTGTGTTCTTTGGAGGACTATTGGTAAAAAGAAAATAATTCTACAACTCATTTATTAGATCCTTACCATCTAAAATGATAAAAAACCCCATTAATGATGGGATAGAATTTCCTATTTCTCATCAGTTCTTATAACATTGAATGTTATTTTTAGTCATTTTTGAAAATCTACTGGCTTAAGATGGTATCTTAAAGTCCCTTCAATTTGCATTTCTCTAATTATTACAAGATTTGAATGTTATTTCAGGTATTTTTTTAGTTGTTTTTTTTTCTTTGAGAATTGCCTATTCATATCTTTAACCACTTACCCATTGTGTAATGAATCTTAATACAAAAAACTTGTGTCAATTCCCACATACTGTGCATGTCAGATTTTTAATCAACTATTGTTAACACAAAATTTCTCCAACTTGTTTCTTGTTTTAAGAAAAATTAAACACTGCCTTTTGTTTGTAAGAAAGCTACATTTATAAAAATAATTCTTTTTTGTCTCCTAGAATTTCTTCTATCTATTGAGCAGGTAAGATTTTTTTCTTCACTCCATAAATGCAATAGGTATGCCAATATATTTCACTCTTACTTTTATATATGAGATTATAGAGATTGATACCTTATTTTCTTGTAATCCGTTGTCCTGTTATAATGACTTTCATGTCATGGAGATAACTCTAAGTTGGGCAGAGCAAATATATTCTTAAAGAATCTCCAGGAACAAGGTGTCTCCCATGCTGATGTTAGGAGCATAAAAGCTCCTGTATCATAAAGACCCAATAGCAGATTAAATTTTGATGACCTTCTGATTTTTAATCAGCTAATCAATATTCATTTATCGCTTGCAGTTATATTGTATTATTGTAGTATGTACTTAACTGCATGCCAAAAACTGTGCTAAATGTTAGGAATACGATGACAAAAGTCAAATGCCCCTGGCAAGCTCATTTTCTACCTAAGGGAGACAATATGTACAGATAGAGATGCATTTGCATGTAACAGGACTGATACAAGGTAATGTTTGAGGAGGGAAAGGAAAATGAACGGAGAGGAAACTGAAGATTCAGAAAAGACATGCAAATATTGGTCTTTGAGGTGAGACTTGAAGAATAAGGGGGTTGTGAGAGGTAAAGGTGGTTATCTCAGCATCTACATCCACATCTGCACTTGTATTTGCATCTGCATCTGCATTTATGTCTGCAGCTCCATCTGCATCTTCATCTGTATCTTCACCTGCATTTCCATTTGCACCTGCCTCTACTTCTAGATCTACAATCTACATCTAGTCTACATATCTACATATTTATATATCATATATTAGCTGAATATACCTAAATATTCATTGACTGATACAAAAGTTAAGAAATTTATTTTGGTCTCTGTGTTATGATAGATTAGCATTCATTCTAGAGGTAAAAAGAATCTTATTCATAGTAAAGAACTTCAGAGCCTCCTATTTATGGATGTTATTTTGCTAGTTGCATTCAGCCTTGGAAAATTGCAGAACTTCCTAAATGAGATCTACAATTACTGAAAATTTGCAATTTCTTCAAGCAGAGGGTAAAAAAAAGTCAACAAAAATTTATATTCTCTAGAATACGATAGGCAATTAAATAGTCACCCTATGGGACTGGCACATCAAATAACAGTGGATAACCATGTACTGATCAAGTATGGTGCTGCATACCTGTGATATGTGCTCCTGAGGAGGCTGATGCTGGTGAATTCATGAGCTTAGGAGTTCTGAGTTGCAAGAGGTCTGAAGCTTATTAAGTGTCTTCTCTAAGTCAGGCACCAATGGCGTGCCACACTAGATCTGTATCTTCCTTCTCAAAATTGCTCTATGTGCATTTTGTGTTTAATTTTCTACGCATATTTTATGGCAAATAAAATGTAAGTTCTTTGAGGGTATGGATCTTCATTTGATTTTGTCTTTCTAGTACCTGCTACTCTGCCTGACATAATAAATGCTTTCAAAAATGTTTCTTGAATTGAAATTAATTAAATATTAGATTGAAAACAAAGTCATTCAGTTAGGTTTTCAAAAGGAGAGTGCATTACTTTCTCTAAATTCCACTAAATAATGCTCAATAGGTAACTGGTGTTTTTTCTCTTAACATTAAATCTTCTTTTTCCACCCCAATATCAGATACACAGGCTGCTGTTCTTGCTCTCTGATCGACATTCCTACTCAGATTTCTTATTTTGCAAATGGATAGGTTAAGACTGTTATTATTTAGTTCTAAACTACTCTCAAACTTTTGGCAAAGAGTAAAAATCCCAAAATTAAATGTACATTTTATCAAAGATACAGGTATTCATTCACATAGTGGGAATTAGGGGCACAATGTCTCCATGATCAGGAAAATTCCTGTAAAAAATTTTGGCCCTCCATTTGTACCAGAGAAGTATGATTGCTTTTATTCTTTTATGGGGTGTTTAAAGTACTTTATTGTAAAATATGGGTTAAGTATTTGTTCATAGTCTCCATATCATCTGCTAGCCTTCATGTGTTATCTCTGGTTTCTGCAAAATTCCTCCCAAATTTTCATTTAATTTCTTATGTCAATCCATGGTGTATCAAAACTGAGATGAGGAAAGTCTTGATGTGGAAGGGAGAATTGCAATTCTATTTCTAGAGATTTATGTCTAACTTTTCCTCTTAATCCTCATTTTTCATTTTCCTTTTTCAGGAAAAATAGAACAGGGCATATGTTCTATGAAATAATATAAATGCTGCATCCTCATCTAATTATTTGGAACTATATCATATTGATATTCATTTAATTTGTCATTTACTCACATCTTCCAAGGTATGTATATATAACCAACCCTAGCCTCCAACATAGTCCTAAACCTTCGCAGTTTTCTGGTCACTTCTTTTGTGCAATAACAATTAATCAATAGTTATGTATTAAGCACTTTCATTGTACCAAGCATGATATTCAGTACTAGGATATAAAAAAAAAGTATTAACAGTCCCTGTTCTCAAAGAACTCACATCATAATGTAAATAAAGACAATATATTTAATCACAATAGAATTTAAGCACAAACAGAGGAGAAGGGAGTTGATTTTAAATTGGATGGTACCGCTATGTTGGAGAAACAGAAAAGTCCTTCTGAATAAGATTTTGTTTGATCTGCCTTAAAGAAATTAAGGTATCCTAAACTTGGGTTTGGGAAGAAGACCATCCACAGAGTGTTCAGCAGTCAATGCAAAGATAAGAAGATTGGTGACGGAGTGTCCTGTTTGGGGAATAGCAGTAACGTATGAACAACTGTATCATAGATTTCATGGAGAAGAAGAAAGTGCAAGAAATTAAAAGGTAGGAAGGGAGCATGTGGTAAAAAACTTTAAAAGTCAAAATATATTATCTTTGATTATGGAGTTATTAAGGTGTTAGGAAATGAACACTTTGAGAGAGAAGAAAGGGTGCTATGTTTTATGAAAACTACTGTGGAACCTGAGGATGGATTAGATTGGAGAAAGACTTGAGGAAGAATGGGGATGAGGATGGGAGCAATCTGCCAGAGCACATTTAGGAGAGGAGGAGATCAAGCACACAGGTAAAGAAGCATGCCTTCACAAGAAGGTGGGGGCAGGAGAATGAGAGGAGGGTTGAGGAGAAAGGAAAATGTTTGGAAGAGCCGCTGAGCTGAGTAGGATTAATTCACTCAGAAAGGAGCAGTAGTCTAACTTTGCTACTGCCAGTCGAAATTAGCATAAACTTTTAGTGGACATAGTCAATATGGTTTCATCGTTACTTCTAATTTTGTTAATCAGTAAAGATAATTATATCTCTAATAATCTCTCACTCTAATGTATCACATTGGGCACTGTACCTCACACATTTATATCATGTATGCTCCCATATCTACTCACAACTAAAGCTCAGGAGACCCTCTAAGTGTTTTATTTTTTTCTTATTCAATTAAATGACATAAATAATGCAAAGCAAAATCATTTAATGAAATGATGTATTAAACATAGAACAATAAAGTATTTTATCCTAAACTATTATATCAGATTTTTAAAAATAGAGCACCTCCAAATAACACTGATGGCAAGCTTTTAAAATATTCTAGCCAATTTCAACTCACTTTGAAAAATTTACTTTGATAATTATTTTCTTTACTTTTAGATATACAAATGAATAAAGAGTAAATGCCAGTATGGGAAAGAGTGGACAAAAATTGCATAAAGAACATGAAGTGGCACACACACAGGGCATGGTTTGGGAAACACATGGAGGGATAGAGGAATATACTCATAAAGAGCACATATAGCTGGTGCATGCACACTAATGTTCATGCATGCAGGAAATATGTATGGACAAGGCGAGCACATGGAGGGGCACATGAGTAGCAAACATATAAAAGGACAACATGTAAGGAACACACACACATATATATATATGTATATTTATATATGTGTATATACACATATATAGGGGTAATTCATGTCTCCAAGGTTTTACAGTGATGACATCATTCTGATCCCACTGAGGCTGCTCCCCATCCATCTCACATGGTCTTTTCTGAGCATGTGAGATGCTTCTAGCAGTATTTCTAGTTGATACCTTGTTTAAGCCTGCTCCATGGTTGATGATGGCTGAGCATCAACCTTTTCCCCACAAAAAGAAGAACTCAGCCATCTCTTTTGTTGTTTAAAGCCCAGAGGTTTAAGCTACAGCTCTTTTTAGAAAGATTGAATCCTCACACCCAGTCAGTTGAGTAAATAAAAGCCCTTGGCAAATTGCAGGGTCTATCAGATCTCTGAGATTAGAGATCTTGGCCGTAATAGACATTTCCTCTTCAAAAGGATATTCTTTTGCCTGTTTCACCAGGGTTTGTTAACCTGTGGTCCATGAGTGAGAGATAGATAGATAGATAGATAGATAGATAGACAGACAGATATAGAAAGAAAATAGATATATATTTTAATATAATTAATTTGTTTTGTAATCCATAGTGTTTCATTTTATCAGTTTTCCAGCTCTATGATTTAAAAAAGGGGTTAAGGATACTGTAGTAATTAAACTTGCACTAACCTGCTAGTTAGCTAAGTAGTCCTTGTAGGTTATATAACATTTTTTGTGATTTTTTTTTTTTGGCAAAACAATCTAAGTTCAGTGACTTGCCCAGGGTCACACAGCTAGTAAGTGTCCAGTGTCTGAGGCCCCTGAATCCAGGGCCAATGCTTTACCTAGCTGCCCCTATGTCTATTTTTAACCCTAAATATCTTCTCATCAAGGGTAGCCCCACTGTCTCTAAACACTTTTGAATCTAGAAAACCCATGTGTTTCTTACTTTATGCCTCATAGATAAACTGCACATATTTCTCCCCTCACTTTAATTTAAACTATTGACTTAAATTCATAAAAGTTCATTTGATTTGGACCCTCATAGCCTTATAAATCCTATCTGTTTCTTCAAACTCTCTTAGCAATTGAAAGTAGCGAGGGAGCTGTAAGATCCAATGTATGATTTGCAAGGCTCTGGAGAAAGAATGTTTTGGGGTGTTTTGTGTGTGTGTGTGTGTGTGTGTGTGTGTGTGTGTAAGCAGTCACCTGTTTTCCTTCCCCTTTCTACTCCAGGGTTGGTTTCTTATAAACAGCCTGTGTACCCTTATTTTTCTAAGTGGTGTTATAAATGACCAAAATAATTGAATGTATTTACAATATTGTGATATAAAATTTTGCAATAGGACTCTCTTTTTCCCAGGTCTACATCATATCCCAACAACAAATAATTTCTGCAAATGGTTAATTCTTTTCAAGTATGCTGCAGTAGTTCAGTGATAGAGAAAGAAGCCCTGGAAATGACAGTATACTCTAAACGACTATTCCTGCTTTCCAGCCTAGCCCTGAAAGCTAACATTCAGGGAAGCAACTCCTGTGGAGAGGGGACTAACCATTCCTACCTAATATGAAAGAAGTGTCGCACACACACACACACACACACACACACACACGCACACACACACACACACGCACACACGCACACACACATGCACATACACACACAGCAGGCAAGTCAGTCTCATTAAAGCAACAGAACACCCTGAGGGAAAGACTGGAGGAAGAACGTGCCAAACAAGCCATAATACCGTGAGCACTTTGACCACCATCTCGAGATCCTAATGGGGACAGGCCATGACCCTGAACCAAAGAGCCTTGGGGATAGCAGTGCCTCTCACACCACCAGGTATGTTTTCTGTCCAATCCCAATGGCCATCATGGAAGGGAGACCTTATTGTGGAGAAAAGGCCTACCTTTCTCCTCACTATCAAGCACTGATGTCTGCATGTCACCAATAGGCAGATTAGCAAAAGGACCCTGTGAATGGAAGTCCCTCCCATACTACCATTGCTGACTCTAGCTCAGCCCTCAGAGCCAACTCTTGAGGAGACAACTCATACAAAGAAAGCCACCATCTCCACCAACTGCCACCCAAATCACATGCAGAACAGACAAACCAGTCTAGCTGATGAAGCAAGACACCCTGAAGGTGAGACACAGGTCAGCCAAATCAGGCCACCAAAACCCTCTTCATTGTAATCTCCTCTTAGACTCTTAGTGGGAAATCCCAGGATGTTGAACCCAAGAACCCCGGCAATAATGCTATTAAATAATTACATTGAAAAGGCAGCATTAGGGTCTCCTCTTTCATTGGGCCTTTAGGACTATGGGATTTTTCTATGTGAGTTGTAGCTGAAATATGTAGTTTCTATCAGAACGGGGGCTTCTGGAGAACAGGGACTATTTCATTCTTCCATTTGTAACCACAACACTTAGCACACATTGCTTGCACAGATTAAGTGCTTGACAAATGATTTATTCATTAATTTTTTCCTGTCCCACCCCTTCCAAAAGACTAAGGACATTGAGGGGAGTCACAGAGCCCCAATCTCACATCCTCAACTGCTCTTCAGACACCTTGAACTGGTTTTCCAGTAGATATCTTAAATTAAATGTGCTCCAAATCAAACTCATTATCTATTTTTCCTAACCCTCTCTACATTCCTCACTTCTTATTAAGGTCCAGGGCAGGGGTGAGGAACCTGCTTCCTCAAGGCCATATGTGGCCTTCCAGGTCCTTGGGTGTAGCCTTTTGACAGTCCAAGTTTGACAGAACAAATCCTTTTATTAAGGGGATTTATTCTGTGAAGTTTGGATTCAGTCAGAAGGTCACACTTGAGGAACTAGAGGGCCACATGTGACCTCAAGGCAGTATCACCTCTGGAGCAGGACACCATCATTTTCTCAATCCCCCAGACTGTTGATGTAGGCATCATCATGAGGTCCTCACTATCTCTCACACTTCATATCTAAGCTACTGTCAAAGTCTGCCAAGTTCCCTTCTCTCCTTCTCATCGCCACCATTCTGTTCAACCCCTCTTCACCTTGTGCCTGGATTAGCAGAATAGCCTATTGGTGGGTCTGCCTTCTTCAAGTCTCTCCATTCTCTAATTTCAGTCAATCCATGTTCCATTCAGTCACTAAAGCAATTTTCCCAAAGGACAATTTTAATCATTTCATCAAGCCTTGGGCCTACAATTGAGAAGATTTGAGTTCAAATCTGGTCTCTAACACACTTACTAGCTTTGTGATCCTGAGCAAGTGACTTAACCTCGTTTGCCTCAGTTTCCTCATCTGTAAAATGAGATGGAGAAGTAAATGTCAAACCACTCCAGTAACTTTGTGAAGAAAAGCACATATATGACTGACATCTCTCAACAACAAAGCTCCCTATTGTCCCTAGGACCAAACACAAATCCCCTATTTGTTTTTCAAAGCCCATTACAACCGAACCCCTCCTTCCATTCCAGTCTTCTCATTGGAGTGCAGGGTTCATGACCAATGGCCTCAGTCAAAAAGGGTATATTTAGAGCACTCTACTTGAAAATGGTTAAGGTAGCTTTGACTTGCCTTGGCCAGAGTGGAAAGATAAATCATCTGTTTATCATTGTACAAGAAAGCAGTTGAAACATAAGACTAACTCAGACAGATAGCCTGAGGGACACTTCAAATAAGTATACTTCTCTTTGGATTTGGGCCTAGCAGGTGAGGGTTGGAAGCCAGTGCAATGACTTTCCCCCATTTATCTTGGCATGGATTCTGAAATATCTTTGCTGAAAAACCACACAGCCTTTATGAAATTGTATTGGCTTTCTTTTCAGTAATGTGTTCTTTGACATGAGGGAGAGAAAGATAAGTTATTGATAAGTTGTGTTCAAATATATTTTTGCTAGCTTTCTGTATGTCTCCCTCCCTCTCTTTCCTCCTTTGTGTTTAATTAAGCTTCAAAGGGTTGAAGAATGATGGATGTGTTGCTTCCTTAGATGGACAGGGATAGCAACATGCACTAGACTTGTGATTTCATTGATACAAGAAATGCCTGGGTGAGGAAACGTCTTGTTCAAATGAAGGTAAAATTCTTTTCTGCAACTTGAGTTTTAGAACTTTGGAAACACTAAGAGGTCAAGTGACTTGCCCACAGTCTCATAGCCAGCAAGCATTGAGATAAAACATGGGAAGGGAGACCTAACAATATGTATATAGAAAAGATGACCAGAATCACTTAAGAATACAAGGCCCCCTCTAAGGCTAGTTGTCTTTGACTAATCTCTTAGGGACTTCTCCCATTCCATATCTAGTAAATCATGAAAACAAGTCAAGCAAGCATCTATTAAGCAATTTTTTCCAAGCTGGGCAATATCTCAAATTCTATAAATACAAACAAATGCAAAAACAAGCAAAAAAATTATTCTTGTTTTCAAGGAGCTCAGGCTCCAGTGGAAGAGAAAACCTGCAAATATATGCAAGCATGATATATATAGCAAAACTAGGACTGATAATCACAGAAGACAAAGTGCTATTATCAAGGTGGGTCAGGAAAGGCTTCAGGTAAGATTTTAGCAGGAACTTAAAGGAAGTCATGAAACTCAGGAGATGAAGGGTGAGGCAATAATTGTTATCCATAACTGTAATTTATGTAGCATTTAAGGGCTATAAAAGGCTTTCAATACATTTAACTGCACAATAGCCCTATGAGATAGGTACTACAGATGCTATTTTCACCCCTGTTTTAATTACAGGAATTTGAGATTCAGAGAGGCTACAAAAATTGTCCAAGGTCACATGGCCATTATCAGAAGTCCTCTTGACTCTAGATCTATCAGTTCTGCAATATTGATGGAGTGGGAGTTAATATCAAGTACCCAACCTTTTGATATTAGATAAAAACCTTTGTGATGGGGAAAATGATGAAGAATCACATGAAGCCAAGATTTTTTAAAAATCCTGTTCTATAACTGTTCAATTAGTTTAGGTCTAAAGCACTTCCCTAGTCTATCAGTCTAGTAACCCACAAAAATGGAACAGGAGTTTGGCATAGGTTGTTCTAAGTGAACCCATATTTACTTCAAGTGATCACTGCTTCCTTTTCTAAATGTATACAATTTATAATATGTTCTAAAATGTTAGCAGGAATTAACCCCAAGCTCAAAACCTTAAAAAAACAGGACATGAATTGCTTGTGCTTCAATCTTGATATGTCTTTCCTATTCTCTGTGATATACCAAAGATTACCAAAAGCAGAACAGTGGATATACATGGTAAATAATTTAATGTAATTCATCCAGGCCAGGAGATCAAGCTCCTTTAGACCATCCTGGTGGGGGGAATCTGTGTCCTTAAGGACACATGTGGTCCCCTACACCCTCAAGTGTGTCCCTTTGACAAAATCTATCTGATCTAAAGTCAGTCTAGGGTCCCATTTGAGCACTTAGAGAGTCACATGTCAAGGCCACAAGTTTCCCGTCCCTGAGATATTCTCCTATTTCCTATTCTCCTATTTCCCCATCTATATTTACCTTCACTTCCCTCATAATTATCTTTGTTTAATACTTACTAATCAGAAAATCATTCTGGTTGATAGAGAAAACAGAATCAAAATAGAAATCCTGCAGTATTTCTCCTTTATACTATTTTCTCACCCCAAGGAGAGAACTCATTCCTTCCTTATCATGCTTCTTGTTCTGAACATAACTTGAAAAAAGTCCCTATATGTTGTTCTTAGTATTTTCATAGAAAAAGCTATATATCCTTTAGAAACCAACAGACAACAAATCCTTTGTATACTTCAAATACCAAACCGCAAATATGTCAGAAAAGTTAGTGTGCCAGCTATCCGGGAACCAGGGCATCATTACACAGAGCATTGTTGCTCACAACTGATATCACATTGATCCATAAACATTTAAGAACATTGGTCTTTTATAGATATATCTGTTCCAAATATTCATAGTCTCTGAAGCAAATTAAATGAAAATCTTTCAAAATATAGAAACCAAGTACAAAAAAAATTAAAATTATGTAGGGACAGGATACAGGCTATACTGTCATTCCTGTTACCCAGTCTGCTACAGGACTTATGCAAAGATACTTTCATTGAGTCTACTGAAGATACACTTACATTCTAAAATAATTTGTCCCAGAAGTTTTAGTGCATTTGAAATTTAACTACAAAAGTTAGCAACATTCAACTAGAACAAAAAAAATGACACTTTATGACACCTGTGCAATAGTCCACAGAACAGGATAGAAACTTGCCCTTGGATTATTTTTATGTGACCCCCATTAAGAAAGGTAACAACAGTGATGATGACGGTGATGATGGTGATGATGGTGACAATGATGGGTTAGAGATCCTAAGGCCAGAAATCCTTGTGCTAATCTTTTATGCCAACTGTAGGACTTTAATTCTAATTCACCTTTCCTGTTTTCACTAGGGCAGACCCAAAGCAGAAGGATAAAATCACAAGATCAGAGAGAAGCAGGAATCTCATTGTTGTCTTTCACCTAGAGATGAGAAGGTAAATAAAAACACTCATGACCCTTTTCTGTCATTGAACCCCACACTAAATTGTTCTTCACTGCTGGTGCTTTGGAGACCATAGTCTGTCCCCTAAAATGACCAGACTTTCCATAATTGAAGCAGAAAGGAAAGGGGTGATGAAGTAGACAAGGCCAAACATTCAGTCTCCTAGCAGTAGAGGAGCAGGTGGGGAGGAGCTTTGGCATTGCTGCATCTGTTCATTTTTGAGTCAGCAGAGGCAGCCACAGCAGCAGGAAAAGCAGCAGCAAAGCCTTTGGAGGTGGGGGCAGGGGAAAGCCCAGACTGTAAACATCTCTTCCCTGTTGCCTAGAAGCAGTGGCAGCAAACAATCTAAGGACTGCTCCTAGGTTTTCAAAATTTCCCTTCTATGCAGGGTTGTGTTTCTTTTTAAAATATGCAGCCATTTTATAAGGTCAGCAGCATGCCGGAGAAGCTTGCATATATATCTTATTATAATTTCAGTCCCACCAAGGGTAATTGCTATGTAAAATGTTCAACTATTGTTTAACAAAATCCTATTCACATCAATGCATCAATACTGAAGCTTTTGCCAGCCTTTTTTTTCTTTTAAAATGACTGCTGTATATTAAAGAATATTATTTTAGTTGAAAAAATACAACACAAAATAAAAAAACAGAGCCTTTATTTGTTGGGAGAATTTCAGAAATCCTAAAAGACAGGTTTTTGGATTAGACTAGGAAGTAGATATTATGGATTATAAATTGGTTGGAAATGATAGCAGTAATGTTATAGTCTGAGCAGAAATGAACTATGAAATATTGCATTTCGGAAAAAAAAGGCAAGTAAAGGCCAGGGTGGTAATAGTGGAAGATTTTAATTACCTCAGCATAGGACAGGATTACATCAAGTGGAGGAAGCAGGGCTGGATCTGGTGCAGGGCTGCTTTCTAATTTAATGTGTACATCAACCGAAAAGGAAGGGAAGGATGCCAGATTTAGTATTAAGTAATACAGAGCAAATGATTTAGGACATAAAGGAAGGAGAGAATATGGGAAGCAGTGATTACAGTCTCATTAGCTTTATGATTTAAGCCTAAATGGAAGCTAGAGGTGTTTAGAGACAATGAAGGAAATTTAGGAGGGCAGGAGATAAAGCAGTGCATGGATGGAATCACAGATGCAAAAGGCCAGCCACTGGACTAAGTGCAAGGAAAACAAAAGAAAAGCCACCCAAAGTGGGTTTTCTTTGGTTTCTAAAATGCCCCCCACCCACAGTGCTAGCTACGCTGCTAAGTAATAAGTTTGATTGAATTTTTAAAGATGAGGAATTAAATATGTTCATAGGATGTACAAGCATGGGAAAAGACTGAAGGGATGTTTTTAATGCTGTAGTTTAAAAATGGCTTAGTTAAAAAGGAAAATAAAAGCAGACTCTGAAAAGAACCTTAGGGAAAAAGAAATTCACCTATCAGGGCAATGACTGAAACAGAGTAAAACTTCCTTTATAACATTAAAGAACTGACTAGCAAGGGAATGGTGGGGCCCTGAAATGTTTGAGGTGGGCAGGGATATCATCGATAGATGCAGCTCTTGTTGTCAATAGCCCAGATGAATTCCTTGCCTATGTATTTATAAAAGAAACTGAAGTTTACATCCCGGAAATGGGGATAGAAACATTTTTCTAAGGGGGAATACTGAACTGTTAAAAGGCTTTTTATGATCGTGGGAGGTGAGATAGGCAATTAGAACTATTAAAAGTCAAGACACAGGACTCAGATTAAATATTGGGCAGGCATCTGAGGGAAGATAAAAAGTGAAGAGGAAATTCCTTGAAGTGATAAGTCTCAATTGCTCTCTTGGGATAATGGAGCACAATCAGAACTGGGACCTCTTTCAGATTGAGGTACATAATACAGAAGCCACTGAACACAGAGGCAGGAGGTGTGGAAGAGTATAAGGGATCCCTGGTCCTGCAGTCAGAGGCTCTGAACTCAAATTCTCCCTCTGACGCTTCCTACCTGAGTGATTACAGACAAGTCATTTAAACTTAATTTTCTCATAGGTAAAATAATGAAGCTGGAACAAATGATGCTTGACCTGACCCATCAGTACACTTAAGTGTGGTAGCAAAAGAAATAGCGATATACTGATTTTCATGATGTGGAGAAATATGCAATCCAGGCAAGGTCAATATCAAATAGGCTTGTGTTCTAAGAAGTTTTGCATTTGCAATCAGAGGGCATTTCCATGTACATAAATGAACTGAAGCTGAATCATATACCTGATAGCCACAACATTTTGGTGTTAAACCTCTCCAAATTGTTGTGGAATTCTTCTAGTACTAAGAAGAGTAACAGCACTTCATTCCTTGTGGTTCTAAGGAGAAAGACAAGAAAATACATAAACTAGATGGAAAGGGAGTGTAGGGATTTCTGTCATCTCTGTTACCGCTATCATCATTCCAGGTAACAATGATTAAACATAACTCTGAAATAAAAAATAGGAAAGTGCTTTGATCTTTTTTAAAACATGACATTATATTATGCATGGTATTGTACTAATAAGCCTGGCACATTGTATGATACATATATGACATAAAACTAATAAGCATGATATAAGCAAAGATTCTCTGCAATTTAAAATCTAAGACATCATCATCATCTATCTGATGCGCATTGAGCATACACAGTGTACCAATAATTGGACATTATTGCTTCCTTCAATTGGCTTTTGCTCTAGATGAGTGATGACCAATATAAATAAGGAGGCATTTTCCCAATGCCAAGCAAATTGTACTCCAAGATTCAATTCTTTCTTATTTTCGCCCACTCTGTTCTTTGGATGTAAGAGAGGTAGAATAGTACAGTGGTTTCGTGTCAGAATGTCCAGTCCAACCCCAACATTTTGCAGATGACAAAGCTAAAACTCAGTAAAACTTAAGTGACATACCCAAAGACAGAGAAGTAACAATTTGACTCCAGATCTATATACTACATCATGACTTCTGGTCAATATAGACCAGTGCTGGAGTCCTGCCTCCAACACTTATTAGCCAGTACCTGTTGGCAAATGACTCAACCCTTTGGGGTCTCAGGCTGTTCATCTGTAAAATAGGAATAATAATACATCTTTTTCCTACTTTATGGGACTGTCCTAAGAGTCAAAAAGAAATAAACATCAGCTCTTAATTTAGAAACAGAGGTGAGGGGGAGACTGGATTAAAAAATGAAAGCAATAAAAAGAAAAGAAAGTTGATGAGCTTGGAAAGGACAATTATAAAATATTAGAATATATTCCATTTTTCCGTATTGTTGTTGGGTCCGTCCTTTGTTGACAAAGAGGACCACACCATACGAATAACCACGAGGAGGCAGAACTCAGAAAACAGGATGGTGCACAGAGGTAGCAACATTTAAATGGCTGACTAGAATATATTCACAGATACAGGTAGACATTTATTTTAGATGAGAATGTAGATAAAGACTAAAATAATCAGAGAGAACAAAAAGGGTATGCAATGGCAAATATGGACCAGCATAAAGACAACTGAATGTTTATGTGAGGGTCTGTGAAAAAAATGTCATTTGTACTTTAGTCATCAGCTCCCAGGAGAAATAGTTTTAGAAATATATTTACCTTTATTTCCAAAGTTAAACTGATGAATTGGATATTTACACACAGTTGTTGTCCACAATGATTGGAGACTGGACCACTGTCATGTCCAAAATTATTGGACACATTTTCTTGGAAGGTAGCTTCTCATTAGTAAATTCTCTGATTTCTCTTTACTTCAGGATATTCTTATATTCATCAGAGGCACAATGAAACTGTAGAGACATTTTAAGGCATTTGCAAATGTTAATACTGAGGCCTAATTTCATACAAAGATAGAAAACTGAACAATTTGGTTTTTTTCTGATTCTCATTCTTTCCTTTTTTACATCACCCTTTGACTGAACCATTCCCCCTTCTTCGAACATTAATGCCTTTGACTCCATCTTATGTCCTATTCCATTTCCTATTGGTATCTACTGTCAAGAAAAAAAAATAGATGGTCATTTGCACTGCAACATTAACAAATGTGAGTCAATATGCTTCCTCTCTATTTAAATGTTCAGATCTATTCTCTAATTATTGAATAATAATCTTTTTTCAGGTTAAGGAAAATGAATACACAAAGATGTATAATTAGGTGGTGGGAGGAAAGACCATTCCTGGGGTACAGAAATCTTACCACATAAACATAACCAAATACAGAATCACCCATCCGTAAGGCTGATGCTCTCTAAAAGCTTTAGACTCAGGCATAAGGGATCTTTCATATGTTTCATATAGTAGCAATCTTCAAGACTGAGACTGAACAATTCAAGACTTGAAAAATGTAAGTTCCCTGTGCACAGAACATAGCTCTTCTATGCTTTTGGGTATCTGAGAGTAGTTGGGTGAATATAGGAAACATTAGTCACAGAATCTAGTAGAAGATCAAGTAGTTGAACAATAAACACCACACTTGAATTCAAATCTTGCTTCTACCATTTCTTGCTTGAATGTCCTTGAATAAGGACCTCGACTTTTCTGAACCTCAGTAGCATTATCTATAAAATAGGTATTCAATTTAATTCAAGAAGACATTTACTAAGTGTCTACTAGGTGTATGAAGGGGTGTGGTGTACAATGCTGCATGTTAGGGATGTGAAGATCCACTTTTCAATTGTGTAGAAAAGATGGAAGCAGAGTGATACAGACAATTTGAAAAAAGAGGGATTGCTTATAGCTTACAGGGAGGGTCAGGGGTGCATGGGAGCCAGCTTGACCTAGGTCAGAGAGCCAATTGTTAAATTTTCAGTGTGAACATTTGCATCTCAGAAACTGAAAAACACTATAAGTAAAGGCTTCATTTAATGTTTGATTTATTGTCTATATTTAAGAAAGTAATGGAAAAAATGTTAATAATGAAAGCAAATTTAAATATATATATATATATATAGTATATATTTTGTCCATAGAGAGCCTTAAACATTTGCGATATACAATTGAGGCTGGAGATGGAAGAGTTCATTAGGGTTCCTCCAAGAGTAAGAAGAAATATTTGAGCTAAGCCTAGAATTAAGAAACTATCCCTACAGCAGACAATATCAGGAATGTGGAACAGTGCAAGAAAGAGAGCGACTGGATCTTCACTAGATTACTTCCCTTAAGGTGTTTCTTTTTTATTGTTCCTCCTTCCCTTCCTCTCTCTCTTTCTCCCTAGTCTCTTTTTGGCTCCCTTTTTCTCTTCCCCCTTTCCACCATCCTTTGATCCATCCTTCCCTTCATCCCTCCATTTCTTCCTTCTTTTTTCTTCCTTTTTCTCTCCTTGCTCCCTCCTTTCTTTTGTTTAGCTAGATGTATGATTTCACCGATTTAACAAACTTGAAGAGAGGAAACTTCTCCTATGAACATCCGTATCCGCTCTCCAATTTATAGTCAGAGATGCTGATCTGGAATCCTGAGGTATTAAATGGTTTGCCGAGTGTCACACCTTCAGTATATGTCAGAAACCAGACTGGAAATCGGATCTTCCTTGTTCCAAGGCCAACTCTAAATATTTCATCATTCTCTATGGATAAGAATAAAATGAGGCAATACATGCACTTTTATAAATATAAAGTAAAATCTGTATGTAAACTACTTACTGATTTATTTTCCCTAGCCCCCACAACTGGCAATGAATGGCTGACCAAAGACATAGAAACTGATCCCGACTTTTACCTGTTAAATGTTCACAGAGATAAAAACGACTATGGAAAGTTACCATACATCAATCAGTCAAGAGATATTTATGACTTAGAAGCTAGGCCATTGAACTGGAGGTCAAAAGATTGCTCTAGGCTTGGACCTGTTGTATAGTGCTTTATGATGATAGGTAAGCCAATTACAACCCATATGTGCCTCAGATTCCTTAGCTCTAGGAAGGAATAGAAATGACTGTCTCCTTCTGCAAAGATGAATCAGGTATTTCAGGTTTGGAGAAAAATTATATAGGGATGAATTATACTGACATAATATATTGTACCTATTAGGTGTATAACAAAAATTTATTGGTGGTGGGGTTGGGGAAGAAACCATTTTTAGGAAGAATATTTGGATACTTCAGCATTTCTCTCACAGTATTTAATATGTACCAGCAATTTCTTTCTAGTTTTGTGTGTGTGTGTGTGTGTGTGTGTGTGTGTGTGTCAGGGTACACGCTTACTTTGAAAGAGTGACTCTGGTTGAATACAGTAAATTATCATTAAATATCTTGATGGCATAAATGTCTTGATCATGTATTCATAAGGCTTGCTATTATTTTCTTCTAATTCTTCAGAATTAATTAATACATGGATACATATAGTCACCCACATGTTCAATCTGTCTTTAAGAGTTTATATATAAGAAGACCTTGATTCTTTTGCAGGTAAGCATTTAAGATATTGCTCTCCTCATTGGCTGTGTGGACCTCTTTTGCCATTGGGGTTAATCTAGTTTTAAAATATTACTTTCTTTAGCATTTTGGGGTCTCCTTTATCAAGCTATTGACTCATTTTTCGTGATTTTCTTCTCTCATTCACAATGCTCTTCCCCATTTTCCCTCTACTTCTCTTACTTATTTTCAAAATCCTTTTTGAGTTCTTCTGTAGTCTGTGACCAATTCATATTTTTCTTAGAGGTTGTGGATATAGTGGCTTTGACTTTGTTGTCTTCTTCTGGTTGTATGCTTTAATCTTCCTTGTCACAAAAGTAAGTTGCTATAGTCAATATTTTTCCACTGTTTGCTCATTTCCTCAGACAGTTACTTGACTTTTTAGCTCTTTGTAAAGTAGGACTCAGCTTCCAGTGTGGAAGGTGTACTATCCCAAGATTCAGGGGTTTTATGCAGCTGTTTTCAGAGATATTTCTAGGGACCTGTAAAATTTCAGTTCTCCAAATTTTGTATGATCAAAGGAGAGGTGTTTACTCCTTTCTTGGCTCCAGTCTATGGTGACTTCAAGCCCTCTTTTGGAACTGTAAGAAGGATTCCCTCTCCATCACCACCACAAGCTCCATCGTGCCAGCGCTCCTCCTCACCACAAGATTGACACCCACAACTGTAACCCAAATCTAAGCAGACAAAAGCAAGAGAATCCTGCCTCAGCACCAGCAGAGAGATCCCTGCAATTCCCCTCTGATCAGGTGCTCAACCCTCCCACCATGTGTGAGCTGAGAGCTCCAGAAGCAGTCACTGCTACTGCCACCACTGCCACTGCCCCAAGTCTGGGGTTCAACCACTCTCCTCTTTCACCTAGGTCTGACAGACCTTTCCTATTGACCTTTTAAATTGTTGTTGGCATTTGTGGGTTGAGAAGTCTGGAAACTTCCATAGTTGACAGTGATTCAGTCCCTTGAGCCCTGCTCCAGATTTACTGGGGGGAACTGTCTGTGCTGATGTGTTCCATACTGAACTGCATTCCTCTTGCAGCCCATTGTGATAGAACTTACTTGTTGACCTTCCAGGTTGCCTTGGGTTGCAAATTTGTTTCACTCTATCATTTTGTGGGGCCTGTTGCTGTAGAATTTGTTTAGAGTCATTTTTACAAATATTTGGAGGGGTTGGGGGAGAGATCAAGTTAGTCCCTTCTTTTACTCTTCCATCTTGGTTCTGCCCCTCCCAGGCTAGCATTAAGAAAGTTTTCTTACTTCTAGAGTTGCAGGTTAAGTGGTGAAGTCCTGAGAAACTTTCTAAGATTCTAAAACCCATTCAAGAAATATTTTCCTAGAAAAATGAGAATAGTTTCAGTAATACCTATCCCAATAAAAAGGAAATTGTTGAACTTGAGAAATTTAATTGGCTAATTTGTTGTTTGATAGTTTCTTGGATCTCTTTCTATTTGCCTTTGTGTCTCAGATAGAAAAGATAGCAAAACACATTTGGGGAACTTGTAATATACAAATGTACATATATACACACAGTCATATATGTGTGTATATGTATTATATGTGCATACATATACATACATACATACTCACCTATTACACACACACACACAGATACTCATATATGTTGCTGTTACTTGATTTCTCTATCTGGCCAGGATGGACATGCTGTGGTTCCAGCCCAGTCCAAATAATATGCCCAGTCCCAAAACTGATCAACAGAGAAGCCTAAACCTGCTCCATGTCTTTAACCTTTTCAATTTCACCTTTCCTTGGGCCACATGGTGTCCCTCTGCTACCAGGAATTCACCATATTGGTGCCAGAATTAGTGCAGATATTTCATCACCTTTAGACCTACCTTAGCTCAAAACTCTTGAACTCAAGTGATCTATGAGTACCAGGGATTGCCATCAGGTACCTAACACACACCTAACTCTTGGAGAATTCCAATTTCTGAGAGTTAGAAGAAGCCTTTTGTCCAATTCAGTCTAACCTGTACATGAAAGAAATCCTTATTATAACATACCCAATAAGTGACAACCTAGCCACAAATCAAAAATTTCCAAGGAGAAGGAATTAACCACCATTCAGAACATGTACTGTTCCTTACGGATAGCTCAAACTGTTAGGAAGTTTCACATAACACCAAGATGAATTGTGCCTCTTTATAACCTCAACTCATTGACTCTAGTTCTGTCCACTGGAATAAAAACTTAGAAATGACTTTCTTAGGCCAATATTTTCTTTTGAAATCATTTTTTCTTCTACATCTCTTGTTTACAGTGGACAATAGTGATGAAAACAGTATATGTTCAATACTCCATAATGTTTGACAATACTTTTTAAGTTTCTTCTCACAGTATCATTTCTTCCCACATGAATCACCCAGTAGAAGAAGGTAATATTCATCCATTTTGATATAGTTTGAGGTTCACTATACAACAGCTCAACAAGTAATAATTTCTTTTATTCTAAAGCAGCAGAAAGGCACTCTACTTTCCTTCTCTCTTTGACCATTACTGGATGATCTCATTATTTTCTATACACTTCTCTCTCTCAGTTCCATCTCTAGATGCACTTTATTTTTAATTTGTTTTTTTATAATAAAATGATTTAATTGTTCAAAGTCATTCTTAAAACATATTCCTGTTACTGTATACAGTGTTCTCCTGGCTCTACTTATCTCACTTTTCATTATTCCATGCAAGTCTTTCCAATCTCTTTTAAGATCATAGAGCTCATAATTTCTTATAACACAGTAGTAGTATTCCATCACAACCGTACGCCAAAGTTTATTTTGCAACTCTCCAGTTGATATGAATCTTTGCAATTTTCATTTCTTTGACACCACAAAGAGAATTACTATAAACAACCCATTCACATACAAAGTAATAGCTACTATTTATGAATTCTCTTCCATCCTATTTTACTCACTGTTTTCTTTCTCAGTCTCTCTGTTTATCCTATCCCTCTTATCTTATCTTTTGCCCCACTTCACCTACTCTTCCAAGAGTTTCCCCATCTTTTTCCCAACCCCCATCCCGTCCCCCGGTTTTCTCACCTCTTTAGATGTTCAGAAAGCTTTTACACCTTTCCAGATACATGTTGTTTCCCCTTCAACCCAAATGTGAGTAAAGGTCAAACATTACCAGCCCTCCACCCCTACCTGCTTCCTTTATTAGCTCATCCTTTCACACTCCACTTTATAATTGCTCCTTTTTGTACCTTTTCTTACCCAACTTTGTTTTTAGAATCACCCTCATGCCCAACTCAGTCCCAACTTTTCTTTCAAACTATCTTCTAATGATGAGCATTTTAAGAATACTTATAATATTTTCTTTTATTTATGCATATATAAATATATGCATATATGTTTATATATATATATATGTATCTAGTGTGTATATAAAATAAATAACCAGTTTGATCTTAGTGAGTGCCTTATGATTAAGTATTTAATGTTTGCCTTATATTTCTTCTAGATTATTTATATCACGGTGATTTTCTGTTTGTGTAGGAAATCTAGAGGGCCTGGAAGTTTTTGACTTCCTCTTCCATCTTCCCAGAATGCCCCTATTTATGGAACATTATGAGCAAAGGCAAAGAGGTAGATGGGACTTGGTGGGATATAGACAGGGGGAATAATTGATTAGAACTGTAAGTAATATGACATGGACCTGAAATAATAGGGTGGTACCAGAAAGTCCTTAAAAGACAGACAAAGGAGTTTGAACTTTATTTAGCAGCCAAAAAATTGGATGAATTCACTTTGAAGGTAAGTAAAAGTGAACTTTCCAAAAATTATGCCAGAAAAATGCAGTCAGGATTCAGAAATGAAACAAAACAAAGATGTTCAGAAACTTAAGGCTTCCTCATCACAAATATTTAATCAAGTATTGAGTAAGAAGATGTTAGATATGGTCAGGAGCAAACAGAATTGAAAAATAAAATAAAATTGATCATATTTAAACACTCTGGACATGACTGGTTTTCACCATGGTCATTTCGGAATCAGCTCTCTGTGTGCATTTGGGTGACTGGTTAAAGCAAAGGACAAAATCAATGTTAAATCAAAATAAAACTAAAAGGTGAAAAGAAGACACTTAAACCTAACATGTTTAAATGAGATTACATTTCTTGCCTGTACATTTTTTTCATGTTAGATTACTGTATTTGTACATGAAGCCCAATTCATGTCAAATGTCTTACTTATCTGATAATTAAACTTCTGGTGATGCTATTTTTATCAATCTTATTAGTAATATCATATTTTGTTCTATATATACACATATCTACCTATCTGTAAATGATGAGGATTAGCCTTATTTATATTTATGCACATGATTTCTTTTATAATAATTTAGAATAATAAAAAACTTAAAAAAGGAAAGTCATAAATTTTGGACTTTTATTTCCATTTCTTATACTACACATTTCTTTTCTGTTGCTGAATTTTTGATCAATGAGGGAAATTTAAAGATTTCATGAATTATCATGACCTATGATGCAAGCTCACATATATCTGCAATCCCTATATACAAATAATTCAAGCATTTCAAAGTGATTCACTTATTAATTAGGACAACTAACTACAATTGTACACTAAGCTTACTAAGGTAATTTACAAGATTGAAGGCTCTAATCTAACATTTTAAAATTGAGCTTTGTTATAAAAGACAAAATAACTTACTACATTTGTAAATTAATTAGTACATGCTTGGAAAATGTACACTTGATATTTTTATAACTTTTGAGATGCAGTGTAATATAATTAAAATGAATTATTTTCTTCTATATTTATCAGATTTTCCACTGTTCTTTTCCCATGGGCTCCCATGTTCATCTCATTTTCAACCATATTGAAGGAATTCAATTCTCCTATTCCTCTGTGGGCAGAGAGGGTCATATTGCAAATTATTTTATTTTGAATTTTTTGTAAGTATTCACTCTTAGCCTTCCACATAACCACCATTTTGAGCTACTCAATTTCAATGGCTTTATATGCTATAAAATAACTAATTTAAAAGAAAGATTCCTTTGAAAGACAACAGGAATGTGTCAAGGAATAAACCTAAGGATCCAAACTCAAAGATTTTTGTTTCATTGAGAATCTCTGTCACCAGATAGTTAATCAACATGATTTAGGGTTGGACCACAATGAAAAATGGATCCTTTTTATATTTCCAGTTTTCACTCTTGATTAACTAATACATTATTAGTAAATGCTTTCACTGTGTTTCATTTTGTACCAGTCTAAGAATTTTATCTCTAATGGCACAATAAGAATGACCTATGCAAGAAATTTTTAAAAAAAACTATTGAAATTAGAATTATCAGAATTATTGGCATCAGACATGCCTTCCAATGGATCTATATTAAAGAACCATGTTTAAGGAATTCATTTTTCTGGTTCCTCTGTGAGCAAGATTTCTCTGTGACCAATATGAAGGCCAGATTCTGATGTTTCATCCTGCTGCATAATCATTGTTTTCAACTATAAAGATTTCAGTTCTAACTAAAACAAACAGATATGTTACTGGCAAAATTGATGATAGCTGCTAATCTCTCCACAGAAGAAAAAACTAATTGGAGACATGGCAGATGTCTTCAAATATTTGAAATGTCATCATATAAAGAGGGAGTTGAATTGTTCTGTTGAACTCTGGGAGGTCAAATTAGCATCACTGTATGCAAAGAAAGAGACAGATTTTGACCCAATGGGAAGAAGAGCTTTCCATACGATAGTCCACTCCACTGTTAAGTCTAAGAAATACCATCAATTAAGTAATTTAAAGAGACGATAGTTCTTTTAGCAAGATGATGTAAAAGGAGACTTTTCTCAGAATAGGAATTATGGTGAAATGAATTGTAAGGCCCCTAAAAGCTTTACAATTTTATGGTTCAGTGTTTTTACTGAGTTAAGAGTCTTGCTAAATGATAACGTCTTATTTTCAATGAATTAAAGGAGGTGTTTTAAAAATATTTAAAGTTTTACAAAGATCTAAATTGCTGTTTGGAATTCGAAGTACTTTACAACCTAGATTCTTCCTACTACATCTCCTGTCCCTGTGCCTGGAATACTGTTCATATTCACTTCCATCTTTTAAAATCCCTTGTTTCTTTCAAGGCTCAGCATAAAGACTACTTTATAGGGAGATTTCTGTGCTTTCTCTTGGCTACTACATCCTCTATAGTTTCTGTGTATTTATTTTCTGTGTCTTGTATAGGTCTATAAATATACATGCTGCCTCTCCTGTGATGACATAAGTTCCTTGAAGACAGAGTTGATGTGGCTTTTGTCTTTGTATCCTTGGTGTATAGTTCAGAGACTACAATACAGTGAGTATTTAATCATTTCTTATTAATTAATTAATTGGAAAAAGCATGACAACTTACCATTCCTGTCTCTCCTCAAACAAACAAAAAACACTACCCTAAAATATGTTGTCTCCTAATAGAATGTCTTGAGACATTCTATTGAGAATCTTCTTGAGAGAAAAGACTACCTCATGTGTCTTTGCATTTCCTTTGGTGAGTACACAGTAGGCACTTAATGTCTTCTCATTCATTCACGGATATAAGGTATATGTTTGCAATGTCTTAGGTCATAGATCTAGAGGAAGGTTCAGAGGTCTTCTAATTCCAAGTCCTTTTGTGGCAGATAAGAAAACTAAGGACTAGGGAGGTTAAAGGACAAGTCTGTGATCACGCAACTAGTGAGCCTCAAAGGCAAGATTTGAATCCAGTTTCTCTGACTAGAGAGCTCCTGTACTTTCCCTTATTGTATCATAATTAAGAGCAAGAATCCTGGTAATATTACTGTCTGTGCATACATGACAAGAGTAGGGGAGGGTAGACTGTAGGATACACCAAGTCTTTCCATGAAGAAAACTGTGCATACCCTTTGACCTAGGAATACCACTACATGAACTGATGCAAAGTGAAGTGAGCAGAACCAGAATAACACTGTACAAAGTAACAGCAATAATGTGTAAACATTAACTTTGAAAGGCTTATCTACTCTAAGCAGTACAAAAGTCCAAGATAATTCTGAAACTTACAAAGAAAATACTCCCCACTCCATGGAAAGAACTGATGGAGTTAATGCAGATCAAAGGATATTATTTTATACTTCCTTAATCTTTCTTATTTTCTTTCAAAAATGACTAATCTGAAAATAGGCTTTGTATAACTGCACATGTATAATCTACATTAAATTTTTTGCTTTCTCAAGGGGGGTAAATGGGGAGAGGGGGAAGGAGAGAATTTAGAACTTAAATCTAAAAAGAAATGTTAAAATTGTTTTTAATTATAATTGGAAAAAATTCTTAAATAATTTTAAAAGAATTTTTTTCCTTTGAAGCTTTGGTTGTAATTATTTTCACATTGTTATCTTCTTCCAAGTTTGTGACTTAGACTTCCCTGCCACTGTAGTAGTTTTTCATGTTAAAAGTCTTTTTTGTTGTTGTTGTTGTTTGCTTGTTTTTTCCTGACTATATCTTGACTTTTAACTATATGTTAATGTTGGACTCTGCTCACCTTGGGATGAGAAGTCATTTTCCCAAGCTTCAAGCTTTTTCAAGCTGCTATTTTCAGAACTAGCTCTGGGGGTCTAAAAGTTTTCAGCATTTCCAAGGTGTTAGGATTTGAGGAGAGGAGTGGTCCCTTCTCTTCTGCTCTTTCCTGTGGTCTTTACCCAGGAAGTGCCCCTACTCCCCTGAAGTCACAGGAACCAGCACTCCTCTTAACCCTGGAGCTGTGCCCAGTTCCTCTACTCTCATGCAGCTATGAGTGTTAGTACCCTTCTGACTTTGAATTGTGGCCAGGGCACCCACTCTTTTGTGACCAACTGCAAGTGCTCTTCTCTGCCTCTGAACAGCGACCCAAAAGTATGGCTCAGAACTATAGAAGGGCTATAGAGGTGCCAATAAGCACCAGCTGCATCCAATGCCAGCAAACTGCTCACTGTAATCTCTTCCTGACCAGTTCTCTAACAACCTTACCTTCTCTATGTTCCCAAAGCAGCTGTTGCTGCTCCTGAAGCCTTCTCCAAGATGTGCTGCTAGTTCTGATATACTCTATTGCAGTGCACACCCTAGTGTCACACACCCCTCCTACCAACCTTCTAAGTTGTTTTAGACTGGAAAGAAATCTCACCCTGATCTTGTGTTGACTCTTCCTCTCCAAAATTTGATTTGAGGAATTATTTTAAAGCTGTTGGGAGGGAAATATTGGGAGAGCTCAGCTTTCTAGCTGCTGCTTCTCCCTCAATTTTACCCCACATCTCTTTCAGCTCAAAAAATTTATGATTCTAACTATTACCCAGCTATAAGGAAGTGAATAGATCTTTAGGTATACAGTTAGTCAATAGTGAAGAGTTAGTAGTGGATCTGCCTTGGAGACTAGGTTCAAAACTAAAGAATAAAAGAGTTTGAAAGTGGAGGCCATGGTATAAGGAGACTCGTATTTAGGAGCACATGACTCGGTGTAAGGGCAAGTAATGAGTAGAATCTTGAATATAGAATATGCGACACACCAAGGTCTGAAATATGGGTTGGGCTTACTTTGCTTCCCAAATGAAAAAGAGTCCTTTGTCACAGTAAGTTTATGGTGACCAGGATAAGCTTTCCCATATCCTGACCAATGTGACAGAGGAAGAGAGTCCAAGATGATTGATGTGGCATGTTGTTAGAGCAAAGACCTTGATTAGCCCCAAACAAGATTTTGGTCTTGAAAGGCATGTTATGGAGGTCTGTGTTAAAGGTACCTCTGGATGATTAATTCTTTTCAGTGGAACTGGAACTGTTTAGATCAATGACACATCAAAAGTAAGGCTTCTAGGTAAAAAAAATTCATGAGGGTAGGCAAATACCTCTCATAGATGGTTAGGATTAAACTAAAAGAATCTTTGTAACTTGAAAACTATTAGCAGTCATCTGTTGCTTTGTCTTCTCTTTCCTACACACACACACACACACACACACACACACATATATATATATATATATATATATATATGTATAAGTATATATTCCCAAGTACTGTATCATTCATAGTAAGTCCTTTGTTACTAGAAAATATAGATTGAATGAGACACCAAAACTCTATGGTTTTTCCCTGAAGGAAATCTGAGGTATGAGGATTTTGGTTAAAAAGAATTTATGTGATTTAGTCATAAAAGGTGATTCCATAAGCAACTTAGGGGATCATGGGATAGTTTACCTATCAGCTCTTTGGATAAGCCAAGAATTTATGACCAAACAAGAGATTGAGAACTTTTGAGGATTTATGCTGTTTTTGCTCAATAATGTCCAACTGTTCCTGACCTTAAGGTCCATAGCACACCAGTTGCTTCTAACCTTCATTGTCTTTCACAGCCTGTTTAATTTATGTTTCTATGACACTATCTTTTCATATCATCCTCTACCACTCTCCATTCCTAGTAAGGTCTTTTCTGATGAGTCATGTCTTCTCATTATGTTGCCAAAGTATTTAAACTTCGTCTTTACTATTTGACCATCCATCAAATAACCTGAATTAAGCTCTTTAAGTATTGATTTATTTGACCTCCTTGCTATCCAAGGGACCCTCAAAAGTGTTCTCTAGTAACACAATGCAAAAGTGTTGATTTTATGGCACTCACCTTTCCTCAAAGTCTAAATCTCATAGTCATATATTGCTACTGGAAAAAAAACGTAGCTTTCATTATACAGACCTTTGTCAGCAAGGTGAGGTATACTCTCCAGATTTGCCATAGCTTTCCTGTAGCTGTAGTCACCATCTGTAGTGATCTTTGTGCCAGAGAACATAAAATCTGGCAATATTTCCATTTCTACTCCCTCTATTTCTCAGGAATTGATGGAGTCAGTTGCCAAGATCTTAGATTGTTGCATTTTTTTTAAAGCTCCAAGATGGCTACTGCACTTTCCTCTTTCATCTTCATCAAGAACCTTCTTAAATCCTCTTCTCTTTGTGCCATCAGATTGGCATCATACACATATCTGAGACTGCTGATATTTCTCCTGGCAACCCTATTTGATTACACTAAATTTAAAAGGGTTTTCACAAACAAAATCCAAGATTGGATGGAAGGCAAAAAACTAGTATGTTTCTCTGATAGAAAACTTATTTCTCAATTATTTGAACAACTAAGTAAATTTTTAAGATTACAAGTCATTCTCAACTGATAAATGATAAAAGCTAAGAACAAGTAGTTTTCAGAAATATTATTTCCACATTATATATATTTTTTAAGCAATAAACAATCATAACATAGTGCTTAATAAATGCACCCTTGACCCTCACCTTTTTCTCTCTCATTTTCAGTTTCTATCTACTGACTTCTTCACTCCTACCTGTAAACAAGCCCAAGTCTCCCTCATCTTTAATAAAAAAAAAAAACCCTCACTAGATACTAATAGCTATTAATCTATATCTCTCCTCTCCTTTTGTTAAATTCC
>CM053774.1:93187957-93291306 GCA_028658325.1 Potorous gilbertii | reverse complement strand
TGAACACTCATTTTGGTATGAAAACCTATCTTACAATACAGGAAAGTGGGGGAGATGGGGATAAGCAGGGTGGGGGGGATGATGGAAGGAAGGGCAATGGGAGGAGGAAGCAATTTGAAGTCAACATTCTTGGGGAAGGACAGGATCAAAAGGGAGAATAGAAGCAATGGGGGGCAGGATAGGATGGAGGGAAATATAGTTAGTCTTACACAACATGACTATTATGGAAGTCATTTGCAAAACTAGATATGGCCTATATTGAATTGCCTGCCTTCCCAAGGGAATGGGTGGGGAGGGAGTAATGGGAAGAAGTTGGAACTCAAAGTTTTAGGAACAGCTCTCAAGTATTGTTCTTGCTACTAGGAAATAAGAAATACAGGTAGTGGGGAATAGAAAGTTATCTGGCCCTAGAGGACAAAAGAGAAGATAGGGTAAGGGAAGGGAGGGATGAAAGAAGAGAGGGCAGATTGGTGATAGGGATAATTAGTATGCTCAGTGTATTGGGGAGGGGGCAGGGGACAAATGGGGAGAAAATTTGGAACCCAAAATTTTGTGAAAATGAATGTAAAAAGTTAAATAAATAAATTTATTTAATAAAAAATGGGGGCTGATAGCAGAAAGGATTAAAAATCATAATACTACAATATGTTGTTTACAGAGAACACATTTGAAACAGAGGGATATACACAGGATAAAAGCAAAAGGCTGGAGTAGAATATATCATTCCTTAGCTGATTTTAAAAAATCAGGGGTTGCAATCCTAATCTCAAACAATGCAAAAACAAAAATATATCTAATCCGAAGAGATAAGGAAGGAAACTATATCCTGATAAAAGGCACCATCAAAAATGAAATGATAACATTACTAAACATATATGCACTAAGTGGCACAGAGTCTAAATTCTTAGAGGAGAAGTTAAGGGAGTTATAAGAAAAAATAGAAAGTAAAACTATACTAATGGGGGAACCCAACCTCATCCTCTCTAAACTTGATAAATCTAACCTCAAAATAAACAAGAAGAAAGTTAAGGAGTTGAAGAGAATTCAGGGAAAGGTAAACATGGTAGACCTCTGTAGAAAACTGAATGGTGATACAAAGGAATTTACCTTTTTCAGAGTGGTACATTACACACACACAAAAATTGACCTTACATTAGGGCATAGAATCCTCATAGTCTAGTGCAGAAATGCAGATAGTCAACGTATCCTTTTCAGATCACGATGCAACAAAAAACATATGTAATGAAGGGCCATGGAAAGATACATCAAACATTAATTGAAAACTAAATAATCTAATCAAACAGCAAATCATAGAAACAATCAATAATTTCATTCAAGAGAATGAAAACGAGACAGCCTACCAAAACTTACGGGACCCAGCAAAAGAAGTTTTTAGAGGAAGCTTTATATCTGTGAATGCTTGTATGAATAAAATAGAGAAACAGGAGATCAATGAATTGGGCATGCATCTGAAAATCCTTAATTAAATGCAAAATTAGAAATACTGAAAACCAAAGTAGAACTTAATAAAATGAAAATTAAGAAAACTATTGAGCAAATAAAATTAAGAGCTGGTTTTAAGAAAAACCAATAAAATTGATAAATCTTTGGTCAATTTGATATAAAAAAGAAAGAAGAAAATCAAATTACTTTTTATATCTATATAAATATATTTATATCTATATCAGGGTATAAAATAAACCCACATAAATCATTTGTATTTCTATATATTATTAACAAAGTCAAACAGTGAGAAATAAAAAGAGAAATCTCATTTAAAGTTACTTTATGCACTATAAAATATTTGGGCATCTACCTGCTAAACCAAACCCATATGAACACAATTACAAAACACTTTTTGCACAAAGTCATATGTGAAAATTACATATATATATATATATACACACACATATATATAGTATATATACTATATATGTAGTATATATTTAGTATATATACTATATATACAGTATATATTTAGTATATATATATATATATATACTAGATATACTAAATATATATATGATATATATATATATATATATAAATACTAAAAAGGTGGTTTCCTCCAATGAAGAGGAGATCAAAAAATTAGAAATTACTTTGTCCAACTTTATATGTCCATAAATTTGACAATCTTAGTGATGTAGAAGAATATTTACAAAGATATAAACTTCCCAGATTAACAGAAGAGGAATCAAAATACTTAGATAATCCCATTTCAGAAAAAGTAATTGTGCAAGCCATCACCGAACTTCCTAGAAAAACATCTCCAGGGCCAAATAAACTTACAAGTGAATTTTATCAAATATTTGAAGAACAATTAATTCTGATACTATATAATTTGGGAAAACTGGCAAGGAAGAAGCCCTTCCAAAATGTTTTTACGATACAAATATGATACTGATAACTGAAACCAGGAAGAGCCCAAACAGAGAAAAAAAATTATAGACTAATTTCCCTAATGAGTATAGATGCAAAAATTTGAAGTAAGATATTAACAATAAGATTACAGCAACTTATCAGAAGAATGATACACTTTGATAAGGTACAATTTTTATTATTAATGCAGCACTTGTTCAATATTAGGAAAATAATCAGCATAATTGATATTATCAACAACAGAACTAACAAAAACCATATCATATTCTCAACAGATGCAGAAAAAGCTTTTGACAAAATACAACACCAATTTCTATTGAAAACACTGAAGAACACAGGAATAAATGAAGTCTTCCTCAAAATAATAAATACTATTTCCCTAAAACCATCAGCAAATGTTTTATGAAACGAGGATAAATTGTATGCATTTTCAATAAGATCAGTGGTGAAACAAGGATTTCTATTATCACCACTCTTATTCAATATGGTTCTAGAAATGTTAGCTTTAGCAACAAGAGAAGAAAAAAAAATTGAAGGAATTAAAGTAGGCAAAGAAGAAACTAAGTTATCACTCTTTGCAGATGATATGATAACATACTTAAGAGAATCCTAGGGAATCAAGTAAAAAACTGTTTGAAATAATAAACAACTTTGAAGTCATTGCAAGATAAAAAATAAAGCTCATAAATCATCTGCATTTCTATATATTACTAAAAAAGCCCAACAGCAAAAGAGAGAAAGAGAAATCCTATTTAAAGTTACTTTAGACACTATAAAATATTTGGGCCTCTACCTACCAAATCAAACACATATGAACACCATTATGAAACACTTTTCACACAAAGTCATATCTAAATAATTGGAAAAACATCAGTTGCTCATGGGTAGGCCAAGTTAATGTAATTAAAATGATAATTCTATCTAAATTAGTTTACTAATTCAGTGCCATGCCAATGAAACTACCAAAAAATTATTTTATAGAGCTATGAAAAATAATATCAAAATTCATGTGAAAAAAATAGTATATAACATCAAAAGAATTAATGACAAGAAATGCTGGGGAAGGTGATCTAGCCATACCAGATCTTAAATTGTATTTATTATAAAGCAACAATCATCAATACCATTTGATACTGGCAAAAAATAGAGGAGTAGATCAGTAGAATAGTTTAGGTACACAAGACACAGTAATCAATGATTATAGCAGTCTGTGGTTTGATAAACCCAAGGACCCCACATTCTTGGATAACGAGTCACTGTTAACAAAAACTACTGTGAAAACTCGATAACAGTGTGGTGGAAACTGGACATAGACCAATTTCTGACACCAAACACAAGAATAACGTCCAAATTGGTATACGGTATAGCTGTAAAGGCTGTTACTACAAACAAATTAGGCAAGCAAGGAATAGTTTATTTGTCAAATTTATGGAGAATAAAGGAATTTATGATCAAACAAGAGATAGAGAACAATATGAAATGCAAAGTTGATTGTTTTTGAGTACATTAAATTGAAAAGTTTTTGCACAAAGCCCATGAAATCAAGATTATGAAGAAAGCAGAAAACTGGGAAAGAATGTTTACAACTATTGTGTCTGATAAAGGTTTCATTTATAAAATATATAGAGAACTGAGTCAAATTTACAAGACTACAAGTCATTCTCCAGTTGATAAATGGTCAAAGGATATATGAATTGGCAGTTTTCAGAGGAAGAAATTAAAGCTCTCTATAGTCATATAAAAAGGTTCTAAATCTCTGTTGATTAGAGAGATGCAAATCAAAAACAGAGATGCCACATCACACCTATCAGATTGACTAATATGACAAAATGGAAAAATGATACATGTTGGAGATGTTGGAGAGTCAGAACACTAATTCATTAATGGTGAAGCTGTGAGCTGATCCAACCATTCTGGAGAACAATCTGGAACTATGCCCAAAGGGCTATAAAATTGTGCATACCCTTTGATCCAGCAATACCACTTCTAGGGCTATATCATAAAAGAGTTCATAAAAATGGGAAAAAGATCCACATGTCCAAAATTTTTTATAGCTGCTCCTTTTTTGCTGGCCAGAAACTGGAAATTGAGGGAATATCCATCAATGGGGGAAGGCTGAACAAGTCTGTGGTATAAGAATGTAATAGAATAGTATTGTGCTATAAGAAATGATGAACAAGAAGACTTCAGAAAAACCTGGAAAGATTTATATGAACTGATGCTGAGCGAAGTGAGCAGAATCAGGAGAACATTATACACAGGAAGAGTCAGTATCATTTTTGATACTGGTAATTTGGTTTCCTTTCTTTTTTAAAATCAAATTGACCGAAGGTTTATTAATTTTATTGGTTTGTTTTTAAATAAAAACAGCTCTTAGTTTTACTTATTAGCTCATCAGTTTTCTTAATTTCAATTTTATTAATATCAACTTTGATTTTTAGTATTTCTAATTTGGTATTTAATCAGGGATTTTAACTTGTTCTTTCTCTAGATTTTTCAGTTGCGTGCTTAATTCATTTATGTCCTCTGTTTTATTCACAACAGTGCAAGGACCTAAAACATTTACAAAGGAATCATGATGCAAAATGCCATCCACATCCAGAGAAATAACTATAAAGTTGTTACATTTTATTTTCTTTTATTTCTCATGATTTCTCCCATTCATTTTAATTCTTCTATGCAACATAATTATTGTGAAAATGTATTTAATAAGCATGTACATGTGGAACCCATATAATACTGTGTGCTGTCGTGAAGACAGAAGGGGAGAAAACTTAAAACTTATGTAAGTAAAAGTGTTGAAAAGTGAAAACATATAAATTCCTTATTAAAAAGAACAAATAAAGTATGTAAAATGCTGTTTTAACTTATAAAACTTTTCCAAAATCATTCAAAGTTATTAGGGGGAAAAAGAAAGATGCATTCATCCTGGGTTAATCAAAGGTTGGGCCACTAGACGATGCAGTGGGTAGAGTGACATGCCTAGAGTCAGGAAATCTCGACTTGCTGAGTTCAAATTCTGGCTTCCTAGCATATCATTTAATTCTGTATGCCCCAGTTTACTTAGTTTTAAAATTAACTGGAAAAGGAAATGACAAACTCCAATATCTTTGCCAAGAAAACCCCAAATGGTCAGATACTACTGAAAACTGAACAACAAGCACAAGTTTCTGATGTCTTTTTCTTCTGCTGGTCCAATTATCAAAATTTATCAAAGATGTCTTTAATTCATCAGTGGGAGCCCAATTCATGGATTGTAGATTGTAACCTTTATATCCCAACAGATACATCTTAAAAGATGTCTAAGGTGTAGAGTTTCAGTGACTAAGAAAACTAGCACATGTCAAGAGAAGGACCATAATACTAAGTATTCCTAATTCTATCCTAGCACCTGAATGTCTAAAAAGTAGGACCTTAGAGAAGCACTGAAAAATTCAGAGGATCATCAAACTGAAGATACTTTGCAATGCACCTCACTGAGTAGTATAAAGCATTGCCTTGCCAAGGATCATAAACAATCAGATGTTGAAAACCTGGCTCAGGTTAAGGATTTTAAAGATTTTATTTAACAAGGTCAGCAAATAGTTGATAACTCAAGTGTAATTTCACCAGTCGCAAAGTCTCACTTGGCTATCTTACTTTAGTATTGATATAATTGGTACAACTCAATGCAGATAAGTAGCTAGTTTGATTTGATGTTTAAAATCTCTTTCCACTTTTATTTTTCCATTTAAAACAACAAAAAAAGTCCCACATATCCATACTTAATTATGAATGAATTAATGAATGGAGATTAATGTAAAGCACTTACAACCTGCCAGACATTGGGTTATGTTCTAGAGTTACAAATATAAACAAACAAGATAGCCCTTGACTTAAATCGGGTTACATTTTAATGATAGAAGATAATATAACAACAAGATAAAGTAATGGGGGTTGGAGGAAGGCAAAGTGTATACATTAGCATGATTTGGAAACAGCTGAGAAGTGCCGTGGAGTCCTGGTTCTAGGAAACGTGGTGAAAGAAGAAAAAATTAAAATATCAGACCCCAGGACCTTAAGTACAATGGCTTGATCCAGATGAAATGTTCCTTGCTGCCTCATTTGAAACCTTCATTTCCTTGGCGAACACCCCAGGAAATATGCTGACAATTCCCTATAGTCAGGCCATCCCAATAAAAGGAAGGCTTTGGATTCTGATTGCTAGTGGTAGGAATAGATTATTTTCTAGTTGCTCTTTATCTCACTCACTAAAAAAGATGAATGAAAGTGTTTCTTCATGAGGGAAATATACTACTTAGATTTGCAACACAACTTCCTGCAACATACACTGGGTGATCAGTGTAATCTTGAAGAATGAGTGGTTACCTCAGCAATTTTTGCTTTGTAAGATAATATTATGGAAAACAATTTTAATGATTATTGGTATACCACAACTGGAATCAATTTCCATATTGCACTCAAGATGTTCTGTAACTGTCATTCTGTGTGGGCTATAATGTTGGGTTTTACAATCATGTGACTAATCAAGATTACCCAGAGCTAAGTGATGTGAAATATTCAATAGTTGCTCAGCTTCATTCTGATAAATTTAAAGTGATATTCCCTCCCTCTCCCTCCCTCCCTCCCTCCCTCCCTCTCTCTCTCTCTCTCTCTCTCTCTCTCTCTCTCCCTCTCTGCCTCTCTCTCTCTCTCTCTCTCTCTCTCTCTCTCTCTCTCTCTCTCTCTCTTTCCCTCAGGTTTTTCCTTTGGTTTTCCTGAATCTCACATTCCGTTTCAAGAAAAAAAGAAATAGAGGGGTTTTGATTTGGTTCCATTCCTCTCATAAAATATCCAATAAAAGAATAAATTTAAAGTTATTTTCTAAAGAATATTTCTAGTACTCCAAATGATAAATAGTCAAAGGATATGAAGAGGCAGTTTTCAGAGGAAAAAATTAAAACTATCTATAGTCATATAAAAAGAGTCTGCTGATTAGAGAGATGCAAATCAAAAACAGAGATGCCGTATCACACCTATCAGAGTGACCAACATGACAGAACAGGAGGATGATAAATCTTGGAGAAGATGTGGGAGAGTTGGAACACTAGTTCATTGTTGGTGGAGCTGTGAGCTGATCCAACCATTCTGGAGAACAATTTGAAACTGTGCCCAAAGGACTACAAAAATCCACATTTCCTTTGACCCAGCAATATTGCTTCTAGGACTGTATCCCCAAGAGATCATAAAAATGGGAAAGGATCCCACATGTACAAAAAAAATTCATAGCGGCTCTTTTTGTGGTGGCCAAGAACTGGAAATCAAGGGGATGCTCTTCAAATGAATAATGGCTGAACAAGTTGGGGTATGTGAATGTAATTGAATAGTATTGTGCTATAAGAAATGATGAACAGGAAGACTTCAGAGAAGCCTGGAAAGACTTATATGAACTGATGTTGAGTGAAATTAGCAGAACCAGGAGAACTTTATACATAGGAACGACCACAGTGTGTGAGGAATTTTTCTGGTAGACTTAGCCCTTCACAGCAATGCAAGGATCTAAAAAATTCCCAATGGTCTCTTGAGACAAAAAGCCTTCCATATTCAGAGAAAGAACTATGAAATTGAATTGCAGAATGAAACAAACCATTTTTTCTTGTGTTAAGTTTTGTTTTGTTTTCATGGTTTCTCCCATTTATTTTAATTCTTCTACATAACATGACTAAGGTGAAAATGTATTTAATAGGAACATATTGTAAAACCTATATAAGACCACACACAGTCTTGAGGGGGGGAGTGGGAAGAGGGAAGTAAGGGAGAGAGGGGGAAAAATCTAAGATATATAGAAGTGATTGTAGAAAACTGAAAGCAAATAAATTAACTAATAAAAAAATAGACTATTTCTAGGAAACACTGAAGGAAAACATATAAGAGAAACTAGGAGTAAGGTGAGAAAAATTTAACAGTTAATGGTTTACAAATTTTCTTATAGTTTGATATTGATTCTTTGTATCTCTAATTCCTTGCTCAAAATAAGTATTTAAGGTTTCTTGGATTGAATTGAATTACACCTTGATTTTAATCCAATCCTAGTTCTATCCTTGTAGAATTGGTTGATCACAACTGTTTCTTGTACACCTTCAGAGTCTACTTCTTCAGTACTATATGTTATTCATAAATCTGAGACCTGGTCAAGGACTTTCATTCTATCCTCTCTGATATCCATCGTATCAGACAGGTCACTTCAACTAACTAACCATGATCATTGAATGTCTATCCTCTTCTCTTAGATCCCTATCCAACTCTCAATCACAAAGAAATTACACATACAAACATGTATATGCACATATATCTACACGTATAGATATATGTTATATCATATTTTATATATAAAATATAGTTATGTACTATATATTATATATTGGGTTGTATTATATTTCTTGCCTAGGTACATATATGTGTGTATGTATTCCTATTGCTCATTTGGTCATGAACTTCTCTCCTACTATATAATACTACATATGCATACATACAAACTATATGTACATACATACACACATACATATGTGCGCATACGTGTGTGTATGTGTGTGTATTTCCAGCAGCCTCCATTGCAATACACAGAAACTCCAATACCATCTAACCTCATTGTTAGATTGGAACAAGGAACATTCATTTTAAGATTAAAACATTTGAACACACACATGCAAAAAAAAATAGGAAATAGGTAAGCAATGCCATGTTCCACTAAAAGGGTTGAGGTCTTATCCCTAAACAAAATCAGAGGCAGAAGGGACAAATTACTGGAAAACTGAGAAATCGTGTTCTGAAGTGAAAAGAGAATTGCAGGGTCTGCCTTGCATTCTTGAACTAAAGGTTGGAAAGATTTTTCCCTGAAGCAGCTCTTACTTTTACTCTTTCAATCATAGAGGGAGCTATCACCTTTCTTTGCTCTCCTTTACTTAGTCCCATTAGCCAGAAGGAAGGGTGTAGAGCCATTTAACTCACTCTGGCACCAGGAAATTTATCTCTCCACATAGGAGTTGAACAGTTGTGTATTCATTTTTTTCCAGTCTCCAGAAGTCCCCCCTCCAAAAAAACCAAAAAACAAGTATATCCTTCAATGTAAGCAGTCCCATTAAGTAACTCATGTTTCCTTGCTTCACTATGCTACTGTTTAAAGTTCCATGTTTGGAAAATCAGAGACCCACAAAGACTCTGGGCAACAGGCTCAGGTGCTTCCCTATTTTCTAACCCTGTGGCCAATTCTACCTCTGCCCAGGTACTCTACTGGAATTCTAATCAATCCTATGCCCATCTTTGAGGTGTGAAGCCTTAGAATAAATGTAATCCTTGCAATCAGATGAACTACTGCCAGGCAATCAACCAACAATTATGAATTCAGTGTCTAAAATGTACTGAGCATTATGTAGGACACTATAAAAGATACAAAATTCTGATATGTTGCCTGTGTTCAAGTAATATTCATGCAAGTGGGGAGGAAAAGAATAATATACATGAAAGAGATGCAAACAATACAAGACAACATGGTGTTAAAACTGCATTACAGAAGATTTTAGAACAAAGGGAACTGACAAAATGAAAGGGACAGCTAAGAAAGCTTAGCTTGGATCGGAAGCAGAAGATTTTCATTTTTTACAGCTGTTTCAGAAATTCATATATGAAATGTTGATATTCTGAACTAAGACGATAATGGTTGGAAAAGGGAAATTTCATAGGAGGAAATGATGCAATTTAGTAACTAGTTATTTATGTCTGTGAAGGAAAAGTGTGGTGAAATATGTATTTTTATTTAATACTTTATTAATGCACTTTGTTACTTATATGGAATTCATCTCCTCCCTTTATCCCCTGAGAGTACTCTTCATTACAACAACTGCAACAAAAGACATTGATCAGAACTTTTCAATTACATTGAGTATTCACATAAGAATATGTAATATACAATACATGCATACATATCACTTTTCTTTGGAGAGAAAATATATTAAATAAATTATCTGAAATTAATAGTTATCATTGTATTTATTGTCATCTAATGTTACCTTCTGCACTGATTGTGTTGAATTTTCTTCTATTTCTGTTTTCTTTGATTTGCATCAGTTCATATACGCCTTCCCGTATCAGTTAGTTTTTTTTCTAAATTCCTCAGATCAGTCATTCCTTAAGATGTGATGTTATTCCATTCCATTTATATGATATAATGTGTTGTCATTACTTAATTATTGGGCACTTTCATTGTTTACAGTTACAGTTAATTCATATAGTATTATGATGGGGGCAGTTGGTGGTGCAATGGATAGATCACCAGTGCAGGAGTTGGGAGGACCTCAGGCACTTGACACTCACTAGCTGTGCGACCTTGGGCAAGTCACCTAACCCAACTGCCTCATCTTGGGTCCTCTCCAGTCATCCTGATGAATATCTGGTCACTGGATTCAGATGACACTGGAGGAGAAGTGAGGCTGGTGACCTGCACAGCACTCCCTCACTCAAAACTAAGTCAAGCGCAAGTCACGTCATCACAGCTCTGATGGCATGGTCCTCTTTGGCAATGAAGGAAGAACACACACAGAATTATGATGAATATTTTGCATTTATAGGACTTCTTGTTATTATTAGGATTTCTTATTTTTCTTGCTACTATTGACATTTAATTTTATTTTTATTATTTGATATAAATAAAATGCTGTTCTGGGATTAGAAATATTTTCCATATAAACTAAACATTGAGTTCCAGAAAACTTAGACCATTTGCAGTTCTACCAACAGTATATTGGTATGCCTGTCATCCTGTAGCCCTTCCCCTACCATTTCCACCTCCTTATTTATTCTTTCATACTCTCTTGTTGATTTGGAGAGCTTAATCCATTCATATCTTGTTTTAGTCTGATGGCTATTTATTTTTCTTCCATTAAATTTGTTTATATTATTTTCCATTCATCTTTAATACCAACACTTGGTCCCTGTGGATATTACTCTCCCTGTTTTATACTTACCTTACTCTAGTTTCTTCACATGGAGCATTCCTCTCTTCCTTTATCTTTTTGCCTTCTTCCCCTCTTCTGTTACCCTGGATAGCTTCAAAAATCTTGAGTGTATTTCTATTGTCACTTTCTCTTTGTCTTTTCTACCCTTTCAGTTCCCAGCCCTAATAAAAGTGTGACATAGAATCCTTTGTGCCTTCTCTCATTATCTTAGCTTGAACGACATTCATTTGTAGCACACCCCTTTACAAGAAGTACAAATATCATTCTATCCTTCTCTTAACCTTTACTCTACCAGGATACTTCATGTAATTTTAAGACTTATTCGTGTCAGCATTTTTCCCTTGAAGAGTTGTGAAGGCTTTGTATATTTTGTATATTGTATATTTTCTGCTTTAAATAATTTTAGTCAGGTTGAAGTCCTATTCCTCTTTTATCTGTTACTTATTCCAATATGCCAAATTTCAGCAATGAAGATGGGATCTGACTAGCAACAGAATTCACCTCTCAAGTATTTCCAGTTAAGAGTCATGCCTACTATAGCAGGTAAGTAGTAACACTTGTATTTCAGGGAGCAATAATCAAAAGAGTTGTGGCTGCAGAGAATATGCACCAAGTCATACTGACCCACTCGATTCCTACATAAAATATTATAATTGCAACTTTATATTATTTACACTAATCATCCCTGTCTTACCCAGACTTCAAATTCAATGGCCAGTAAGGGACTCAAACCCAATACCAATAGGAATGGAAGCTAGAATTGCTCCAAATGCATGTGCACCAAGGACAGCTTTCCAGTTACTTAACACTGAAAAAGCTGGAAATCAGTGTAATGACAGAAATTTTTTTAAAAGTCAAACCCATGAGTTTTCAAGACATATTCTTAAGTAGGGGGCAATAGAAATGAAAAGAAAGCCTTTCTCAGTCCAACGAGATCTTATCAGAAATCACAAGCCATATTTATTAGAAGATGAGACAATACTTAGAATCTCATACTCCCCAGAAGGACTTAAGGTTTGGCCAACCCATTTCTTCTATAACAACAATCAATTTTAACTAAATAGAATGTGTTGTATTTTGTTAACATTATGGACAAGTTAAGAAGCATTGCGGCTTGATAAATTTCAAGCTTGTTTGGGAATCAGGAAGACCTTGGTTCAAATTGTACTTCTCAAGTATTAACTGAATGAGTGAGTAAGCTATGTAATTCTCAGTACCCTCAGACAGTTTTCTCAGTCTTTCAGTTGAAAAGTTGTTGCCAATCTGTATTGGCAGTAAGGATATACTCACTGGCATTCTCTATATATACCAATTTAATTAAAGTTCCAATCTCCTTAAAAAGGGGGGAGGAGACAAAATGGGAATACCTGCTGGTTCCACTTGGGCATTTTTTCCTCTACTTCTCTTACTTGAGTTTCAACAACATTTTTGGAACTCTTTCATCATCTGTAACCAATTTATATATTTTCTTGGAGGCTTTAGAGGTAGGAGTTTTGACTTTATGTCTTCTTCTGGTTATATATTTTGATCTTGTCACCAAAGTGAGATTCTACAGTTTGAGTTTCTTTTTGCATTGTCTGCTCATTTTCCCAGCCAAATATTTGACTTTCTAACTCTTTGTCAAGATAGGACTCTGTTTCCAGTGGGAGAGAGGTGGTGTACTGTCCCAAACTTAAAGGGTTTTCTGCCACTGTTTTCAGAGCTACTTATAGAGTCCTATAAATTTTCCATTTTTTCAAGGTGGTGTAATCAAATGTTGACTCTTTTCCTGGCCTGTGCTCTTGTCTGTGAGTTACCACAAACACTCTTTTCTGCCTTGCTACAGTGGGGAGGATTTCATCTTCACTGATGAAACTCCATGACACAAGCTCTTCTTCTCACCCCAGGATCTCCATTCAGGACAGTCATTCAGATCCAGGCAGGGCAAAGCTAGAGAAACCTGCCTCAACTCCAGCAAAGAGATTCCTGCAATTCCCCTCTGATGAACTCCTCTATCCCCACACCATCTGTGGGCCAAGAGCTAGGGAAGTAGCTACTACTGAGGCTGCAGTTGCCACCACCTCTGTTGCCCCAGGGCTAGGGCCAGACCATACCTTTCCCCCCACTCCAGTGTGACAGAGTTTTCCCACTGACCTTCTATGCTGTCCTTGGCATTTGTGGGTTGAAAAGTCTGAAGACTTCCACAACTGCCAGTGATTTAGTCCCTGAGGCCTGTTCCAGCTCCATCTATGACAACATGGCCCACACTTGACTGTGTTTCTTTCACAGTGCAGCTCAATAAACCCTTCCTGTTGACTTTCCAGGCTGTTTTGGATTGGAGACTTATTTCACTCTGTCATTTTGTGGGTTATGTAGCTCTAGAATTTGTGTAGAGTCATTTTGCAGGCATTTGGAGGAATTTGGGAGAGAACTCAAGCAAGTCCCTGCTTTTATCCCACCATCTTGGTTCTGTTCCCCACTTGGGGATTTTTTTTAAACACTAGGTCTCCTCATCTTGTCCAGATTGTAAATGCAGTGAATATTTATTGGCCCAATAACACTATTAATTGAGAGACATAAGAGTCCAATACTACTACTACTACTACTACTACTACTACTACTACTACTACTAGTTGACAGGAGAGCTGCAAACTTTTCACTTCCATTTCCAACCTAAGTTGTTCACCCATTCTTAGACAACTTGGTGGAATTGTGGCACTTATTAGGGACCTACTTAGATTATTCAAGGTTATTCAAGCAGTAGGTTGAGGCTTGGTATTTAAACATCATAGCAATGAATGGAAAGCATATAAATCGAAAGACAGAGATTGGTGCCAGGCAAGAATATGATAGAAGCCCTGAACTTTTCATTACAAGGATGGATGAAGAGAATTTGAACTTGGATGATCCTCTGATGACTTAGGAGTGGAGACATTTCCTGAGAAAGAAGCTCAGCATGGGAGTTGATATGCCCTCATTACATGGGTGTGAGGTAAACCATGTCCAAGGAGCAAAACACAATCAAGGTCCATGATTCCTAGTATCATATATAATGGTGGTATGAAATGCCTTGGAAGATTTGGATTTACATAGATGATTGTACTTTGAAAAGCTTCGAAGTGGATCAGTGGGACCATACTAAAAGTATAAGATACCCTGGACTGAGCAGACAGAGGTTTTGAATGCTGGACATCAATAGTGAATGCTATTATATCATTGTGGAAGAAGATAAGGAAAAGACAGCCTTGTGTTTCATTCAAGAATGTATCCCAAGTGATTTCTGGGATCCTTCAAAAGCGCATGCAAAAAATGCTTAATGATCTGAAGGGATTCAAGTGTTGCTTTATCAGGATGATCTCATATTAAAAATATTCATGAAGGAAAGGTGATTAAATGTTTAAATTTCTAAAATTTCTTAGGTTGGAAGCTACCAGTCCGCAAGTTCGGGTGTGTAGAGTCCCTGAAAAATACATGGATTACATTGTTTCAGGGAGAAATGGCCTGTAACTAGAGAAACAATATTTTCACCACTTATATGAAATATTTTACTTGATTACCACCTTGACCCTGTATAAGTCAGTATTATAGGCATCATCATCTCCCTTTTATAGATGAGGAACATGAGGTTCAGAGATATTAATGACTTGTCCATGATCACCCAGGTGATGAGTCCAAAGCAGGATTCAAGAAAGTTTTCTTTCTTTCAAGTCTAGCACTTTATTCATTACATTACACATTCTTCATGTAAGATAGAAACACTCATAACTCACCACATTCAAAGAGCTATCAAAAGTTGAAGGTTTTTTTCCCTGAGCTTTAATGAGTAATATCAGAAATGTTTCAAGGAATTATGCCATTACTGCACAAAGTCTCTTAACCTTCTCCCATATGCCTTTGTGAATTATAAGAACCAAAAGTTCAAAGGCAAAAGGTGGTAATGTATCCTACACACTCTGAAACCATATAGGGATGGTTGGGACCAGAAAGGGGAACAAGCATGTAAATGACAATCACTTAAAAACCTGCCTCATATATACCATTGTACAACAGACTAGAAGAATTAAAACTGTTTTGTACCTAGAGCTTAAAGTCCACTAGAAATCATTTCATTTGTCAGTATGGGAATCATGGATACTGATACTCATTAGGCCATCAATAAATTGATGTTTGTGGCTTGGAGGATGAGCTATTACTGATAAGTTCTGGGGCTACACAGGGAGATCAGTTTTAAGTATGAACAACCCAATTATCTTTTGTGGCTTCTTCACCTACACTGCTTATCCTCAGCTTGCTTTAAAGTTCAAATCAAAACCCATTCTGTAGATGAGGATTTTTTTAGTTTCTTTCAGCTGTTAATGCTGCATACCCCCCCCCTACATTACTTTGTACATATACTATAGATGGACAGGTGCTTCCACTTATAGCTTAGGTAGGAAGAATTTGGATCAAGTATCAGATGAAGAAGTCTCATTATGATGCACTTTTGAAAATGAGTATATCCTGTCAATATTTCTCTGGACTGAGACCCAAAACTTTTGCCAAAACAAAAAAAAAAGATGATTCAAAAACTACTTTATTCTTGCCTGATATTCTTCTGTGGATTCACCATGTGAATGGAAGCCAACCTAAGAGTCTGAGTTAATGGAGATTGTGAGCAGCAACATTCATCATTGAATCCTCCCTAGTTCCAAGGATGGAAGTATAGCTCTATCGATATGAGAATACCAAACTTGAAGATGATAGCAGTCAGACAGTCAATCAGTAATCATTTCTTAAGTGTTTATTACGTGTCAAACACTGTTCCTTGGAGATTCAAAGACATTTCTATACTCAGGAAGCTTACCTGGTAATAAAAAGATAACAAGTATACATATTTAACATCTCTGCCTAAGCAGATCAGGTGATGCCTTGAATATAGTCTTTGGACCACGTTAAATGCATGGTGGAAGACATAATGCCTGATTTTTTGGAGTGGATTTTGGGCTTTCACAGATCCATACTTTTATAAGCTGAAAGACTTTTTTAGGTTGATAGAGGACTCGGAGATAGGTGTTTAAGAGACACAAATTTGGACTTTCTGAACAGCAAAGATCTTCCTGAAGTTTCAGACATCCAAGTAGGTAGCTACCAACATATTACTTGACTTCTAGCGATTGTAATGCTAAAGAACGCTAAGACTAGACTCTCCTTGTTAACATCATTCTCCTCTTTGGGAGCTGAGATCTTATCTCATTCCTGAAGAGTTGTGCATTCTTTGATCTATTCTAGTCCATATAATTTCCATTTCTTTTTAGTTTTACTTTGGTAAGAAGGCATACTATTGAAATATTAGACTGATTCTTTATCATTTTTGTTGAATTTATTTACAATTAATTGATTTTGTCTTGTAACTGCCTAACGCATGGTTTTATTGTCTCTGAACTTACTCCAGAAATTGAGCTGGTCTGTACTGAGCTAAGTTTAGAAATCCATTTCTGCTGCTGATCACTGTTCTTTCCTTGCCTAAAGGAAATCTGTTATCCTTGGAGGATGTGTGGTGGACACCAGGAGGTCTGGTCTATTATCTTTACATCAAGCTATCCTTCAAGGATGTCTTATTTACTATCTAAAGACATCTGGTCTGCTCTCCATCTTGCAGGTGGACTTCAATAATGAACATTTCTTAGTCAGAGGTGGGAAAAGAGGGGTAGTTGTTAGCCCTTCATTGACAATTTCCATTGTCATCCATGCCTCAGCCCTATAACAAATCATATTAATAGCCATTTATGAGGTCAAGTTCTTTTAACCAATCATAACTTCTTCTCCACCTGTGAAGTTTTGTTCTTTGTTCCATACTGCCAAAAGTTATATAGGTCCTAGCCTTACTACAGAAGCTAAGATCCTACTTATTGGTTAATTTGTGCTTTACTAATAAGTTGATCATGCTCAAAACCTTGTTTCTCAGTTTAACTTATTTTTTACTGTTAGACTATATATAATTTTGCATAACAAACATTTAGTGGGAAGGAGATATACTGGCAATAGTAAGTTAGTTTTTACCCTCTCTTTAAGAGTATAAAGGAAAGAAACATTTACCCCAGATCCCAAAGTATTATACACTTACACTACCAATTTTTGGCTTGTCATAGCTATCATTCTAGCTCAACCAACTTCTTTGAAATAAATAAGGGAAGGCAAGGCAAGAACTCAGTCACATCCTTTCTCCTGCTTTTCATAAAGACACATTCTAACTTGGAAATAGAGAAGGACAGATCCCAAATAATATGATCTGTCCATACTATGCTTGGGCCATTATCTACTCATATTTCAGGATTTTTATTACCTCTCTCCTGGACTATTTCAATAGTTTCATCTTTGTCTCAAGACTCTGCTCACTCTGAGCCATCCTCTATACAGCCACCAAAGTAATTTTTCCTAAAGCCTTGATTTGGTCTTATTACCCCTATTCCCCTTTTCAACCTACTCCAGTGATTTTGACATGCCAGTGATCTCTATGGTCAAATACTACCTCCCCTTGTTCTTTGGCTGCTCTACACTGCTAATCCCAAACTCTGGCTTTTTAGGTACATCATTTGCTCCCATTTCCAAATGGACACCTTATGTTGGAGACAGTCACAAGACTGTGCTGACGTGACAGTCAAAATTCACACCATCTGTGATCTCACAGATACATGGGAGTCTTTTAGATGCCTCATAGTGACACTCCATAGAGTCTGTTCCAAAACTCTTCCTCTTCCCTCAAGCCACACTTCCATGTCTGTTCTTCTCCTTTGTCAGGTAATGAATACACTCCCTCAATGTGCTGTGAACACACTCATTTTCCCTCCCCCACAACTTAAGAATCCCTCCATTTCTTTTCTGGTTCTCTCCTGCTTCCATTCTGTACCACAGCATAAGACAGAGTAGCATGGAGTAGTGAAATGGCATTGGATTTGTAATAAAAGAACCTGGATTCAAGTCCTGAGTCTACTATTTATTGCTTTTTTCAACTTGAACAAATCACTGTTTCTCTAACATAGGCAATTCTCCTTTCATCTCTAAAGCCTATGATTCTATGACTGCTGCTACAAAGATTGGTTTCCTTTGAGCAAAAAGGCTTCAAATTAAATGAAAGAAGGAAAAAGAACAGGAGGTTTGATTATGATAGCCACTAAGGCACCCTACAGAAAGAAAATTATGCTCCTTTGAACACATCTTGGTTTACCTTGACATATCAATGATACATTTGGAAGCAACCATTGAAAAACCCTACTCTGTCTGCATGCACATCACTGCTGACCCAATGGGACCCAAACTCCTCCTGAAGATTCCATGCAAAGATGAAGACTGAACTGAATATACTGGCAATAGTAGTAGAATTCTACACGGCCGCCTCATTAGAGAATCCGCCTGCTGTGGGGTTAGCATGCACATTTTCGCCTTTGGACAGCACCCAATCTTTTTCTACAAACTAATTAATTTCGATGAGGCAAATGGAACTACTTTTCCTAGTTGGATGACCAGACCTGATAATCTGACTATGGTTTCTTTTTCTGTGAATATCTTGAGAATATCTTTTCAGGTTATTTAAACCCCCTGAGTACATATTACAGCAAGGCATACCAAATGAACACTCTGCTAATGTTTGCTGAATGAATGAATAAATAAGTGCTCCTTTTGGAGCCTCCATTGCTGGTTTCCTAGGTGACCCTTTCACTTTCTATTGTCCCTAGACAGGATGTCCAACCCTGCAACATCCAGCCAGTAGATTTTGCAGAACTCCAGAACAAATTGGACAGAAGAATACACTCCTATGAAAATACCACATGGGAGCCAAGGCTGCAATGCTTTAAAAAAAAAGTTGCTTAGTACTAGGAAAATTAAATGAAAATGGAAAATGCTGAACTGTATTTTTAACTGGATAGAATATTGACATAGTTTAATGGCCTCTTGCCTAGGGATGGAGGTTGAGTGGAAGCTTTTGTTGGGGAAGCAGTAAAGTCAAGCAAAAGAGTTAGAGTCAAGGTTGGTTGGCCCAGCAGCACTATCCACTCATCCAGTATCTACAAGGTTAGAGTTCTAGTATTTGATTGTGATATCTAGGTGAACCTCAAGAGAAAGGTAAGGAACTTTAAGCTTACTTCACTCTTACAAAGCTGGAGACAAGAAGACTAACAAGAAAGTGTTTTGGAGTGGAAAGGACAGTGGGACTGGAGTTAAATCTGAGTTCAAATATTTATTCTACTCTTTATGACCATGGGTAAGTCATCTGATCTATCAATTTCCTCCTCTCTGTTGTGCTGAACATGTCACATGTATTCCTGCCCAAGCAATTTTTGCTTACTTACAATTTTTGCTCTCCCTTCCTGGTATGACTTCCCCATTCCCTTTCCCTTGTCTTAAATCTAACCATATTTCATGGAGGCTTTGGTTTCACCCTCCCCTTCTACTATATTATTCTCTCCTTTGCTGATACTAGCTGTTCCTATGAATTCTGTTTTCATCTATGGTAGGGGTAATATTTACTTCAAGTAATATTTACTAGGCCCCTTGACACACATGTTTTCATAGTTTTTTCCTAGAAGACACAAAAGCTGCCCAAAAACTTTAATTGTTATAGGACAGGAGCTGGCAAACTATGGTCCATAGGGTCAAATCTGGCTAACTCCTTGTTTTTCAAGGCTAACAAGCTAAGAATGGAAAATGTAAAACCATTATTATTTCAGGGACGATACAAAAAATAAGCAAGGTGCCGTAATATTCCAACCCTGATCTAGGAGACGAAAGATTGAATCATTCATTGATGTAGCTACCCACGATATAAAAAGACCAATCTATAAGAAATCAATGCCTTTGAAGTTTGATGGACATTGCACTGCCTCATGAGTAACCACAGTTCTGTAACTCAAAATATATTTCACTGATGAGGCATGTTCCTGTGTGAAAATGAGAGAGTTGCATCTACCTGAATCTTGCTGAGTATATTTTTCCTGTTATGTTACTGGTAAGTAAATTTCATTTTTTTTAAACAGTTAGATTGCCTATGACAGGGATATTGAACCTGTGGCCATATGTGGCCTTCTAGGTCCTTGGGTGCAGCCTTTTGACTGAGTGAAAGTTTTACAGAACAAATCTTTTTTTATTAAGGGGATTTGTTCTGTGAAGTTTGGATTCAGTCAAAGGGGTGCACTTGAGGACCTTGAGGGTCACATGTTGCCTCAAGGCCACAAGTTCCACACCCCTATCTTTCCCCTTCCCTGATTCCTGCATTCTAACTTTCCTATCTCTGTCCAAGACACCACCAACTTCCCAGTCACCCAGGCATGCAACTTGGACGTCATCTTCTAATCCTTCCGTTGTCTCACCCCTCCTCCACAGTCAATCTGTTGCAAAATCCTGGGTATTCAACCTTCATAACATCTCTTGCATTAACCCCCTTGTTGCCTCTGACAATATCACTACAGTGGTGGAGACCTTCACCACTTCATGTATGGACAGTAGCCTGCAGGTCAGTCTCCCTGATTTGAGTTTCTCCCCACTAGAGTCCATCATCCACTCAACATGCAGATGGACCTTTTGAAAGTGAGGTTCTAACCACTTCCTGTCCCCATTCAATAAGCCTTAGTGTCTCCCATAATCTCCATGATGTAATATAAAATTTCTGTTTGGTGTTTAAAGCTATTTACAACTTGGCCCCTTTCCTACCTTTCCAGTCTTCTTATCTCTTACTTTCCTTCTCCCCTTTGCACATTTCAATTCAGTTAGCATAGAACTCCCTTGCTGTCCCTTATACAAGACACACTATCTCCCAACTCTATTAATTTTTATCGGCTGTTTTCCATGGATGGAATTCTCTCCCTTCTCATCTCAGTTTCCTTGTTTCCCTGATTTCCTTCAAGTCCCAGCTAAGATTCCATCTCCTATAAAGATCCTTTCACAGCCTTCTATATATTTAGTGATGACTGACAAATCTACAATACATACTCAGTGGTTTGCACATCATAGACACCTAATAAATGCTAGTTGAAATGCTGTGGAATGTTAAGCCCACTCCTAATATTTCTCCAGAAGCTTGATCAACACACAGTGTATCTCCACTAAATATACTGTTAGCATCTGCAACTCAACATGTCAAAAACACAATTAATGCCCTTCTCTACCCCAAACCTACCTCTTTAAAAACTTCCCCATTTTTCTTGAGTTTAATAATTTCTTCCTGGCCACTTAGGTTCTTGACCTCAGAGACACCTTCAGTTCTTTCCTCTCCTTTCTCATTTTCAGTCAACTGTCATGTCCATGAATTTGAACTCCATATCATCTCCCACATGATCAATGTTTCCCTTCTTTCAGAAGTTTCATTTTCCTTCCAAGCTCAACTTGGGTGCCTCATCCTTCTTGATGCATTCCATGATCCCCTCCCCCCATTTTTTTTGCTCTCCTCCTCCACTACTCTCTCTGTCTCTCTCTCTCCTCTCTGTGTCTCTCTTTCTTTGTCTGTCTCTGTCTCTCTCCCTTTCTCGATCTAGCTAAATATCCATCCATGTATATAGTAGAATTAAACATAAATATATCTACATATCAACATATGTTAATATACGCATATGTGTGTATGAGTGTGTATATACACAGTGCACATATAATGAGGAAATACAAAGTATCCCAAAAATCTTAATGCACTTCAAAGCTTTGATAGTTTAAACTAGCACAAAGATTTTTGGGACACCCTTTATATCTTATTCTCCATTTCTGTTACAATCCCTCACATTTCTTAACAAAGCCTCTGTTTCTTAGTTTTTTGCTTCTTATAGGAATTAAATCATTTCTCTTAGATCTTTAGTCTTCAGTCTCCTTTCAAAATGCCTGTTCTCAGTCATTGGCTTCCCATTTCCCACAGATGTATAGAATCAGTCAGCCTTTCTCCAGTCCCTAATATTACTTGATGGGATTTGGCTGGAATCAGGAAAGATGGTCATGCAGGAAAGTGTTAAAAAAGAAATTTTCTGTTGTTGTTTTTAATCAGAGGAGAAAATGAGGTCAGTCAAGGACTTGTTACAACCACAACAAAATAATTAGTCTTTTTCCAAATCTCCATTTCTTTTTATCTCGTTCCTATCAGAGCAATGGGCTAAATAGGTTGAATTGCTAAATTGGGTTGAGGATTTTTTTACCTGCAAAGGGCAATTGATTCATAGAAAATTCAAGTGAGGGTCAGAGAAAGCAAATTGATTTACATCTGCTTTTCCCTTTTAGAGAAAAAGCTATTAATCTCATCTGTTTTATATATTTTTCTATTTTTTTGCTTTTTAAAAATTAATTTGTTTTTAGTTTTCAACAATCACTTCCTTAATTTTTATATTTTCTCCCCCATATATAGATTATATATATATATATATATATATATATATATATATATATATATATATATATATTAAGTGGAGGATATAAAACTTTGTTACATTTAACAAAGGAACATAAGTTACAGTAGACAGAGGTGGGCTCAAAGTCAAAAAGGCCTGGGTTAAACTCGTGCTGCCCATGTGACCCTGGAGCTCTCAGTGTCTCAGGCAATTAATTGTAATCAGAACATAGGCAAATCCACACTGGTAGAAGGAGTTTCTTTATTTAGGACTCCCCTACACCAAGGATCTCACAGATCATCCCCCCTCTACTCCCCAAAAGGCTATATATTGCAACTCACTAAGACTACTTGTGGAGAAGGTGCTGACCTTCTTTGGATGAGTGAGTAGACAAAGACTTGTATAACAAAACCTAAAATACTGCTGCATATCACTTATTATGACCTGTTTAAATTGGAATGGGAAAACAGAGGGAGTGCTAGAATTAGCAAACAGAGTAAAGTGGAGGCAAGAAATAGAGATGGCAGAGAGAAAACAGACAAAAAGGGAAAAGAAGAAAAATCCACAAGCTTGCTGAAAGAGGGGAGAGGAACAAACATAAAGAGGAAGAAACAGAGTGAAGGAAAAGGAGGCATAAATGGAGAGATTGTAAGACAATTAGTGAATTCAGACATAAACATTTCTTGTTGATCATGCCACACTCTACTTAATCCCTAAGTTTATACAGCCTGTCTTTTTTTTAAAGGTTCTATTCAGTTGTTTTTCATTCATGTCCAACTCTTTGTGACCCCATTTGGGATTTTCTTGGTAAAAATACTCAATTGATTTGCCCTTCCTTCTTCAGCTCATTTTACAGAAGAGGAAACTGAGGCAGAGAAGGTTAAGTGATTTGCCCAGGGTCACACAGCTAGTTAAGTGTCAGTAAGATGAGTTCTCCTTACACCAGGCCTGGTACTCTACCCACTGTACCACCTAGCTGCCCTTTTTTGAGATTACCCTTGGGGATACAGGAGAGGTGAGTCCAACTATGTACCTCTGAGGCCAAGTGATGTCAAATCAAAAGTCAAATCTGGTTTCTAGGCAAAAAGTTTACTGCCCTTGAATTTAGGGAATATTAGGTTTAACATTAAAGGGAAAAAATGATTAACAGAAACTTTCTTGTGGCTTTTATTTTACAAGGAAGGATAGGATCCTTTTATCGTGCAGCACATCCTGTAGAACTCATTCTGAGAATCTGATTCACAAGGCCATGTCCTGTATATCCACAGAAGCAAAATCTAACATGGGGGGAGGCACCATTGACTTAGCTATTTCAATTAGTCCCTTCTCCATGGTCTCATAGTATCCCTAGCTTTAGTTTACTTCAAGAGCTATCTTTTATACAAAGTCAACTCTGACTGTCCCAACAATGGGTCCATTATTTTCCTCCTATTTCCTTCATACTTGAATTCATTTCTAATTACTTTGTGTTTATTTGTATGAATGCTATTTCCTCTCATAGAAACTAAGGTCATTGAGGGCAGGGATCATTTCATTTTTTTCTTTGAATCCTCAACACACATCATGTTATAAGCACACAGTGTGTGTGTTTAATAAATACTGGTGATGAAATGATTGGGTGATCACAGCATGGACTTGGTTTCAGTACAGAGATCAAGTACATGGGCTGCCACAACTATGCTGATGACCCGACCTGGTAGTCACTGCCCAGTGAACATGACCTTAGATGCTTTCAGTGTTGGATTTTCTGTTCTGCTCACAGTTCCCATGGACACAAGGGGCCAGAGCAGCCCTTAGTAAATTGGTACATTCATAACAAAGGTACTACTTATTCCAAGGAGTTCAAGGAAAAGTTTCACTCAGGAGACATTGCAATTTTTTTAAAGATCTCGTTTCCTGAAATCATATACAGAAAGCTTGTACAATCCTTATGTGCATTGCTTTTCATGATGGAGAGAGGTTACCTTCAGAGCTTCCGACAGTCCCACTCAGCCCAGCCCCCATCCATGAATGCCTAGGCAGCCACAACAAGTACAGCAGGGGACTAGAAGAATTACACAGGGATGGCTGACTTGCTCTCATTGCCCTATCAGGTTCCAGCGGCCGCCCATTGTTCGTGTTACTGCTGACAATGTAATTAACTGGCTGACTCCTTGTTTTTAAATTGGTCACCCTCAATGGAGCACTGCAACTGGGGCTTGTACTAATCACTGCTCTGTCAGAATTCCTCTCCACAGGCCCAGTCATGGCAGAGTGAGCCACTGTGGGGTCATTGGCTGCTACTGGACAAAAACCTCAAGTTCAGTCTCCTCCCTTCATATCATTAGCATTTTTCTTCATTCCCAGGATGCTAGCTATATTTTTCAGAGGGCCTCCCATAGAACTTACAATAAGATCAGTGGAAGAATAGGATTTCTCTTTTATTTCATTTCCCTTTAAAACAAGGACTCCAATGAGTACGAAGGAAGCAAATATTTATAAAGTACATACTACCCATATTTTTAAGCGCTTTACAAATATTATCTCATTTATCTTCATCACGAACCCTGGGAGGTAGACACTATTAGGATCCCCATCTTACAGTTGAGGGAATTGAGGCCCATGGTCATATAGCTATTATGTGTCTATAACTGGAGTTAAACTCAGGTTTATCGGACTTGAAGCCCACCTAACTTCCCTTCCACATGACTATACTTTGAGTCTTTATGTTAACCTAAAAGTTTTAATACCTCTAGTGAATATTTCATAATGTTCAAATGAGAAGAACTGTATTTGTCACTAGAGGACCTGTCTTCCTTATTCCTGTGTGACTTTGGCCAAGTTACTTAATCTCAGTTCCCCAATCTGTAAAATGGGAGTAGCAATAGTACCTGTCATACAGGGTTGTTATGAAAATCCATTAACAAATACAAAGTGCTTTGTAAGCTTTGAGATGCTATATAAATGTTATGGTTACTAATTATCCTTTGACTACAAGCTTGCATAATGTAATAAAAAGAATCTTAGTTTGGGCAGGGTTCAAATCTCATCTTTGTTTCTTACTACCTGTGTGACCCTAGTTATGACATTTAAAGTCTCTGACCCTCGGCTTCTTTACTGTTAAATGAGTATTGGACTCAATTGTCAATAACTTGATAAGAATTTACTAAATGCTTCCTATGTGTCAGGCACTGTCACTATGTATATAAAGAAAGGGAAGACATGGAGGTTGTTGTCTGAGGTAAGTTGAGATAATATTTGTAAAACATATTGCAAACTTTATTATTTTATCGTTGTAGAAAACGTGGAAAAGAAAAACAAGAGAATTTCCCAAGTCCTGGGTTCTGATGGGTTCAGCAGAAGATTAAAAGTACTTTATCTTAATTCTAGTGAAGCCTTTGATTTGCTCGCTAGTTTTAGACAATTAATTGCCCATTTGTATCTCAGATTCATGAACTTGGATGGAAAAAAGATCCATCTTTCTTTTCACTAACCTATAACTGAAATTTAGCATTTCATTCATCTGAGGAGCCAATGGGCATCACTAGGTTGCCAAGGGGTCCTCCTGGTGCATAGTCTTAAAGAAAGAGGCAAGTTATTGGTTGAATATTGTAAAGGGTGATGGAAATAAAGCAAACTTAAGAGTGGAGAACACAAGATAGAAAGGAGATTCAGTGATTTGGTCAACTCTTTGTGAGTGCAATGAGTACAAAGTGAATGGTAAGCAATGAACATGATGGGTCTTGGCAATTATCTTAGATCTCCATGTAGGCAGTATTTATGGTTCAATTATAAGTATATCTCCACTCCTAGCATAGACCAGTGGAGAAGACACAACTTTGAAAGCAGTAGGATTAGATTGTTTCCTATAGTTTGTTTGACAGTTCCCCAAATAATAGACTTCCTTTCTCCTTCAAAACACTGAACAGTGAAATCTGCTCAGAGGCACAGAGAAGCTTCACTCCAATTCCTATGCCCAAAAAACAGTGCCCAAGAGGACTCTGGCCAAGCTAATAATGCCCCTACCAATACAATTGAGACAATTTCCGTTCTTTACTAAGTTGGTTGGGATGGTATAGAAGGCATAAGACCAATCTTAGCAGCTGAAAGTGCTCATTAAGATAATGAGGCTCATCATAACTTCCTAGGGCCTTGTTTCCTTCATATATGCTGTTGCCAATGATCATATCACTGTCCCCCACTCCTTTTTAAGAAAAGTTTTTTGAACACCTTTATTTAACACCACAATCATTTCTGAATGTCTCCTTCCTGCCCCAATCCCACTAACCCCAGAAAATTCTTCACTTAAGGGAAATAAAAATAGTTAAGTAAATTGTCAACACCAACTTCAAAGAAGGAGGTAATGTGTATTTTTAAACAAAACCAACTGGCAGCAGTGACCACATCAGACCACAAATGAAACATTCAATACTCATAGTCCCCTACCTCTCCAAAGAAAGGAGTTACATTTACTCAATTCTTTGCATTGCCAAGATTTGTCCTTATAATTATGTAACATTCGTTTTATTGTTATTTTCTATGAACTTCATAAACTTTTTTTTTCATATTAGCATTGTTGTTATATAAGTAGCTTGTTTTTCTGGTTCTTCTGACTTCACTTTGTAGCAATTCTTGAAAATCTTCCCTAGTTTCCCGGAATCCCTTATATTTATTCCTCCTTTGTTATAACATTTTTATAACATATTCTGCCACATTGACATGTTACAATTTTTAGCAATTCTCCAAAGAATGGATAACCACATGTTTTTTCTGGTTCTTCACTACCACAAACAATGTGATTATAAATATTTTTGTACACATGGTATCCCTGATCTTCTGGGAGAATATATTCCATATAATCACTATCTTTTTCCCACTTAGGAAAATAGGAGACCTAAGGCAAAATAATTCTTTTAATTCTTTTTAATTCTTAGACATATAATTTTATCTCCAGTGTTCAGTGAAAGCCTTTTGGTTTTTCAGCAGAATAGTGAGACACCTCATCAAGGTGCAGAAGCTTGAGAATGAAATGGCTATATTGCATAAATCCTACAAAACAATGGCAGAGTTTGGGCTCCCACATCGAAGCCATCCCCTTTCACAAACCCATGTGAACTCCCCATTAGCCTAGTATTTTCCCAGGATTCCCAACTCTTCCTTCTCTAATTGGCATTTCCCCAATAATGGTGCTAGTGTTGGCTCAGTGCCTGAAGGAACAGCTTGGCCCAATTTACTGTGCTGTGCAGGGATGCAGGAATAAATGAGGTTGTTACTAGAAAAAAAAAGAAGCAGGTCTAAATGACTGAATTCATAGATTGCTGAAAGACTACAAGAGTGTTGTGCAACCCAAATGTCATAATCTAGTAGGCCCTTGCCACATCTCAATGCTTCTTCCATTAAAACCTCTCTATATTTTAAAAAATATTTTCTTTTCCCGAATTATATGTAAGAACAATTTTTGATTTTTTTTTAAAGTTTTGAGTTCCAAATTTTATTCCTCCTTCCCTTAGATAGTAATTTGATCCAGGTTATCATCATCATTGAACACAGGTTCAATCATGAAAAGCATTTCCATATTGGTCATTTTTGGGGGGGAAGGTGTGTGTGAGAGAGACAGAGAGAGAAACAGAGACAGAGAGACAGAGAGAGACAGAGAGACAGACAGGGAAAGAGAGAGACAAAGACAGAGAGAGGGAGAGAGAGAGGAAAGCAATAAAGAGTGAAAACAGTATGTTTCAGTCTGTATTCATGTAACATCAGTTCTTTCTCTGGAGGCTGACAGCATTTTCCATTATTAGTCCTTTGGGATTGTCTTGCATCATAGTGCTGCTAAGGATAGCTAAGTCATTCACAGTTGATCATGATGTTCCATCGTACAATCTGCTGTTAATAGGTACATTGTTCTACTGGTTCTGCTCATTTCACTTTATATCAGTTCATGTAAATCTTTTCAGGTTTTCTGAGAGCGTCCTGCTTGTCACTTCTTAGAGCACAGTAAAATTCCGTCAAAATCATATACCATGGCTTGTTTAAGCATTCCCCAATTAATAAGCATACTCTCAACTTCCAATTCTTTGCCACCACAGGAAAAGCTGTTATAAATATTTTTGTACAAGGAGGTCCTTTTCCCTTTTTCTTAAAATCTCTTTGGGATAGACACCTAGCCATTGAGTTGTTGAATTACAGTGTTATAGGCATTTGGGCATGGTTTCAAATTGCTCTCTGGAATGGTTGGATCAGTTCACAACACTATCAACAGTGCATTTAGTATCCCAGTTTTCTCACATCCCCTCCAACATTTATCATTTTCCTTTTCAGTCATATTAGCCAATCTTATAGACATGAGGTGGTACCTCAGAGTCATTTTAATTTGTATTTCTCTAATCAATAGTTATTTAGAACATTTTTTTCACATGACAATAGTTTCATATGACAATCTCTTTGTCTAAAAACTGCCTGTTCATATCACTTGACTATTTATCAATTGGGGAATGACTTGTATTCTTATGAATTTAATGCAGTTCTCTATATATATTTGAGAAATAACCTTCTATCAGAGATATCTGCTATATTTTCCCCCAGTAAAATCCCATCATATTTTAATCTTGTTATTTTCTTCATGGATGTTAATTTTCATGTAATTATCATCCCCTCCATTTGATTTATTAGTTGGATATGGGGGGCAAGAAGTTCTTGAGCCAGCTGGTGATGATGTTTGGGGCTCTACAGTGATGTTAGTGTCATAATTCTCTGCCTTTCTTAGCACAAGGGTGTGGGAAAGGTAGAAGAATGAGGTAGAGATAACAAAATAATTTCAGAAAAGAGCATTGTAGACATAAAAGTCTTAAATTTGGTTCAGTTTCAGGTCGTTGTGAACAATGCATAGCTAGTCCCGAGTGATGGAAATTGCAGGAACGGGGGTTATACATATTTCTATCTAGTGGAAGCCACCTCTAGGAAGACAGGGTTAAGGGAAAAGGGGGCACATGGGAAGGGAAAAATGTATACAACTTTAAAGAATTAGCAAGTTGTTCTTAAAAGATTTGCAGTTTCATATGTAATCTTTTTTATTATTCTGTTATGAAAATGCTTGTTTTGTCTCATAAATTAAAAATAAAAGAAGTAACTTAAACAAGAATTGAGAAGGTCAATTAACTGACTGACCAGGATGTTAAAAGAGCTATCAAGGTGAAAATATTAAATTTCTCAAAGATCAGAGCAATGGTTAGGGTGAAAAGAAAAACCTATGAATTACAAGGGAAAAGAGAGAGGGACCAAGAGGTTAATAGATAACAAGTGTTGAAGTTATAATAATTAAAAACAGGAAATGGACCTATAATTTCATCAATAGAAGTAGCTTATTGTGAAGAAATTCCCTTTACCAGTGCAGATCAGTATCCTGTCTGTAATTCATCAGTTAAGGAGTTGCCTAGAGCACCAGATGTTAAGTATCTTCCCTAGGGAAACAAAGACAGTATATATGTCCAGAAGAAGTTTGAATCCCAGAAGAAGACTTAACCCCAGGCCTCCCTGATTTTCAGAATAGTCCTTTAACCAATACTCAACAGTGTCTCTGGTATAATCAGAAATTTTCATGATTTATAGGAAATGTTGCTGAGTGATGATGAGAGAGGATGAATGTGAAAATGGCAGTGGGGTCCTTGAAGGATGAACACTTTTCCTGACCTTCCAGGGAAAAGGCACAGGAGGTCAAGACATTTTAGAAGAGAAAGTCTTTTATATGATGTAGCATGGAATGTACAGGTTATAGGAGAAATCAAAGTTTCAGTTATTACCGGAAAGAAGAAATGTCAGGGCAAGAAATCAAGAATGAACTAGAGTTTGTTAATGTAATCTGTGACCCTGAGTGCCATTCATCTCTTTGAATTATTGTTTTCTCCTGAATGCATGAAGATAATTTATATAGAGGAAAAAGGGATTAGAAGACCAATTTTTGAGAGTTCTGACAGGAAATTCATTATCGTTTTTGCTTTTATATTGGTGGATACCAAAAGTTATTCAGTGAGATAAAGGACTTATCCCTTATAGGATATTTAAAGTCTTATAACTGAGGCCAATCAGATCCCAAGGACAGTTTTTCTAAGTGTCTGTTTTTCTTTCTCTGTCTTCATTCCAGTGACTTTATGGTTTGGATTTCTACAATGGAAGGGAGATGGAAGCGGGTAGCGAAGGGGGAGTAGCTGTATGAAGAGGCACAGCCATCATAAGCAACTTTGGAAGATGTTGGTGCCATGAAGTTTTGGGAGTCTTGCTAAAGCCAAGAAATACTCAACTGGAAACCAGTGTAATAGGTAGAAGTAAAATAAAAGATATTTTTTTCTGTCAAAGGCAATAGTAGTTCTCCTTTAGGACACATCCTTGAACATTCTTAACCAATAAGACAGAGGAAGCTTTTGTCATTGAGACATTAGAAAGGGTTGAATTTCACCCTTCAGTATTTTGATGGAGAAGGGATGCATTAGTTAAAGGATTATAACTGGTCCAAGACACAATTTTTCTCAATAAAAATGTTGATCCAACTAAATTATAGACACAGTCTTTAAAATTGGGAACAACTCCTACCTCAAATGGATTCCAGCCTCTCATTTTACTGCTCACTACATTCATAGATCCAGTGACTTAGCGTATTATTATGCACACAGAATAATGTAGAAACATAGGTTATACTTCTCATGAACACATTTATTTTCAGTCATCCCCTAGCCCTCCTCCAAAATGCCTTCCCTTCAAGGATGGACAAAAAAAAATCTAACCTGTTTCCTTTTCTTCCCATATGATTTTCTTTTAAAGATCATGGACTAGAGAATATGACAGCCAAGTCAAACAGATTGCCAGATTTCAGTATCTTCTGAGTGCTGTTGATTGTGATTGCAAACTTCTTTGCTCAGGTGTGATAGGACCAGAATTTCCCTGATACAACTTCTTTCCTCCAACCCATACGTTTCTCTAAAAGAAAGCAAAGCTGCCCCTGGGGCCTGATCCTCCCCAGTCACCATGACAGAGTTTTACCTGGGACCTAATCTACCATGGCTCTCTGGTCATCCAAGGGCATAAAAAGCCCTAGCCATGCGGAGTCTACATCTCTCAGGCTTGGTGGTATGTGAATAAAAACAATACCTTGCAAACTTGAAGACCAAATGGAGACAAGATAGGTTTGAATTTTTTGTTTATCAAAAAAATAGAGTACTATAGTCATTCACTATTGCATGTTTTTTACCTAATCTATTACACTGATCTGCCATTCAATTTATTAGCCACTACCATATTGTAATACAGTTTGAAATTTGGTATGCTTGGTGTCTCCATATGCATATATGTTTTTTCATTAATTTCCTTAGTATTCTTGACCTTTTATTCTTCCAGATGAATTTTGTTGCTACTTTTTTTTCTATCTTTATAAAATAATTTTTGGTAGTTTCATTGGTATGTCTCTGAATAAGTAAATTAATTAAAGTAGAATTGCCATATTTATGATATTGGTTCAACCTATCCATGAGCAACTAATATTTCAACAATAACATATTTATCTTTATTTGTGTAAAAAGTATTTTATAATTATATTCATCTAGTTTCTAGATTTGTCTTAGTGGGTAGAATGCCAAGTATTTTATACTATCTCTGGTTATTTTAAGTGAAATTTCCCTTACTATATCTTCCTGCTGAATTTTGTTATGTAAAAATGTTGATTATTTATTTGGGGTAATTTTATAGCCTGCAAAGAGCCATAGTGTTGTTTCCTCATAGACTACTTTCATTTTTACAATTTCTTTTTCTTGCCTTATTGCTATAACTAGCACTTGTAGTACAATGTTCAATAATAGTGGCAGGAAGGCTTTTAGCTCACCCCCATTTAATTGCATTTAGTTTCCATTTGCTTTCGAATATTGCCCCCCCCATAGGAATGAATGTTGTATTTTGTCAAAAGTTTTTTTTTTTCTGAATCTAGTGAGATAATCATGCAATTTTTGTTGTTTTCATTATTGATGTGATCATTTATGCTGACTGTTGACCTAATATTGAACCAGACCTTCATTCAAGGTACAAATCTCACATTATCTTTGTCTTAATGTTTTATTTAAACATTTTTGCATCGCTGTTGATTAAGAAAATTTGTTTATAGTTTTTTATAATTTATTTATTTTCAGTTTTCAACATTTACTTCCAAAAAAATCTCAAATTTCAGAATTTACTCCATCTCTCCCTCCGCACAAGACAGGACAGCATGTATTTTGATTGCACTTTCCTCCAATTTATCCTCCCTTCTATCGCCCCCACACACACACCTTATCGCCTTCTCTTCTACATACTTTATCACCTTCTCTTCTAGTTTCCTGTAGGGAAAGATAGATTTCTGTACCCCATTGTCTATATATCTTATTTCCTAGTTGCATGTAAAATAAATTTTCAACATCCATTTTTATAGATTTGAATTCTAAATTCTCTCTCTGCCCCTCTCACCACCTACCCTCATTGAGATGACCAGCTGTTTAATATAGGTTATACTTGTGTAGTCATGTAAAACACTTCTATAACCACCATGTTATGAAAGACTAACTGTATATATTATTCCCTCTTGAAGCTAAATCTGTTGGAAGGAAGGCTCACTTATTTCCTCTCACCTTCCCCTTCTTCCCCTCCACTGTAAAAGCTCTTTCTTACCTCTTTTAGGTTGGATGATTTCCTACATTCTGCCTTTCCCTTCTCTTTCTCCGAATACATTCCTCTCAACACTTAATTTTCTTTTTTAGATACCATCCCTTATCCTTTCATATTCAGCTCACCCTATTCACTCTTGTTCTCCTTCTGTACACACACACACACACACACACACACACACACACACACACACACACACATATCCTATTACTGAGAAAGGTCTCATGAGTTACAAATATCAGTTTTTCCAGGTAGGAATGTAAACAGTTAAACTTTAATTGGTCCCCTATGGTTTTTCTTTCCTGTTTACTTTTTCATGCTTCTCTTGATTCTTGTATTTCTAAGTCAAAATTTCTATTCACCTCTGGTCTTTTCAGCAAGAATACTTGGAAGCCCTCCATTCCATTGAAGTTCCATTTTTCCCCTGAAGTGTCATGCTCAATTTTGCTGGGGAGGTGATTCTTGGTTGTAACCCTAGCTCCTTTGACCTCTAGAATATCATATTCTATGCCTTCTGATTCCTTAGTTTAGAAGATGCTAAATCTTATGATATCCTTACTGTATTTCCACAGAACTTGAATTATTTCTTTCTGGCTGTTTGTAATATTTTCTTATTGGTCTGGGAACTCTGGAATTTGGTTACGATATTATGAGAGATTTTCCTTTTCAGATATCTTTCAGGAGATGATTGGTGGATTTCTTCCATTCCTATTTTACCTTCTGTTCCTAGAATATCAGGGCAGTTTTTCTTGATAATTTCTTGAAATGTCTAAACTGTCTTTTTTTTATGCTGGATTTCAGATAGTCCAATAATTTTTAAATTATCTCTCCTAGATCCATTTTTCAGGTCAGTTGCTTTTCGAATGAAATAATTCACATTGTCTTCTATTTTTTAATTCTTTTGGTTCTATTTTATAATTTCTTGATTTCTCATAGTCATTAGCTTCAATTTGCTCCATTCCAGTTTTTAAGAAATTCTTCTCTTCATTGAGCTTTTGAATCTTTTTTTTTCATTTGCCCAATTCTGCTTTTTAAAGCATTCTTCTCATTGTCTTTTTGGATCTCTTTTTTATTTGGGTTAGTCTAATTTTCAAGGTGTTATTTTCTTCAGCAATTTTTTGGCTTTCCTTTGGCAAGTTGTTGACTCATTTTTCATGATTTTCTTGCATCACTATCATTTTCCTTCCCAATTTTTGCCCTACTTCTCTTCTTTTATTTTCAAAATCTTTTTTTGCACTCTTTCATGGCCTGACACCAATTCATACTTTCCTTGGTGGCTTTGTATGAAGGAACTTTGGTTTTGCTGTTTTCTTCTGGTTGTACATTTTGATTTTCCTCATCATTAATGACCTAAGAAGATATTTCTTCATTGACAAGGTAAGAATCTATAATCTTGTTTTTTTTCCTCCAATTTGCTCATTTTCCTAGCTAATTACTTGACTTTTGAGCTCTTTGTTAACTGGCAAGCTCTAGAAGCAGACTTAACTTCAGCAGTGGCTGCCACTTACCTAGGGGGAGACCACGCTCCTGTCTCAATCAGGTGAGAGGCCCATCCCACTGACCTTTGAAGCTATCTTTAGCATTTGTGAGTTTAGAAGTCTGGAAACAGCAGCAGTCAGCAGCAATTCATTCCTCTAAGGCCTGCTCCAGCTCCATCCATGCTGGTGTGGCCCAAGCCAAACTGCACTCTGCTCCCAGTCCAGTGTAATAGACCCATCCTTCAAAACTTCAAAATTATCTGTGGCTGGAAATTTTCTTCAGTTTGTCATTTTGTGGCTTCTGCTTCTCTAGAATTTGTTTAGAGTCATTTTGTCAGGTTTTTTTGAGAGGTTTGTGGGAAGAGCTGTAGCAGGTCCCTGTTTGTCCCTCATCTTGGATCTGCCCCTCCTTGGTTCTGTTTAGAGTCTTTTTTTCCTCTGTGTTTGCTCTTTCTGGTATAGGTATCAACACTATATTTTTGTTGTGAAAGGAATTTAGTAGGCCTCCTTTGCTTGTTTTTCCAAATAGTTTATACAGTATTTAAATTAATTATTTCTTAACAGTTTGACAGAATTTACATATGAATCCATCTGGTCTTGGAATTTTTTTCTTAGATAATATATGTGTAGCTTTTTTAATTTGTTTCTCTAAGATAGGATTATTTAAGTATTCTATTTTTTCTTCTGTTAATCTGGGCAGTTTAAGTCTTTGTAAATATTTACTCATTTCATTTAGATTGTCATATTTGTTGTCATGCAATTAGGTAAAATAACTCCTAGTAACTGCTTTAATTTTATGTTCATTGGTGGTGCATTCACCCTTTTCATTTTTGATACTGGTAATCTGATTTTCTTCTTTTTTCTGATGATTTTCATATTTTATTTAATGTTTTCATTATTTTTACTTTTTTATTGTTTCTTGGCATCTCATGGACTCATTAGCTTTCATTTCACCAACTTCTAATTTTAAAGGAATTTTCTTCAGTGAATTATAGTATCTCTTTTACCATTTAGCCAATTCTTTTTGTTTGCTTTTGCTTAATGGTATTTAAATTTTTCCACTTACACAGGAAAACAATTTTAACATTATTTTTAAAATAAAATCTAGGGTTCCAAATCTTCTCCCTTTCTCCCTCTTCCCTTCCTAAGGTGGTTATGGTCTTTCAGATAGACTCCCAAATATTTTATATTGCTATCAGTTATTCTAAATGAAATTTCTTCTTCTTTCTCTTGTTTCTGGACTTTGTTGCTGATATACAGAAAGGCAAATGATTTATATGATTTTATTTTACATACTGCAACATTGCTAAAGCTCTTAGTTATTCTCTAAGTATACTACCATATCGTTTTCAAAGAGGGATAGTTTTGTTTCTTCATTACCTATTCTAATTTCTTTTTTTATTTTATTATTGCTAAAGGTAACATTGCCAGTGAAACACTGAATAATAGTGGTTATAATTCATATCCTTGCTTTACCCCTGACCTTATTGGGAAAGCAATATATTTGCATCAATATTCATTAGGGAAATTAGTCTATAGTTTTCTTTGTTTTGGCTCTTCCTAGTTTGAGTAATAACACCATATTTTGTCATAAAAGGAATTTGTAGGACCCCTTCTTTGCCCTTTTTCCCAAATAGTTTATATAATATTGGAATTGTTCTTTAAATGTTTGATAACTTTTGCTTGTGAACCCATCAGACCTGTGAATTTTTTCTTATGGCGTTCATTGATGGCTTGTTCAATTTCTTTTCCTAAAATGAGGATTTCTAAGTTTTCTAATTCTTAAATCTAATTGACTTCCTTAAATTCTTCCTTGTTAATCTGAGCAATTTATATTTTTGTAAATGTTTATCCATTTCACTTAGATTGTCATATTTATTGTCATACAATTGGGCATAAAAGCTCCTAATTAATGCTTTAATTTTTCTTCATTCACTCTTTTCATTTTTGATATTGGTAATCTGTTTTTCTTCTTTTATTTGGTTTATCTATTTTATTGTTTATGTATATGTATATATATATATATATATATATATAAAATCAGCTTTTAGATTTTTTAAAATTAGCTCAATGGTTTTCTTACTTTCACTTTTGTTAATCTTTCTGTTTTTCAGAATTCTTAATTTAATGTTTAATTAAAATGTTTAAATTTGTTCTTTTTTCTAGTTTTTTTCCCCATATTTTATTGGTGAGTATTTCAAGAAATAAATTACCCCCTAACTATTGCTTTGGCTGAATCCCATAAGGTTTGTATGTGATATCATTTTTGTCATTCTCTTTAATTAAATTAGTGATTTTTCCCTATGATTTGTTTTTGACCTACTTGTTCTTTATTATTAGATCATAGAATTTCCAATTAATTTTTAATCTTGGAGAATGAAGGACAAGCAATAACAACAATTTTTAATCTATCTTTCCATTGCCCTTTATGGAATGTAATTTTTATTGCATTGTGATCTTAAAAGGATACATTTAATATTTCTGCCTTTCTACATTTGATTGCAAGGGTTTTATATCCTGATATATGGTCAATTTTTTATGTGGAGGCCATGCAAAGCTGAAAAAAAAAGTTTATTCCTTTCTACCCTCATTCAAATTTTTCCAGTGGTCTATCACGTCTAATTTTTCTAAAATTCTATTCACCTTCTTAACTTCTCTCTTGTTTATTTTGTTAGATTTATCTAGTTCTGAGAAGGAAAAGTTGAGGTCTCCCATTACTTTACTTTGACCGTCTTTTTTGCTACTATAACTTATTTAACTTCTTTAGAAGTTTGGATGCTATGCCATTTGATGTATATGTGATTAGTATTGATATTACTTCCCTATCTATGGTACCTTTTAGTGAGAGATGAGAGATGATTTCCTCCCTTGTCTCTTCCAATTAGATCTGTTTTTGCTTTGTCTGAGATCATGATTGCCCCACTGCATTTTTTTTACTAGAGTTGAAGCATAATATATTCTATTCCAGCCTTTTACTTTTACTCTTTAAAGTATTTATTTTACCTTTACTTGATTTTTACCTTTATCTTCACTCAAATTTTTTTTCTTGTAAACAACATATTTTAGGACTCAGGTTTTTAATCCACTTTTCTATCTCTTTCCATTTTATGGGAGAGTTCATCACATTCTTATTTACTGTTATGATTACTAACTGTGTATTTCCCTCAAACCTATTTCCCCCTGTTTATACTTTTCTCTCTCTTCTTTCACCCTGTCCCTCCTCACGTGTGTTTTACTTCTGCCCACCATTTCTCTTAAAATATTTTGCATTTTATCAGTCCCCCTCTTCTCTTGTTCCCCTTTCCTTCGAATTCCCTATAGGGTAAGATAGATTTATATACCCAGCTGAGTCTTTATCTTTTTCTTCCTTGAATCAAATCCAGTGAGAGTAAAACTCAATGTTCACCCACCTTTCTTCTTTCCCCATACTGTAATAGGCCTTTAATAACCCTATTCTGCTTCTCTTACCTCTTCTATGACTGCAATCCTCTTTTCAGCCCTTACTTTTTTTTATTTCATCCCATCAAAGTCAAATTTATACTCGCTTCATCTGTTTATGCATTCTCCTAATTGCTCTAATAGAGATACAGTTCTTAAGAATTACAAGTATCATCTCCCTGTGTATGGATGCACACAGTCTAACCCTATTGAATAGCATGTGAAAAATTTCTGTTTGTCTTTTTATGCTTCTCTTGAATTTTGTGTTTGAAAATTAAATTTTCATTTCAGCCCTGGTTTTTCAAGCAGAAATGTTTGAAAGTCCTCTTTTTCATCAAATATCCATTTTTTTTCTGTTGGATGATTACACTAAATTTTGCCTAGTAGTAGATGTTTGGTTGTAATTCAAGGTCCTTTGCCTTTCAGAATATCACATTAAAAGCCATCTACAGCTGCTAAATCCTGTGTAATCTTGTGACACCATGATATTTGAAGTGTTCCTTTCTGGCTGCTTGAAATATTTTCTCTTTGACTTGAAAGCTCTGGAATTAAGACAAAATACTTCAGGGAGTTCACATTTTGGGATCTTTCTCTAGAGGTCATCAGTGGATTCTTTCAATTATTATTTTACCCTTTGTTTCTACGGTATCAGGATCATTTTCCTTGATCATTTTTTGAAAGATGCTGTCCAGACATTTTTTTTAAATCATGGATTTCTGATAGTTTAATAATTCTTTTTCTCTCCTGGTTTTTCCAGTGAGATATTTTACATTTTATTCTGTTTTATTTTTCATTCTTTTGATTTTGTTCCATTGATTCTCGATATCTTCCAGCCTCATTAACTTCCACTTGTCTAATCCTATTTTTTTGAGAATTATTGTCTTCAGTTAGCTTTTCTTTGTTCCTCTCTTTCCTTTGACCAATTCTACTTTTTAAATAATTTTTGTATGTATTATTTTTCATTTTCGTGCTTTCTCTGCCAAACAGTTAACTCTTTTTTATGATTATTTTGCATAAATCTCATTTCTTAACCAATTTTTTTACTACCTCTTTGATTGTTTTTGTGTTTTGGTTTTTGGGTTTTTTTGAATTTGGGATCTTTCAGAAGAATGTTTTTGGGCCTGAGAGAAATTCATATTTCTCTTTGAGACATCTCATGTATGCATTTTGACAGAATGGTCCTCTTCTGAATTTGTGTTTTGATTTCTGTCTCCTTAGTAACCTTCTATGGTCAGCACTTTTTGTTGTTGCTTGCTTATTTTCTAACCTATTTCAGGACTTTTAAAGTTAAGTTCTTCTCCTGGGGTATTTTCCCAAGCTTCTTACACGTGGGCAGTGTCCTGGACACTGGCTTGCTGTACACCAGAGCTTCCAGGGCTGGTGGCTTGCCTTCTGTGCTGATTTCACCAGACCTAGTTGTGCCTAATTCAGGATTGCCAGGTCTAGTCACTAGTCTGGTGCTCTGTGGCTAGTTGCCTCATAGATGGCCCCTGTGCTGCTGATCTTCCCTGAAGTCCTTTTAAGGTATCTTGGGCTGCAAAATTTTTTCACCCCATCCTTTTGTGGGTTCTGTCACTCTAAAATTCCTTTCGAGCCTTGATGTAAAGTAGTTTCTGAGGGAAATTCAAGAGATCTCAGGGTACTTCATGCTTTTTCTCTGCCCTCTTCTTTCCCAATTCTTTTTTTTAAGGTGCTAGTTTCTTCTATTTTTGTGCCTCTTTTCCCAAGCTGTTGATCTTTTTTGAAAATTTTCTGACGTCACTCTCATTTATTTTCCTAATTTTTCCTCTACATCTTTTATCTGATTTTTTTAATCCTTTGTAATATCTTCCAGGAATTCTTGTTGGGATTGTGTTCAATTCAGATTTCTCTTTCAGGCTCTGTTCATAGGTATTTTAACATGATATCTTCTAAGTTTGTCTCTCAATCTTTTCTAACATCACAGTAATATGTATGATCTAGCTCTTTTTTGTTGTTGCTGCCTGATTATTTTTTTTTACTATTTCTTGACCTTTAACTCGATGCTAAAGTTGGTCATGGAGAGAGTGCTATCCCAAGTTCAGGTGTTGTTTTGTTTTGGTGTGTGTGTTTGTGTGTGTGTGTGTTGCTGTTTTACAGTTACTTCTACAGCTTTGCAGGTTTTGATACTTTGAAAGTGTTATGATCCAAAGAGAGGTCACTACTCTGCTGGTTTGTGCTTTGGTCTTTACTCAGGAAGAAACCTTGTTATCTTGTAACTATATATGCTAGTGCTTTTCTTAGCCCTGGAACTGTGACCAGGAACCCTGCTTTCCTGTGACCACAAGTGCTGGTGTACTTTTCTACTTTAGAAATGAGATCAGGACCACAGCTTCCTTGTGAGTGACCATGACACTCTTTTCTGCCCTGTAACTGTGATCAGAGCCCCTGCTCCCCTGTGGCCACAAATGCTAGTGTTCCACTTCACCCTAGACCTGTAACCTGGAACTGCATATGAGCAATGCAATAGGATCCTGCACACAGTGCCACAAAAGGATTCCATGTAATCTTTTTCTGACCAGTTATCTGACTCCCTTATGATCCTTGGGCTGCAAGTTCCTGAAGCTCTTGCTGCCACTGTTGCAACCCCTTCCCAAGTCTGCTACTGGTAGTGCATTGACAGTTTGGGCCAGTCTCCACTATACTATAACAGATTTCTTCTGCTGACCTCCTCAGTTGTCCTGAGCTGGAAAAAAGGGTCTCACACCACATTTGGTTGGCTTTGTCACTCCAGGATTTGATTTGAGGCATTATTTTAAAGTTGGTTGGAGGGGAGTTTGGAGAAAATTCAACTGAGACGCTGTTTCTTCTTCACAACCTTAACTCTAAATCAGGGGGAATAATTCTTATGGCAATCTGCTTGTACTTTGAATGATTATTCCATAGATTTATACTTTTTAATATTCTATATTTCAAATCCTACTAGACTGCTTATATAATTAAAACAGCCTACTTTCTTGTTGACATACATCATCAGTAAAAAATAAAAGGTACTGACACAGTTTGGATAGGTATCTTCATCATCTGGAAAGGTGAAGTGTCTTTGCTTGTGTAGCTTTCTAGCTGTTATCATCCTAATTGTCTTAACTCAAGAAGTCTGGGTAAGACCTATTTGTATTTTGTCAATTAAAAATCCCAAATACTAGCTCCCAAAATCAATCTGCAGAATACATTCACATTAAAATTCTTACCTTTTTTCCCTGTAGAAAAGATAGATAACTAGTAACACTAGATTGAGATATTAACTAACATTTCCTTATAATTCTAAAGTTTGTAAAGTGCTTTGCATCCATTATTTTGTTTGACTCTCCAAAGAATATGGGAGGTAGGTGCTGTTTATACCCCCATTTTATGTATGAGAAAACCAAGACAAAGAGAGGTTATATAACTTGTGCTGGCTCACACTGCTAGCAAGTATCTGAGGTAGGATATTAACGTGTTTTCTGGACAGATAAAAGTAGGTGGCTATGCCACCTACTCGCCTAGACTTCTCCTTATGGCTATGATCATTGTCTTGGGTTATGACTGCATTCAGTTTCAGTTTTCCCAATTGTTTATTATTAAAAGATAATTGTTATCCGAGAGTGTTTGAATGGTCTCAGGCGCAGAGACCACAGGCTTCAATCATTTCTTCCCTGCCTCCTATTCTGGTACATAGTTCTATCAGAGAGTGGAGATGAACTCAATTATAACTGGTGATGGAGGACTTATAAAATAACATAAGAAGAATCAATAAAATAGTTGTTTTTGTGCAGATCATGGGTGGGAAAAGGGCCAAAAGCAGAAACAATAGCAAGGAATAAACTAAATCCATATAATAGCAAGGTCTGATTTTTAATGAAGGAGAAAAGGAAAAGAAGGAAAAGGAAAATACATTTACTTAATTTTAAGGTATAAAGTTTACTTTCTATGTTTTAGGTCAACCACCCTATGAGGCAGATGCCATTATCACCCCCATTTTACAAATGAGAAGACTAATGTCCAGAGGAGTTAAGTGACTCACTCATGGCCACAGAGTTAGTGTATGAGATAGGATTTGAACTTAGATCTCCCTGAGGACAGATCATCATCAGATTATCATCTCCTCCTCTTCCTTCTTTCTTTCTTTCCTCCTCTTCCTCCTTCTCCTTCTCTTTCTTCTTCTTCTTCTTCTGCTGCTGCTGCTGCTGCTGCTGCTGCTGGTGCTGCTGCCGCCACTTTTTCACTAATGTCCAATTTTTCCTGACCCCATTTGAAGTTTTCTTGGCAAAGATACTGGAGTGGTTTGCTAGTTCCTTCTCATTTTGCAAATGAGGAAACTGAGGCACGGTGAAGTGACTTGTCCAGGGTTATGCAGCTAGTGTCTGAGTCCAGATTTGAACTGAAGAAGATGAGTCTCCCTGACTCTATCCACTGAGTCACCCAGTTGCTCGAGTCTAGATACAACATCCTATCAACTATAGAGCCTAACAACCTCAATTGAATCTATAACCTATATTCATCTTCATGCACTTATTTTTTCCCCATTCTAACTATATTTCATGCAAATATATTCACTTACTTTGTTTTACTCGAGTCATTGGTGATTCAGAAACAAGAATGTCTCCTATGTATATGGAGAGAAAGTAGTGCTTTTTGAGAGCAGAAATATATCAGTTTTTTTCATCCATAAAAATGAAACAGAATGACTAGGAGATTTCTAAGGTTCCCTTTTAACTCTAAATCTATGATCTTATGTCAAATTGTAGTCTCACCCTTCACACTGTTTCAAGACAAAATGAAAATGACCACTATAATGGCTAGTCTAATCAGTGAAGGGAGCTGCTGTTTTTTTTTTCTCGTCAATCCACTTCTGCTTATTTCCCCCTTTGACTCTGTCATATTCTCCTGCACATTCCTGACCCCACCCTCCTTCACTTACATTTTCCTCCTTTGCTCCTTTTCAATTTGCTTTCATGTGCTTTTTCCCTGAGAGAATCCTCAAGGACAAGGCTACACAGGAGTTACAGCAAAGAAGATAAAAAATTTTAAAAGCCTGTGGAAAGAAAAATAACATTAACATTTGATTTTTTAAATGGCTTTTCTTGGCCCACACTGAATGAGCATGACATTTGTAAAGTACCTCTAAATCAGAGGTTCTTAACCTAGGATCTGTGAATTTTTTTATTATATTTTGATAACTATCTTAATATAACTAGTTTCCTTTGTTGCCCTATGTATTTTATGCATTCAAAAATCATTTTCTTAGAAGGGATTCATGGACTTCACTAGACTGCCAAAAGAGTACAAAAAAAAGTCAAGAAAAAAAGGTTAAGAATCCGTGCTCTAAATGATGGTTGATTATTACTAAATGTGGTACTAGGCTTCACTCCCAAGATGCATCCCTCTGTGACACATTGAACGATGCAAATGCTCCATTCTGCACCTTTTTGTGTGTGAGGTCTTTGGGTCACTTATTTCCTGCTGCTTCCAATGCTGACATGTGGACATCGACCAGAATGGAAGAAGGGAGTATCTACATGTATAGACAGACGCTCTTCTGGTGCAGGGCCAAAAGGTTTCTTTCATCTCCCTTCAGGCAGAGAGAAAAGTGCTTTACTGTTTACCTGCCTCTCATTCTGTCCCCCACCCTCCACACTGAAGCTCATGTATGGGGCCAGTATTCACAGTAGGCATGCTCAGAAGCAAAACTACGTTTTGCTTTCATGTCACAAGCTTTTCCGTTTTATAGCTTTAGAAGCAATCAGCCCAGCTGAGCAGAACTTCTGGTGGGTTGGAATAAACCATTTTTTTAAATCACTGTCTGGTCTACATTAAATTCGAGCAAAGTACTTTGGAAGGAAGCAACTTCCTTTCCTTCCCCCTCAACAAATTATGTACCAGAAAGGCGAGATTTCAAACTTGTGAATTTTAAAAAATCCTCTTACTAGGATAAACAGCTTAGCAAATAGATTACTTTCTTTGTAATTGAGTCTTCAGTCTAGTGGGGCCTGAATTTTACAGAGTCTCTATGATTATTGCACTTTTCACATTTTTCCTTTTATTTCACATGTTGAATTCAAGTCTCCCTTCTTTGCACAAGCCTAAAAATGAGGCAGCTCAAGAAGATGATGAAGGACTAATCAAAGAAGGAGAAAATTGCCTCTTCTTTCTCAGAGCCTGAATTTGCTCCAGGATCACCCTGAAGACCAAGGTCATTCTGGATCTTTCTGAGATAGAACCCAGCCTCCATAGATACAACTTACAGTTACTTGAATTCTTGAAATGGTACATAATTTCAGAAGCAATGAAAGCATATTTTCAGCAAACTCTAATGAAAGATTACAGTGTTGGTGGTCATCAGTACCTAACCCCCTATTTCCCCTAGGTTCAATATATCAATATTCATATTTCTTTTTGCTTTTGCATCATTTTCTAAGAATGCTATTCCCACAAAAGTTGAGCAATGACTATGTATCATTCAAGCTATTGATCTACATACATATGGATGTATGTATATGCATGTATGTATACACATAGGTATATATACATATATACATGTATATGTGTGTGGAGGCAGCTAGGTGGCGCAGTAAATAGAGTGCTAGACCTGCAGTCAGGAAGACTTGAGTTCAAAACTGGCCTTATGACTTTACTAAATGGGTGACCCTTGGTCAGTCATTTAACCCTTAGATTCCTTATCTGTAAAAAGACCTGGAAAAGGGAATGGCAAAATACTCCACTATTTTTGCCAAAAATTGCCAATAGGGTCATGAAGAGTCAGATATGACTAAATGACTAAACAACAATACATATATATGTAAAATATACTAGTATGTACTTTAGAGTATATATATATGTATATTAGTGTATATTCTAATATGTGTGTCTACATGTATGTATGTGTGTACATGTTCATATGTTTGTGCATTTTATAGGAGGTGTGTGTATACATACACCATAGATAGCAACATATTAAATTGGTGGAATGAATTTCCAACTGTAAGTTATTACTTGAACAATATGCATTCTTCATCACCTTTGTGCTATGGCACAAATCATGTTTTTTTCAATAACCATGATTCTTTGTAATTTTCTGGAGATTAGTACATCAGCACTATGTCATTTACATCGAAGAGTACCCAGAGGCCTTCGTAATCCATAAGACTCCATGTTTGTACCTGAACTATCTTTAAGAAGTTGGCCATGACACTGGCTTTCACCAAGCATATGCCACCATGTTTTTGGACTCACTAGCTAATTATAATCAGAAGGTCATTGAAAATAGTTAGAGCTGCAGTAGACCTATTAGGCTGGATTGGCTATTAGGATGGATTGGACACAACTAGTCAAAGAAGAACTTGTGATGTTGATTTTTACTCTTTGGAGTCAAATGATTTTTTTTAAAGCATCAAACAGAAGACACTGAAGGGTCTTATATTCTCTGTACCCCTTGGGCAGCATCGTTACTGAAGATGTGGTCTACTGTAAAGAACCATCTGTGAAATCCTGTCTGTTTCCTTCTTGCATATTCATTAAGAATATGCTCAATATATGGAGAGACCATTCCAATAAAGATGTTATAGAGAAGAGAAAATGGGCATATGGGTCAGTAGTTGCAAATAACTTCTTGACTGATTGCTTTCGGTAACAATAACATTTTTTCCCCAAGCTTTTGGATTCTACCCTCTTGAAATTCAATTTCAGATGCTTTTTAAAATTGGATTTCCTCCAGGATGGTTTTTTTCAGCTTGTTTTTGTTAAGGTCAAGCTGCTCTTTCTGGTTTCATCTTTTTCTTCTTATTTTTCCTTCTCTTCTCTATTTTCTTTTTTTTTTTTAAACTGAATCTCCCTATCTTGTCTAGTATGAAAGTACAGCAACTACTCATGGACAATTTTACTGATAATTAACACACAACATCTTCTATGTTTCCAATCTTATTTCACCTCTCCTTAAATAACCTGGTGATCTTCTGCTCCTGGAAGTTTACCATATTGATGCCTGGTTCAGTGTGAATGCCTGATCAACTTTAACCATACTGAAACTCAGAACTGAACTCAATTCACTAACCTTAGCCTTCTCCAGTCAGAGAAATCATAGACATGTGTCACTTGGCCTGATTTCATCTTTTAAAACAGTATTTCCACTTTAGCATAAAACATGTCAGCCACTATAGTGTCAAAATCCAATGTTGTGCTTTCACTTAGGCATAGATCATTGTATGAGTAAAATATTCACAAGCCATTCTAGATTTTTTAGATGGATCAGTGACAAGCTTGTTATAAACCAGAAATAGAGTTATAACTTGATCACTTTAGGAGTTTTGGTATGAACTTTGTGAGTATTGAGTTATTTTACAGAGTAAAAACACGGAAAACGTGAAATCACAATTTCTAAAGTTAACTAATACACATATTTCTTGTATAACATTCAAGGTTACAAAATTCACAAAGTTTGTCTACTTCAAAAATAAAACAAGATATTTTTCAACCAAGACGTCTCTTTAAACAGAGACAGACCATTCATCTCTAATGGCTATTACAACAAAACCCTGAAATTTGCATTAGACTGAATAACGATCAATAAATCCAATCAGAAACTATACTAAGTAATTTGTTCTATTACAAAATTGTGCAACACGTCACCCAGAAAACCTTAATGGGAAAGGGAAGAGGAAAGGGGTTCACTAGCAAAGCCAACATAGTCAAAAGAAAAGCAATGAACTCCCAGTGCCACCAACTATAGGCTGCAGAAACATGGAGCCTATTAGAAACACATAGATGTCTAGAATCATTGAGAACAGAAAGTTCCCTCTCCCACCTCAAAAAAGGATACAGTGGTCAGACAGCCCTAGGATAGTAAACAGAACAGCACAGTAAAATAGTCTAGGACAGCCCAAACACTCTGAATTACAGCAATCTGTCCTTAGATGCCAGAGAAAAGCTAGAATATCCAGTGCTCTGAACTTTAAAGATTGGGAAGGGAATGAGAACGTTTTGAAGTTGAGATCAGTGCTGAAACAAATCTAACAGATTTCTAGGGACACCGGACGAGAAAGACCAGGTACCTCTAACTACCCTACCCCAAAGCACAGCAGGATGGGTAAAGCCTGAATCTGTCACAATTCCTCAATTCAGGAATTAAAGCTAGAGAACTGAGTAAGGCAAGGAATACACCAACTCACCCAGATATAGAGACCCCTTTCCCCCCAAAATGAGTAATTTTCAGAACTGAAAGAATTGACTAAAAGGGAGAAAATGAATTTTCAACAAATATTACATAAGTAGGAAAAAAGAGTTTTTTATTATTTGAGTAAACAAAAGCTATAGAGGAATGAATCTGATAAATAAATAGCTTAGAAGAAAAAGTGGTAAATCTGACCAAAATAGACTTCCTGAAAATTAGAAAGAGTCAAATAGAAGTAAATGTCTCTATGAGGCAAGAAAAGTTAGGAAAAATCAAAATATTGCAGACATAAAAGAGAATGTAAAATATCTGATATTAAACATAACTGACCTGGAAAACATCCTAGGGGACAGAATTTGAGAACCTTTGAATTATCTGAAATCCATGATTTGAAAATGACCCTGGGTATTACATTTCACCAAATCATGAATGAGAATGGCCTAGATCTATGAGAACTGAACAAGAGAGTAAAGCTAGAAAGAATTTACTAGAAAGAATGTACCAATTACTTCCTGAAAAAAAAAACCCCAAAAGGAAAGTTCCAAAAAAATCTGGAGCTGACATATCAAAGAAAAAAAAATATTGCAAGCATATAGACAACGAAAATAGTTCAAGTATGAAGTAACCACAAACACAGGAACACACAATACCTGACTAGATCATCCAAAAAAGCAAGCCAGGCTTACAATGAGGAATAACTTACACTACAATTTATTGTAATCCAGCTGGGAAGAAAATGGGTCTTTAGCGGAATGGAGTACTTTAAAGCTTTTCTCATTAAAAAGAGCAGAACTATACAGGAAGTCTAAAATATCTACACAAAAAATCAAGAAAAATATATAAGTGGCAGATTTAGTTGAGCAATTGGCAGTAGCTATATGATGATGTCATGCCAACATTGTAATAATAGGAAAGTGAGGGGAAGAGAGGGAAAAAAGGAAACAGGAGGGGAAGAACCAAGAAACTAAGAGTTACTCATCAAATGGAAAATTTCTAAGGAGCCTGTAGCATGTTCAAATTAATGAAATAAAATATTATGACAGCTTAAAAACTGATGAGTCAATTGTAGAACATCCTGAGTGGTATGACCTGAACAGAATCAGGAGAATAGTTTATACAGGCACAATGATTTATATAAGGACAACACTGTAAAGAAAGATGTCTTTGAAGGACCTCTGAAGAACTTTGATCAATGCAATCCTTAACCATGTCACCAAAAAAATTGATGAACTATTTTATCTAACCTCCTGAAAAAGAGGTGATGTCCTAAAGGTGCAGAAAGAGAGATATCTTTTTGAATACACCATGTGAATTCATTTTGTCTGCATCTATTTTTATATTGGTTTTTAAATTTTATTTCTTCAAATATTTAATGGGGGTGAGGTTGGGACTGGGGGGTTAGAAGCAATGATCCCAAAGAGTTACATTGGGTTTTTTGTAATGCACAGAAGGGCGCAGAAAGATGTTCAGAAAGGAGCATAGACAAGAAAGACAATTTTGAATATGATATGTGGAATTCTGATAGATTTTTAAAAATACAACTGCTGTAAAATGAGATTTACAGTTACATGTACATATGTGCATATGTCAATGCTCCTTTTTGGTGTTTAAGCTAAGAGTGAAAAGAAATACAATGGAAGAATTTAAAACCTTTCTTGGGTTGCTCAAGTTCAAACATGGTCTCTTTTCATCAGATATTTCTTTGGAATTATTAAAAAGGTGATTCTAAGATATTAGACTCACTGACATGAAGCCTCATTCCAGCATCCCAAGAAATTATTAAATCCTGTCTCTCTCACTATATCATGATGGACAATAAATCACTGCATCATAATACTTATGTTCACATTGTTAGATGTGAGCTCAGACAAAAGGACACTCTATCGGTTATTTTTGATGACCATCTGTTTATATGAGTGATGTTATTCATATAACTAAACTAAGAACCATTTGACAAAGTCCTTGCTATCACTATAACACATTCAAGTCAAAAAGTTTCACATCTCTATATCCTTCTATATCTTCTCCTGATTGCAAATCTCTTATGGAATTCTTGTCTAAAAATAATCCTCTAGCATTAATTAATGCCTAATAAATGCATAAGTATAAGATTTTTCTTTTGGCTCCCAAGACTATACAATTACCTACAAAGCTGGGAGAGCAATATTGATTACAGTAAGTTTAGAGACTTATTCATTTAAAATGAACTGCTCAATTTTGATTAAATTAGTGAGGATCCTCTCCTTAGACTTTTTATCCAAGGATAGCCAAAAAGGGGGGTCACTTCCTCATTAAAGACTATCTACTAGATCACTTTCTGTATCCTGACAGCCATCGGTTTTGAGGGTCAATGGTAACCTACAATGACTACTAAATAAAAAGAAAATAATTTTAGAGCTTTGAATTAGATCCATGTTTGTATTTTAAAGGCACATTCCCTGCTGCAAAAGACATCACATATGTTTGGCTACCCAGGCACCCAATATTTTCAATTTCTTCACAATAAAATCAATACATAACCTTAAATTCCATATGTAAAGCAAAATATGAGCTCTGTACATAAAAATAGAAGAGAAGCAAATGAACCCCAGGTCCCAATGTGTTCTTTATTTCCACAGTAGTTTCTGTTTGTCTCTTGGGTCCTATTGCAGTGTTTTTATTTCATTTTGCTTTTCCCCCAAAGTAATTGAGCACCTATCAACACGATTGATTGCAGATATAAGTAATAGATGTAGCATCTTCACTTCCTTATTGGATTCTCATAATGAATTCAGCATTTCTCAGCATATTGAGCTTTTAAATTATTAATCACATGCATAGTCCAAAAATACATCCATAACATATAACATATAATACACAGAGAATAAACTATACCCAGGTGTACAATGTGCCTGGTGACAATATAAACCAGAAGAGCAAAGCTTGAGTTGTTTGCACATGTTGTCAGAACCCTAAGACAAAAAAAAATAAATGCAGTCTTATATTATACTTAAATTTGTGAAACTTTAAAAAAAATGGAAATGTTAAAAAGAATAAAGGATATTAAATGATCTTTAAAAAGCTTTAGAGTTTTAAGTAGGTATCACTTTGGTCAATTAAAATTTTTCCTTGCAATTTTCTCTCTCTTCCACCGTCATAAGAGAAAATCTTACCTGAGTAAGTTTATCACAATGACATGTGATGACACCAATGTTTATGGCAATAATTAACATCAAATTTTGGATTTAGAGTTTGAAGATGCCATTTACTGAAATAATTAACTTTTCTAACTTTGTGAAAATGACAGTGTGGCTGATTATGCATTCAGTCATATTTTCTCAATACCTGCAAATCATCTTTGGCTGAATCCTCTCTTTATCCCCTATCTCATCAATGAATATTTATTGAGTGCTACTGCATACAAAGAAAATGAAGGCAAAGTCAAAATGGCCTCAGTCCTATATGGCTTCACTTTTACTTAGAGGGTCATGGTTCTAGAACAGGCAGAGAATTCATAGACTATAGAGTTTAACCCTGTCCTTTGTAATATGAGAAAACCTAAGTCAAAAGAAGCTGAGTGACTGGCATAGCATCATACAGGTAATAAATACCAAAGGTGGAATTTAGCGTTAGATCTTCTAATATCTGCTCTTTCCACTATGTCAATGCTACATCCTCCATCAGTTATGCAGGGATGATGGCGAAGTAGTGAAAAAGAAGCAATAATGTGAAGATTTACAGTTCTTAGACTGAGTTTTACCTTATTGATTTTACTCTAAATATTATCTCCGTGTCTGTTAGCCAACAAGTAGTAGAATAACTGAATCACATCAATGTTGAAAAAGCAATGCATGACAAGGTTCTGCCTGCAAGTGGTTTATAGTCTTACAGCTATAGTTTTACAGTTATAGAGTCAAGACATATATATTAAAAGATAAATAACATTACAAGAAACATTAAGTGACCAACCAATGATCTAGACAAGAGATGAAAAAACTAATACCAAATTCCATTGACGGTTCTTTCTGTTTTCCATCAAAATATTTCCTATAAGCTTACAACATAACTGAGTACCCACTGTCACAACCTCATCCAAGTCAACCCTTTATTACCTCTCAGCTGAATTACTGCAGCAGCCTCCCAGTGAGACTGATTCCAATGCTTCACCAACTGCCACACATTTATTTTTTTCAATGCTTATTTAATCATGTCACTTTCCTTCTCAAAAATCTTTCCTGGCCCTTTACTCTGTCAAGTATAAACTCCTTAGGCTAGCATTCCCAGCCCCCATAATCTACCCTATCCCTATATATTCAATTTACTTTCTAGTACACAAATCCTTTAGTTAAGTCACATTGATTTCCCCACTGCCCCATTCCAGCCTCTGAAACTTCAGTCATCTTGATCTCTTAACCTATAATATTCATTATCGATATTCTAATCATCCTATAAGGATCCTACCCCAAGACCTGCCTTTGCCTCATGTCCTTCAGTTACCCCCTCCGAAATTCTCTCATCTTGCTGTCCTCTGAATGATTGTTTCTTCCAAACTTAATACACAATTGAGTTCTTAATTTAGTTCTATCTTGCATTTGTCACTATTTTTGTTGTTGCTGCTGTTGTACTAGTCCTATTTCCCCAACTAGATGTAAATGTTCTTAAGGGAAAGGACCATCAGAACCTGTCAAAGCACCTAGCATGCTGCCAAGAATATAAGATGCTCATTAAATAGTTAAGTAATTGATTCAAAGTCAGATCCATACTTTTAGATATTCGCCATTTTTCTTAAAAGGGTAATTTTAATAATTTTACATTGATGTATGTAGACTATAAACTAGTATTTTTCAGTAAGTGGAGTGTGCTGTAAAGCCTTTATGGTAAGGATCTGAATCACATTTTGAATACATTATGAATGGTAAATAGGTTGCATTCAGCACTGAGTAAAGGAAAATATGTTTTATTTGTTTGAAGGATTGAGTAGCATAATATTTAGTTAGTAAAGGAAATTTGAAGGAAAGAAAAGAAAGGAAGGAAGGAAGAAACAGAAAGAAAGAAAGAAAGAAAGAAAGAGAGAGAGAGAGAAAGAAAGAAAAGGAATCAAAGAAGAAAGAAAGAATGAAGAGGAAAAAAATCGATGCAACTCCCTCTCCCAATACATACTGACACTGATTCTGCAATTCAAAGAGAACAGGGTGAGAGATTAAGTGACTCACCCAGATTATTCAGTCAGTGTTTCCGAGGCTGAACTTGAACCCAGGTTTAACGTGACACTGAGGCCAGCCTTGAGCCACCACATAATGCTCCTTCTCCAAAAATAGAGAAGCAATTCCAATGTGAACTTAATTGAACTTTTGGTTGATTATATATCTATTCTACCAAAGAACAAGTCTCCAGCATATGACAGAGTACACATCAGGCAAACTAATATTTATTGACTGATTCACTTAAGTATTTATCATTTCAAAAAAATCAGTCAAGTACCAACTGTGTTTAAGGATATCACTGAAGTCCTACTTGGATGACATATTGAAACATAAAGGTGACCTCAGGCTCTCAAAGACAATACCAAGAGAAAAGAAGCTCAAGCAGGTCCCATTAAGATGGAAAGGCTTTAGGTAAGGCCAAACAATGTCATCTGACAGCTAACCCAGCTAAAACCACCAGAAAGTTGACAACTAGATGGACATTTTTTAATGTTGGCTGCACACAAAGAATATCTACTAAATCATGGAGGGATTATTATATGTACCAGTGGACTGAATAATTGTATCTCAAAAATTTAGTTCTTAGATCTAGTTCCTTGACCTCAAGAAGTTTATAGTCTAGTAAGGAAGATGATTTTTTAAAAAGTATAATATAACATACATTAATGAGAAAGAAATGAGGTTCTGTGAAATTTGTAGAAGAGATCATTTCTATCTAGGAAAGTTTGGGAAGGCTTCACAGATCAAAGGTTGCATAGTATAGTAAAATAATTCAGAGAACTGTAAATGAAATGTTGAATTAGAATGGGAACTGTGTGGAAAAAATCACTGTGAGAGTCATTATAGAAATAGAACAGATTGGTTTTCCATTCTAGAGTAATATTTCTGATTTGAGAGAACGAGATTATTTCTTCCAACATGATGTTTGGATGACACTTCTTGGAATAAATAATTATGTTTAGTGTGTTTACACAAGATGGTGATTCAATTTGAGGCTACAAAGAGTTATAGAAAATACAGTGATTTGGAAATCACAGAACCTGGGTTCGAATCCACTCTCTTAATTTTGCTATGTGAGGCTGAAGAGTAATTTAACTTCTCTGTGCCTGTTTTGTTGCCTCTAAAATTAGAATAATAACACCATTCCCTGTTTTACTCACAGTGTAGTTATGAGGAAAGTGTATCTACACCTTAAAATGCTACATAAATGAGGTGAAGAAAATGGTAAATGTCTTAAAATATTGCTTCAGAATTCAATAAATTCGTTGAGTATTTGGAGAATATCATTTTATGTGCTCATCTCTGTGCTCAATGCTTTGGAGAATTCAAATACCCTCTATTAGATTCTTATTTTTTTCTAGAAACATAACAGATTACAAGCAGGTCTACAATCCATCTCTTATGAATTGTTCAAGTTGGCACGATGGATGATAGCAAAGTATTATAGAATCTTCCAGAGAGAAAGAATTTTAGGAGTCATCTATCTAGTATAGCCTTCTTCTCAGTATAAAAACAATAATAACAGTTCATATTTCTATAGCACTTACTGCTTGACAAAGTGTTTTACTAACATAAACTCTGAAACCTTTTTTTTTCTATTACTAATGGACAGACATTTGATTTCTGCTGGAATGTGTCTCATGACATGTTGTTTACCACTTTGTGAAGCAGCCCGTTACACTTTGGAATGACTCATAGTCAGAAAGCTCTTTTTCATATTAATCCTAAATCTGTCTTCTTTCTATAACTTTCATTCATTGATTCCCATTCCTCCCTCTGGACTTACACATACACAAAAACAAATGTCTACTTTGCTCTCCCACCCTTTAAATATTTGAAGACAATTATGGTGTGCAACATGTAAAATTGAGCTTAGCTTTCCTCATAAACTTGTTCCTTTGCCTATTTCCTCAATTTCGTGATGGTACTACATTTTCCCAATTATCTAGACTCAAACTCTTAGAGTTAACCTGGACTTCCTTCTCTTATCCATCCAAACACATCTAATCATTTACCAAATCTCGTTGGTTTTATCTTGATTAATATTTCTCATATCCTTCTTCCTTTCCATGCCTATTGTGACCCACTTTGATTCAAGTCTTCATTACCTTTTGTCTGACCTCCCAAGCAGTTTCTCAGTTTCAAAGCCTTCTATATTTAAATATAAACCCTCACAACTGCCAAAGTGGTTTTCCAAAAGTTCAGATGCAACCAAGTCAGTCCCCTATTCAGTGAACTACAATGGCTTCCTTATCCACCCAAGGACTATGGATAAACTCTTCTGGCTGGGATTCAAAGCTCTTTACAACTTGAATATAACTTAGTTTTCAATCATATTGCTTTTGGCTTCCCTCCATATAATTTATGGTCCAACCAAACTGGGCTTCTTGCATGAATTATCCTTCCCCGACCATCTCCCATTACTATACTTCTGTACTAGCATGCATAGAACATACACACTCCTCTTCTCTACATCTTAGAATCCATTGTTTCCTCCATGATCCAGCTCAAACCCCATGTCCTACATGAGATTTTTCTTAATCACTCCAGTTGCTAGTGCTGTCTTCCCTCTAATTGCCAAATTAGATAATCAGATAGAGCTATACTATAGACATGCTATAGTATGTCTGTATCTATATATAGTAAATATCTATACAGGATATACTATATAAACTATAGTTCTATATCTGTGTTAGATAAAATTTAATTTAAAAAATTTAAAAGCAAATTGTGTATATATACACAAATACATATTTATACATGGCATAGATGTACCAAAAAATAAATACACACACCTATATTCAAATTTATATATGCATATAAATATATACTCATATGCTTATACATATATGCAAATGTATACACATATATTCACACTTAAACATGTGTGTCTATATATAATTATATGCATGTCTATGTACATAAGTATATACACACATTTGTGTCCTCTTTTTATAGACTGTAAGTTCCATGAGTGTATGAACTCTCACTTTTGTCATGGTATCCTCAAAAATCTAACATTTGCATGATATATTTCTGCAACTAAGCTTAAAATTATAACCATTTTTGTTTGTTTGTTTTAAAGTTGTGCTATTATACCACTTTGTGGGTAGCTGGGTGGCACAGTGGATGGAGTGTCTGGTCTGGAGTCAGGAAGAGTCATCTTTCTGAGTTCAAATAGTTCAAATCTGTCTTCAGACATTTACTAGATGTTTGATCCCAGGCAAGTCATTTAACTCTCTTTGCCTCAGTTTCCTCATTCATAAAATAAGCTGGAGAAAGAAATGGCCAACCACTCCCACATCTCTGCCAAGAAAACTCTGTTTGGGGTCATAAAGAGTCAGACACTACTGAAACAACTAAACAGTAACCACAACACTAATTCATACTGACTTGATTGTCAAGTAAACTCCCCAAGGCTTTTTCACATATCAATCATCAAAATAGGTATCTATGTCTGTATTTATATAATTGATTTTTTTAATCAAACATATTAAATACATATATCCCTATTAAATGCCATCTTGTTAAGCTCTACCTTGTAGACTACTCTGTCTTGATCTTCTGTGAATCCTGATTATTCAACCTGATATATAAACTACCCCTTTTCAGCCTTGCATAATCATTAGTTTGGCAATCATGTTTTCTACATTTTCATCTAGGTGACTGATAAAAGGGTTGAGCAAAGCAGCACCCGAGACAGACATTCTTGGCCTGCCACTATGACTTTTCTCTAGGTTGGTATTTATTAATTGTCCATTTAAGATACATTTGAAGGTACAAATGGCAGTAGGCTCTTAATCGCATCTACATGTGTGGTCGTTCAATTACTATTTGTCTATCTTGTCTTTAAGATTTGTAAACAATATGTTGGATTATAATCTCCTTGAGGGCAGAGACTACATCTTTATTTTTGTATTTCCTTCACTACCTAACTCTTTATAGGTGTTTAGCACATCTTGAGAGACCTTGTCAAATATTTTGATGATTTTCACTATACACATAATAATCCCTTAATACCCAAATATTCATATCAAGAGAGGAAATAAAGTTATTTTGGTATGATATTTATTTTAAATTCATATGAATTATTAGTGAACCCCTATCTTTTGTAAGTGGTCACTAAGCTTCTGTTTAATAATCCATTCCAGAGTTTTCTGGGCAACTAATGTCAAGATCACCATATTAGCCTCAGTCCAGATCCATCTCAATACTCATCTGCATTTCATGCTGCCACACACTTGCATTCCATTCTCCATCAACAACTAGGTACTACTAGCTGCTACTCTAAGATCCTGGGCTTCTTTCTGATTGGTGAGCTTTCATTAAATACAGTTTGGGCCTAGACCCACCACACTACTACCTGGCCATCTTCATTTCATTCTCTGTGTATATTCACCCTATACTCTTTCTTACCATAGCTCCAAAAAAACCAAGAAACAAATGAACACTACCAAGACATACCTCCCTAGTCACTGTTCCTCTATATGAATTTTTTACAGAATTAAATTGTAGGTCCCTTGAGACCATATTATTTGCTTGTATTTTGTTCCCCAGTACTTAACGAAGTGCCTGACACACAGCAAAGACTTGATAAGTGATTTCTTTCTCAGTCACTTAAATCACATCTGATTCTTCTTGATCCCATTTGGGGTTTCCTTGGTAAAGCTACTGGAGTGGTTTACCATTTCCTTTCCCAACTAATTTTACATATAAAGAAACTGAGGCAAAAGGGCTAAATTACTTGCCCAGAATCACATATCTAATAAGTGTCTGAAGCCAAATTTGAACCCCAGGTCTGGTATTCTATCCACTCTGCTACTTCACTGCCTTGATAACTGATTTCTACTCCATTATGTGTTTTTCCACTCTATTTCCAGGTTCTAGAATCTATTTTGTTAGATGTGTGTGTGTGTGTGTGTGTGTGTGTGTGTGTGTGTGTGTTTGATTGCAGTGACATTTGCCTATCTTTCACCTTCTCACATCTTTAAAATCCTTTTGGTTTTTTCTTGAAAATTTTAATAAAAAGAAGTAACTAGCATATGCATATCTTAAAGTTTTTAAAGTGTTTTGAACATTATCTCATTTTATAACCTATAGTGATCATTTTGATTAAATACTGAAACTTAGAATTTTCCTAACCTTTTAGATACTGATTTTGTTTTCCTTTTGGTCTAAACCTGTAATTTCATTAGTGGAGGCAAATCCCAGTGACAGAATATCCTCCACAGATTCAGATTGTTAACTAATCAGCAATGCACAGTCTTAGATAGTTGCCTACAATAATTTAAAGCTGTGTCTTGCCTTTAGTCATATGACTATATGTCAGAAGAAAACCTTGAATCCAGGACTTCCTAATTATGCAAAAGTTTGGGTTCATCTAAATTTTTAGATGGTTTTGAAATAGTTTGCTTAGGGTTGAGTGTTTCCCACAAATACATTTTTCCTATGATAACCCTCTTTAATTTCCTCAATTTGTCACCTGTTCAATAGTTTATAAAATTTTAAAGTTAATGGTATAACAAACTCAAATAATGATATTTTATATTTATAAGTGCATCCTATAATGAATAAATAATGAAGACAAAGTCAGCTGCTATTAAAATCCAGACTTGAATACTTAAGGAAGATATACACAGAAAATTCTATAGACCTAGTCTTATCAATTTTTTAAAATGTGACTAGATTTTGGTCTGGTTACTGCTTAGACAGCTGACCATACTGACCATTGTTAACTCTTATCTGTTTGCTTCATTTTTTTCTTATAAATGAACATGTATTAAAATGCATTCATTCTCTAATATATTTTGAACTCTTAATTTATGGGTCGATGCTTTGTGGCAGAATATTTGGACAAAAAGATTCAATTTAAAATAAAAATACTAGATACAAGGAGCCACGGTTGGCAAGAACTCAGTGGTATCCATTGCTCTACTTAGGCAACTTCAAATATAGAGTGAGACTGATTTTGACCTTTAATGTTAATGGTCTGTGGGATCAAGAGGCATCTTGGGACAGCAAAAGGTGTAGAGTATTTCACTAGAAATCCAGGCACTGAGAAATAGGTCTGGCTGTCACACCAGCTTAGCACATGACCATGAGTAAAGCATTTAACCTCTATGGAACTCCTCATATGTAAAAAGAATGGGATAGATTATCTCACAGCCATTGAGAGGAGTGAAGGGGAAGAAATAGACTTTCAGGAACTTTATAATTTTTATTTCATTTGATCCCCACAACAGCCTTGCAAGGTAGATGCTATTATTAGGCCCATTTTATGGTTGACAAAATCAAAGATTAAGTGACTTGCCCAGGATCACACAACTAATAAGTGTCTCAAGCCAGATTTGAACACAGGTCTTCCTGGAAGTCCAGTTCTATATCCTTGTCCCCGCCATTGGGCCAAAAACGTTTCTTTGAGCTCTAAGACTTTTATGATTCTTTTCATTTCTTCAATGAATTTATACACCTATAGAAAGGAAAATATATATCCCAGTGTGCTACTTTTCCCTCCTATGAAAACTGTCATATCATGAACTTAGATTTTTGTCCATATTTTTACATATGTTTAAGCTTTTATAATCTAAAATCTAACTCACATATCATCATCCAAAGGGATGTTTTGATTGGACGATGTTTTGATGATGACATTTTGATGATGGTTTGAACGAAATGACTTTTAGCTCCTGCTACGTATTTGAACAGCTATGGCTTGGATGATTAGACACCTTTCTTCTTCTTGGCCCCAGAGGGCAGAACAGAACTCAACAGGCTGAATTTAGAATGGAATACATGGGTTATCTGAGGAAGTAACAAATCTCTCCTCACTGGAGGTTTAGACAATCACTAGTTATGCCTATTATAGGGGAAAATTTCTTTAGGTACAATTTAGATTACCACTGAAATTCTATTCTACTTGGAAATTCTGTGATTCTATTCCAAACCCAAGTGATTATTCATCAAAGTCAATGACAATTCTCCTACTCCTATGCTGCCTGACGCTCCAGTCCGCAGTGGAAGCTTGATCATCTGTCTTTCATAAGAGCATAGACAAAATCATGGTCTAATAGTCAAGATAGCAAGCAAGTACCTAGTAATAAATAAATAAATGGTAATAATATTAAAAGTGGGTATTGATCAAGTATTTTCAGTACAAATGACCCTGAAAAGTCATTTGGAAAAATTATCAAGGTAGACTTTGGATTTTCCATCAGTCAATAAACATTTTTTAAGCCCCTACCTTGTTAACCACCTTTTTCTTCCTGTGCTTTTTTTTCCTGTTCTATTCTTCTGTATTAGTGTAGTAACATGAAATTTTAGGTTAGATACTTTGTGGCTTAGGTTTTGAGGCAGCTAGGTGACTCTGGATAGAACACTGTGTTTGGAGTCAGGAAGATTTTACTTCGGATTAACTGTATGACCCTGGGGACACAGTCACTTAACCTCTGTGTGCCTTCATCTACTGCAGAAGGAAATGGCAAACCACTCTGGTAACTTTGCCAAGAAAACCCCATGACCAGCATTTTTGTGGTTTAGTCCACAAAGTCACAATGAGTCACTATTGAACAACAACAAAAAGCACCTAGTATGTGCCAAACATTATTCTAAGCACTAGGGGTAGAAAAAGGGCCAAAAGGTAGTACCTGCCCTCAGGGAGCTCATGATCAAATGGAGGAGACAACAAGCAAATATTTACAAAAAAGCAAAATATAGGACAAATACAAAATTAAAAGAGCATTAGTTCACAAGAATCAAGAGGGATTGGGGAAGGCTTACCTTACAAAAGATGAGATTTTAGTTGAGTCTTAAAGTAAGCAAAGATAAGGAAGGAAAGCATCCAAGTCATGGGAAACAGTGAGAGAAAATGCCCAGAAATGAGAAACGGTGTCATTTGTAGATCAGTAAGGAAGTCATTGGTTATTCTTAAGAAAAGTGTAATTAAGCAACTTGGGGCTTCCATTTCCCAAATAGCTATTCAGCTATTGGGTGAACCAGTCACTGGGATTGGTAGTTTTGACACTGAATAGACCCATTGTCTGCTTGTCTGATGTATCAAACATGCCCATGTACCCTAACCCTAACCCTAACCCTAATGACATGCCAGGGGCTAGAATAATTACTTTGTTTCATTTTTATCAAGAGATTCAAAGTGCCTAGTGTCAAGTTTAATACCTATGGATTCACTCAGTCTCTAAAGTTGTTCAATGTTATAACAAAGAAAATTACTAATTGTGACATATACATGGAATAGTCCAACTTATTCACAACACATTGCCAAAGCTAAGCTCTAAGAAGTTCAAATGAGATAATGCAGGGAGATATTTCTTTTCTTGTATTGTGAGCCCTTGGCCTCAATTGTTATATAGTTTTGATTCAAAACCAAAGAAACCAGCCACTCCTGGGGCAAATATTAAAAGAGTTTACCAATTCTTATTTTACAATTAATTTATTTGTTTTCAGTTTTCTACAAGCATTTCCTTAAGTCTTAAGTTTTCTTCCCCTCCCTCTCCCTCCCTCCCTGAGACAGCATGCTGTCTTATATGGGTTTACACATACATTGTTATTAAATACATTTTCACATCAGTCATGTTACATAGAAGAATTAAAATGAATGGGAGAAGCCATGATGAAAAACAAAACAAATCACAGTTTGCTTCGTTCTGCATTCCAGTTCCACAGTTCTTTCTCTGGATGTGGATGGCATTTTGCCTCAAGAGTACTTTGGTGTGTTTTATGTCCTTGCATTGTTGTGAAGGGCTAAGTCTATCAGAAACAGTCCTCGCACACTGTGGCTGTTACTATGTATAATGTTCTCCTGGTTCTGCTCATTTCACTTAGCATCAGTTCATATATGTCTTTCTAGTCTTTTCTGAAGTCCTCCTGTTCATCATATCATATAGCACAATAGTATTCCATTACATTGACATACCACAACTTGTTCAGCCATTCCCAAATGGAAATCTTTTTCCATCTTCAGTTTTCAGTTCTTGCCCACCACAAAGAGAACTGCTATAAATATTTTTGTACATGTGGGACCTTTTCCACTTTTTGTGATTTCTTTGGGATACAGTCCTAGAAAACATATTGCTGGGTCAAAGGGTATGCACATTTTTGTAGCCCTTTGGGCATAGAGTTTACTAACTTGTTATAAAAAGAAGTCCTTAATTATTCATCAGGCCATCAGTCTAAAAGAGTTCTTCTTAATGATCTGTGTGTGTATGTGTGTGTGTGAAATTTTTTTGGAAGTCTAATGAAGTCACCTGGCACCTCTTTATTTTTAATCTAAATCACTATTGAAGGGAATGCTGAATTTCAATCAGAAGCTAGTGGAAATAAAGATGCATTTTGTTCTCATCCATGCCCCTCCCCTCAAAATACATGTATAGATGCCTATCTTGAGTTCAGAGGCAATGGATGGAATGCTGGGCCTAGAATCGGGAAGACTTGAAATAAAATCTGATTATTATATGACCTTGGTCATATAATAGTCAAGGCCAAGGCATTTAACCTCAGTGTCCTCAGCTGTAAAATGGGGATAGTAGTACACCTATCCCTTAGTGTTGTGAGGATCAAAAGAATTCATATCTGTAAAAGCACTTACCACCTTAGCTGGCACATGGAGGGCATAGTACTCCATAAGGCTTGTTTCTTTCCCTTCTGTTCTAGGCACAGAACCTTTGGACTAACAGGCCTTTTGAGTCAATTTGACCATAGTATAAGCTGATTCCGATTTTTTCATAAGGAAATCAAATAGACACAGTTCACAAAAGCTAAGTTTACAAGGGACATAAGTTCTAGGCAAGCCAAAATTCTAGTCAAAATTCTTATAATGTATTCATTAAATATCTAAATATATTTGTTCTTTGAGTCAATAAATATTTATTGAATGCTTGCTGTTTGTAAGGCTTGCACTAAGCAGAGGAAACAAGTTTAAGGGCACAAAGTAGAGAAGGATACAGTACTTTCCTTCACGAGTTTTATGGGATAAATCAGGGCTTCATGACTTGTAGTCCATGAACTTTCAGAAAAATGTATTTTGATAACTATCATTCAATGTAATGAGTTTCCTTTAAAATTCAATGTATTTATTTTAGGCATTTAAGAACACCATTTTGAGAAGAAAGCACCTAGCTCCATTCCTGATGCATAGTAGGCACTTAATAAAAGTACATTGATTGGTTGATTGAAGAGAGTCAGCCTTTTGCAGACTATCAAAGGAATTCATTACACACACATACACACACACACACACATGCAGAGGCTAAATTCTGGTTAAGATGGAGATACACAAAAACATATAGCAAGGCAGTGCAATGGATTGAGTGCCTGCCCTGGAGAAAGGAGGATTTGAATTCAAGTTCTACCTTAGACACTTAATAACTGTGTGACCCTGAGCAAGTCATTTAACACCTGTTTACCTCAGTTCCTCATCTGTAAAATAATTTGAAGTCTTTGCCCTGAAAGTCCTAAATGGGGTTACCAAGAGTTGGACATGACTGAAACTACTCAAAAAAACAACATATAAATATATACCAGGGAGAAGGTAAAAGTATAATAAGAGGTTACCACGTATTATGCTGTTTCAGAGGAGGGAGAAACAACTTCTTTCTCCCTGGGAGACCATGGGGCTTTTAGGAAGGAGCATTTGAGGCATGTATTGAAGGCAGCATCAGAGAAAAATGGATTTTGAAGAGCATAGTTTTCCTCCGTGCCTTACAAATAAGAAACATCTACACAATCTCATCCAATCAAGATGAACAGCATAAGATGGAAAGTGACTAACCTCTGAAAATCCATTGAATGGTAATGGACTTGAAATAGTATAGAAGAGGTTAATGAGCTCTCTCCTTCAACATCCCATTACCTAACAATAACTAATCCAGGCCAAGTTACCCTGTTGCTTCTGTACTAACTCCAAGACTTTAAACTTAAATCTCCCTGGGCCAACTTGTAAAAAGTACGCAGCTAATGAAAGCTCACAGGAGAGAGATGGAGATAAAAAAATCAAAGAACTAAGAACTCCCAATCAATAAAGACCACCGAGTCAACAGGCCTCAAATATACAATGAAAGGCTACTTTGAGCTCTCAGTATGAAAAGCATTTTACTTGCATTGTTCATCCTTTGGAAAAACAGAAACAAAGGTTTTTGACAATATTTGTTTGGTCTGTCTTCCTAAAAAAAGGAATTAATGTGGTGATTTCCATGCTAATCCAGGGGAGTATGGTATTGGGGGGAGGAGGGAGAGCAACAGTAGCAAATGTATTCTGGAGTAGTGGTGAATGCCAGTGATCCCTGCTACTGGGGAGGCTGAGACTGGTTAATCTCAAGTTCAAGAGTTCTGAGCTGCAGTAGAGCTAAAGTCAATTGGGTCCATGTACTAAGTTGGGTAACAATATGGTAAACATCCTGGAAGGAAAGGACCACCAGGCCACTGAAGGGTCAGAGAAGTAACCTACATCAGAAATAGAACAGATCAATTACTCAGACCTGAGAGTGCCTACTGTACTTTCAAAGAGAAAGACAGAGAGACAAAGAGACAGCAAGAGAGACAGTGATGGAGGGGAGAGAGAGGGAAGGGCAGACAGAAAGATAGAGAGACAGAGAGAGGAGTAAATGGGAGGTTAAATAAAGGAAGGTGGAAGGAAGAAGAAGGAAGAGAAGAGATGAGGAGAGGGGAAGAGAGGCTAGAGTTGGAAGGGATCTTAGAGATAATCTGGCTTGATCAATTTCACTTTATAGGTGAGGAAACTGAGTCCCAGGGACATCAAGTGACTTACCTGAAGTCCTGTTCCATTTCTGTCCTCTAACCCTGATATCAGTTTCAGTTCAGTCGTTATTGAACACGTACTGTTTAGCACTGTCATACAAAAGAATGGAGTGACATTCATGACCCTAGACCTCAAGGAACTTGAAAACTTGTTGGGTAACAAGAATCAGATTTACACATGTCAAACAAGTGAAGAGTGATTTCAAACAACATAGAAACTATGCTAAATTGAAAACAGCCAGGTGCTCAAATGGATGGTGTAGGCAGTAGCTGCTGTAAAAGTCAGAAAAAGAAGAAACCAGTGTGTGTTATGAGGATGTATAAGGACCGGGGAAGGAGAATGGAAGGAAGGACACATCCCAGGCTATCCCTGCTTCATCATTTCATTCAAGTGCCCTAAAGTAGTCCTCTGTCTACAATGCCCTCTTTGGAAATGAAGGACGACACTAACACACTTTGAACTGCTTTCTAGTTCAATGGTGCATGTTCATAAAAAGTACTTAAATAAGCTGGTGATTTGCTCCTCTCTCAAGCAGGATTTTAATTACAGTTGAAGTGTCATTCTTAATATGTATTATTTTGAAATTCACATTTATTTTAATAGAGACTTGAAAATAGGTTTTTTTATCCTTTTTCTAAATCAGTCCTTAAAATTTTCACCAGGCTGAAAACCACCCAAGAGTGATAACTCTGCTGGCATCAAGAGTGAGAACCGTAGATCAGTATCAGAACTACAAATCACCTTTCTTCCATTAAAAAAAACTTGTAAAAAACCCGATTCTTTTTTCTCGAAGGTAAAGCATAATTCACTTGAGGTAGTAAATATAAACCACTCAATTTTTCCATTGCCAAGAAGCTCCACAGGGATTCAGATACACCAAGCTCTATGGATCTTCTAGGAGAAACAGCAACTACTGTCAGACAACTTTATATCTCTCAGATGTAGAGGTTTCTCAAACAAAAGCCCAATCCCAGACAACTACAGTCATTTCATATAGGAGCTGTATTCATCTTGAGGAGGATACTGCTACTGCCACCATATGTGTAGCACACCAGTCAAAGATTGCCATTTAAATGCAAGAACATACATAAGCATTCATAAACAAAACCACTGATAAAATTTGTATGTACGGTCACTGGCCTTCCCTTTTCAACTATTTCTTCACTTAGGAGCCCTCCTACTCCCATGCATTTCCTTGGGCTTCTATTGCCCTTGTCTTTCCTCCTATACTTCCCCCAAAAAAATCATTAGGAAAAATAATTTAATAAATTCATTGATGCTAAGGTGAATTTGATGAAATGAAAGTTAAATTTTGATGTGTTACCTCTCCCAGGGTATTTTGCCTTCTGGCAGAAGGTGGAATTTGAACCCATATCTCCAAATCTAATGCTCTTTCTCTTGAACCATGCTGACTCCATGGTAATTCCATGCTTACCCTGACAGATGTATACCTCATCTAAAACTAATAGATTCCCAGGTTGAATAGTAATCTCTCTGTGGTTCTCAAAGAGTACTACCTCTATCCCTTAGAGACTTGTGGATGACAGCAACTCACCTCCTTATATTCTAATCAGTACAGCTTTATTCAGTTGGAATCTTGGCTTGAATAATCCACTAGAACACTCTACTTCCCTCCCTGATTTCCTTTTCTTAAATGAACCCAAATCTCATAAATATGTCATAATGGAGTCAACTACATGGTATGTCTTAATTATATTTGGTCTTTACCCAAGAAGTAAAAAAGGAATATGATAAAAAATATTTTAATAAGACTACTGTATAATACAAGTGCTTATAACTTCTCTCAGGCTAAGATGCCTACAACCAGTCTATGGAAATATCCCTGATGTCAAAGATTTCAGACAAATACCTAGGTCCACAGGTACCTCTACTGGGAACATTCCAAACAGTGGATTTATCCAAAGTGCCTGAAGTTTCTCTGCCAATGTCCTAAGAATCATCCAGTTCTCTCATGTTCAACATCTCAGAGAGTTTTACAGTCAAGTCATTTAGAGGACTCAGGAACAAGTTCTCAATTCTACTGTTTTTCTGCTTATAGTGGTACTGGCAGCAATCTCTAATTCTGTTTTCTAACTGCTTCTGGGTGTTTCTAATCACTGACTGTACTGGCTAGAACTCTAACTATCCTAATAATTATGAAAAAATCAAACTTGAGGAAAAACTCCCTCTCCTTCTTGACCTTGAACCCCGACTCTTTAAAAGTCCACGCTGGTCCATCTGTCACATCATTTGCACTCTAGCCCTTTCCCTATTTTTCAACTTTTCGTTTCCTTGCTTTGTGGGTGAGACAAACTCAAAATATCAGGCCAACATACTGTGTATAGAAATAAACAAATCAATCAATCAATCAAAAGGATAAAAACCTCAGATTTTCCAGATACTATACCAGATTTTAGGGATACAAGTCAAAGACTTAAATGGTTTCTATTCTTAATGAGCTCACATCTAATGAGGTAGCTAGCAAGTACATAGAAATAGAAAGAGAATATAAAGGTAATAAATGCCAATTTTTACAAAGGAGACATAAAATATAGTTGAAGACAAAACAGACTGGAGGAAGACAAATAAGAAAGACTTCACGAAGTAGGTGATGCTTGAACTATGTCTAAAAGGAAGAGAAGGACTCTATGAGGGAGACATCAGGAGGGAATGCATTCCAGGCAAATGAGACAGAAAGTACAAATTCATAGAAATGAAATGCGAGGCATCGTAAGAAGGTCAGCAGGATGGATCCAGAGTGTGGGAGGGAGAGCAATGTCTGACGAAGCTAAAAATATAAGCAAGGGATAGGTTGCATAAGACTTTAAAGTTAAATAGAGGATTTTGTTCTTTGCTTTAGAGGTTGTAAGAAGTCATCAAAGTTGATGAAGTAGGATAGTCACATGATCATGCCTCTACTTAAGGAAGTTAATTTTAGTTGTATTGTGTAGGATGATAGACTGGCCCGGAGAGATACTTGAAGCCGGAAAATTATTTGTTAAATGATTAGCTATATTGTATGAAAGAGAATGAAAAGCCAGTATAATGTGACTGAATAACAAACCCTGTTACAGATATAAAGCCAAATACTTTTTCACCATGTTTAGGAGAATTCTTTAACAAAATGTTGTATTTTCTTCCAAGATGGCTAAGGGTTGACTGGCTGAAGGAGAAGGCTCACATACAAAAATCCATAAAAATCCCCTCATATCAATTCATGAGTGTTGTTCACACATGACCACTAATTTTTTCTGCCATAGCTTTTTATGATCATGGACTCTAAATACATGGTACTGTTTTAATAATGCCAGTGGTGATAAAAATGCTGATGACATTTTCCATTACCAAATCTGTGTTCTACAAGACCACTATATTGGTTGTCTCATTGTGTATCTTGGAGGAACAAAAAAGATATATCAAAGGTTTAGTTATAAATTATTTATTGGAAAACCAAGCTAAATATTTTTTTTTATTCTTGCAATAACATTTAGAAATTTGTATTCAATAGCATGGACATTCATAGGAATGATGCCAATCTTTACATTAGGTCGAAAGACAGTTCCTTTGCATATAGAAAATAAATCAATTCTACACATGAATCAAGGAAATAAGGAGTATGGGGAGGGGGGTAGTGAGAGGAGAGGTAGTTCCAAAATATTTCAGAAGTTAAGGCAACAAGATGTTTAAAAAAAAGGCTGTTCAGAGTAATTCAAAAATTTAGTTAATAAAAAAATGAAATAGATCTTGTAAAATTATAGGCTATAAAGAACGTTAAAACCTCAACATGGACAAGAAGTTCAGATGTCGTCTAGTCCAGTCCCTTACCTTAAGAGTGAATCCCCTTTCTAACATTCTGAACAAATCCAGCCTTCTATTTGCAAACCTCTGTGCCATGGAACATATTCTTTTCCAAGCAAGTCTATTTTAATTTTGGATAGCTTTTCTTCTTAGAAAATCCTCCTTATCTTCATTTAAATCTACCTCCATGTAGCTTCTCCATATTCAGTCTAGATTTACTCTCTGGAACTAAGAAAAACTATTTCTTTTTATTTGTGAATTGGAATTAGCATTCTCTGACTACAGAACTCATGTGCTTTCCACTGTATCATTTTGAATCATGACTATACTCTCAAAGATGGAAGCTAGGCCTCCTATATTTGTGTTATATGCAAATAATAATTTGTAACTTCATTCAATTCACTGATAAAAAATAAAAGTTGAAAGCATAGGACAAAGTCATTTCCTCAGCACACTCTCATATAAATCTCCTTCCTTTTTTGACATGAACTCATTAATCCCTTAAAGTTTGGATGTCATTCTTTCAATCTAGTTATTCAACCAATGAGATCTACCTGTGCTAGAATCTAGGCTCATATCTCCATGTCCTCCAAAAAGGATAACATGGAGGATGATCCAAAGTTTTGCCATCAAGAATAATATTCCTATTTAAAAACGGTATTGAAACTAATCTGGCTATTCTGCATGAACCCATGGTGTTGGTTAGTGAGGAACTTTTTTTCTTTTTGGAATAGGGAGAGAGACCTGACCTGTTATTTTGTTAGTATAAAAAATTCCTTGGTGAGAAAACTCCCTCTACCAAGGCAGGTCAGCACCCTCTCTGCAACTTGGAGTTTTGGAGAGTTGTTGAGTACACAGGTACACTATATATTTCACCCAGAGTCATACCAACAGTATTGCCAGAAGCAGCATTTCAACTTAGGTCTTCTTGTGCTTGAAATCAATCCCCTATCCCACTCCATCTCACCAATTTTTTGCAAGAATTAAAGTCAAATTCAGCTACCCATTGGATTGCCTTTGAATCCAGTAAGAGAAAAAATCACAAGGAAATGAACAAAAAGCAGACTGAGGGGCAGAGAAATCACTGTATTTGTTTCTATACTAGTGAGGCATTATTCATAGCATTTCATCACAATCCATGCCTTAAATGCTTACTTTGAAAACTCTACCCTCTGTTATTTCTTTTTAAAAAATGGAACAATGTCTGCCAGTTTCCAGGCCAGCATCATACACTATTTCTGGTTTTGATATAACAGATGCTCCCCAACTAATGTCTCCCAAATATACCTTTCTTCAAGCAAAGCACAATTACTAAAATCAGTCATGCAAAACCATAGAATAGCGTGATTGTGATGATAGCATATGTCAAATTTCACTTCTATACTGTTTATTGTTAATGGAAAGAGCTTTGATAACTTGGTGCTAATGTGGTCCATTATAGTTAATGTGAGCATTGTGGCTTTTGAGTGTAGTCTTTATTTACACTGTTGTACATATTGTGTATTCTGGCTCTGCTTACTTCGCTCTCTATTCTGCATATCTTCCCATGTGCTTTTTCCCCTTAATTCATCATTCTACCACGTAGTATTTCATTACATGATCATTCCCCAATCAATGTGCAATACTTTGTTTCAACATTTTTACTATCAAAAATCATGCTGATACATATGTTGGAGGCAGCTAGGTGGTGCAGGGGATAGAGTGTCAGTCCTGGAATCAGGGAGATTCACCCTCCTGAGTTCAAATTTGGCCTCAGACTCTTATTAGCTGTGTGACCCTTGGCAAGTCACTTAACCCTGTTTACCTCAATCTCTTCATCTGTAAAATGAGCTGGAGAAGAAATGGGAAACCATTCCAGTATCTTTGCCAAGAAAACCCTAAATGGAGTCATGAAGAATTGGGCATGATTGAAATGACTGAACAAAAACAAGTATATGTATGGGTGTGTGCATATATGCACTTATATGTGTGTATATATGTACATATGTGTATGTGTGTGTGCATGTATATGTGTGTGCAATTCTAACTTTTTTCTTTTTTAATTAATTTTTAGTTTTCAACACTCACTTCTACAAATTTTAGGTTCCAAATTTTCTCCTCATCTCTCCCTTCCCTCATCCCAAGACAACATGCATTCTGATTACCTCATGCCCCCATCTATTCTCCCTTCTCTCACACCCCTCACTTCTCTTATCTCCTTCCCTTCTATTTTCCTGTAGGGCAAAATAGATTTCTGTATCCCTTTGCCCGTATGTCTTAATTCCCAGTTACATGTAGAAGCAATTTTTAACATTCATTTTCAAAATTTTGAGTTTCAACTTCTCTCCCTCCCTTCCTCCCTCCCTGCTCACCTCCACTGAGAAGGTAAGCAATTCAATATAGGCTGCAAATATATAGTGAAGCAAAACACTTCCATAATATTGATGTTGTGAAAGACTAACTATCCTATCCTGCCCCCATTTATTCTATTCTCTCTTTTGACACTGCTCCCCCTCAAAAATGTTTACTGCTTATTACCCCCTCCTCCCATTTGCCCTCCCTTCTATCATCCCCCACCCCTGTTTAACCCCTTCCACTCTTTCCTTTAGGGTAAGATAGATTGTTTTTATACCAAATTGAGTGTGCATGTAATTCCCTCCTTAAGCCAAATCTGAGAAAGGTTCACTCTTTCTCTCTCACCTCTCCTCCATTGGAAAAGCTTTTTCTTGCCTCATTTATGGGAGAGATACTTTAACCCATTCTATTTCTCCCTTTCTCCTTTTCTCAATATATTTCTCTCTCAGCCCTTAATTTTATTTTTTTAGTATCATCCCTTCATATTCAACTTACCCTATGTCTGTGTATAAATATAATCCCTCTAACTACCCTAATACTGAGAAAAGTCTTAAGTATTACAAACATGATCTTTCTATGTAGGAATGTAAACAGTTCAACTTTAGTGCCTTATGATTTCTCTTTCCTGTTCACCTTTTCATGCTTCTCTTGATTCTTGTGTTTGAAAGTCAAATTTTCTATTCAGCTCTGGTCTTTTCATCAAGAATGCTGGAAAGTATTCCATTTCATTTAATGACCAATTTTTCCCCTGAATTATTGTACTGTTTTTCTGGGTAGGGGATTCTTGGTTTTAATCTGAGTTCCTTTGACTTCGGAAATATCATATTCCAAGCCCTCTGATCCCTTAAGGTAGAAAGTGCTAGATGTTGCGTGAACCTGCTCTTGTTAACATAGTACTTGAATTATTTTTTTCTGGCTGCTTGAAATATTTTCTCCTTGACCTAGGAGCTCTGGAATGTGGCTACAATATTCCTAGGAGTTTTATGTTTGGGATCTCTTTCAGAAGGTGATTGGTGGATTCTTTCAATATCTATTTTACCCTCTGGTTCTTGAATATCAGGACAGTTTTCCTTGATAATTTGTTGAAAGACAATGCTTAGGCTCTTTTTTTAATCATGGTTTTCAATTCCATAATTTTAAATTATCACCCCAGATCTATTTTCCAGGTCAGTTGTTTTTCAATGAGATATTTCACATTGTCTGCTATTTTTTCATTCCTTTGGTTTGTTTTATAATTTCTTGATTTTTTGAAAAGTCATTAGTTTCCATCTATTCCATTCTAATCTTTAAGGAATTATTCTCTTCAGTGAGCTTTTGGACCTCCTTTTTCCGTCTGGCCAATTCTGCTTTTTTAAAGACATTCTTCTCATCATTGATTTTTTTGGAACTTTTTTTTCAAATGGGTTAGTCTATTTTTTAAGGTGTTATTTTCTTCAGGATTTTTGAGTCCCCTTTAGCAAGCAATTGATTCATTTTTTCATAATTTTCTTACATCACTCTCATTTCCCTTCCCAATTTTTCCTCTACTTTTCTTATTTGATTTTCAAAATCCTTTTTGAACTTTTCCATGTCCTGAAACCAATTCATACTTCTCTTGGAGGCTTTGGATAGAGGAGCTGTGACTTTGCTGTCTTCTTCTGTTTGTGTATTTTGGTCTTCCTTGAGACCAAAGCAAGATTATATAGCCTGATTCTTTTTCTGGTTTGTGCTCATATTCTAGACTAATTACTTGACTTTTGAGCTCTTTGATCATGTAGTTCTCTGCTTCCAGTGGGGTTGGTTGGGGGTGTATTGTCAGCTGCTTTATTCCCCCACAACCTATGGGCTTAGAGTTCCAAAAATAGTCACTTCTGCCCCTGCCTCTGCTGCTGTTTCCATGAGCTCCTCCATGGTCTCCTCTGCAGGCTCCTTCACACACTCTACCACCCTGGGGCTGGGGCCCAAAGACTACTCTCTCACATAGGTCCCACAGGATTTTTGCACTCATCTGCCAATTTGTCCTCTGTATTTTGGGGTCATGATGTTTGGAAGCTATCTCGGGTGATGGAGATTCAGTCTCTCCAAGGCCTACTCATGTCCTGTCTGTGCCAGCACAATCTACACTGGACTGTGCTCTGTTCCCACTCCTGCATGATAGATGCTTCCCATTGAATATCCAGGCTGTTTTGGGCTGGAGATTTGCTTCACTCCATCATTCTGTGGCTTCTGCAGCTCCAGAATTTATCCAGAGTGATTTTTTACAGATATTTGGTTGGGTGTCAGGTGAAAGCTCTGGCAGATCTGGGTTTTTACTCTGCTATCTTGGCTAAGACCCTCTAATTCTAACTTTTTTTTCAGAACCTAATCTAGGAACAAATCAGACATCCAGTTGCAGTGAATTCATACGTCTTTCTTCCCACACATTTACAAGTACTATTTTTTCTATATATTTACAATCTTAACCAATTTGGCAGACACAAGACTTTGCATCAGAATTTTAAAAATTAATTTATATTTCTCTGATTATTGGTTGACTCTGAAAAGAATGTTAAGATTCCTATGTTCTACCTTTATATTTGAAAACTATGTTTTGGTCACTGTTATTAGGGAAAGGCTTTTAATTTTATAGATCCATTTCAATTGGCAATATATTTTAAATATCAGGTTTTTTTATTAGATACAATGCAAAGATGTTTCCTCACTCTGTATCTTTTGTTCCAATTCAAATTAAATAGTTGTAAGAATATTTTTAGTTGTCCACAATTGAGATTTTTTAAATTTTGTCTTTTATAATCTCTTATAATGTTTGATTATTTCCCTACCTAAATTTTCTCTATTTTTTTATGTTATGACTTTTTATATTCAGATTATCTAGTGAAACTTATTGCTCTAAAAAGTGAGATTAACCTATTTTTCACTGATATAATTTTCATTTTTCCCAGCTTCTATTGTTAGATAAAGATCACCTGACTCAGTTGTTAATGTTCTTGAGTTTGTTAAATATAAGAAGACTAAATATTTGATTCTATCTCATCTTATAAATTATTGATTAATCTAATTTTATATTTAATCTGTTATCAGATTATTTTGATAATTATTCATAAAACTTGAAATTTGGTAACACCATGTTCATTTATTTTTTACTTTTAAAATATTTCCTTTGATATCCTTGACCTTTTTCTACTTTACTGTAGTTCTTAAAATTATTTTGTCTAATAATATAAAGTATTCCCTTGGGTAATTTTATCAGTCATACCAGATCCAAAGAGTAATTTGTAACATATTACCATGTTTACCAGGTATTTACATTGATTATATCATTCCTTATTTGGGGTTCTCTTACATCTATACAAATTGTTTAATTTATATTAAATAAATCCTTTGTGCATCTCTGTATGCTAGCTCCTAGATATTTGATGCATTTCAAATGGAATTCCATTTCCTATCTTTTACTCCCAGTTTTTGTTAGCAATATACATAAATCCTGGTAATTGTCTTATGCACTTAATTTTTATCCTGTTACTTTATGAAGTTAGGGTGTTTGGATATACAGGGAAACGTAGTACCCCTGAGATGAGGGCTGCTGAACTCTTCTTCTTTGAACTGCTTTCCATCTTTGATGTGCCCCTGCCACCTAACTCTCACCTGTAACTCCAAGAAACTGTAGCAGGCAGAGTGGCCACACTCTGGTGAATCATTTTGCAAATGGGCTAAATCAAGTTGAAAGTAATTGACAGGCCTCAAAATCATTGGTGAGTTAAGGGAGTGTCTGCCCCTTTGCATGTGAAGATTTCCATAGTGGAATACTAGATGTGAATGACTTGTTTCAAGGGACCATGAAGGTGACTGAAGCAGGCACTGTGGAGTGCTTAAAACTTATTAGACATTGAAATGGCCAAGATCATCTGCTGCATCCTAAGCCATCAGCAGGGATCTTGACTTTTGTCTCTTACCACTTGATTTTGATGACTCTGAAAGGGAAAATGAGGCCTATTATTCAAAAGACATTGCCCATACCATTTTATCAATTTTATCTACTTCAAAGTCCTGTGGTAACAGGTCAAAGAAAAAGCAGCAAGTGTGGATACAATGCGAGCTGTAGTCACAACCCAATACATAGGTGATCCAGGTCATAAAATCATGTTCTCACTGGACTGAAGCTTCAGTGGGATTCAGTAGCCTACTGTGTGTTTGAGCAGTCTTTTTAAGGACCAAACTACTTACCTCCTGTTGTGAGGAATGAGTCAACACAGGTGCCCTAAAAATTATCTGCTTCACCAAAACCTTGCCTGTTTACTATGACAGATGGGGATCTCACCCCACAGACTGTCATCACAGTCAAAACACCCAAAAAAATGTTTTTGCAGAAATGATTCTACTCATCACTGATACATGGGATGTGGTGCACTCTTATGGACATCATGAAGTCTAGTAGAGCTGTAAGACAAAGAGCCCTTCTTGTGAGAGAACTTGGCAGGTAGCACATCCTCATATCAGCACTCAGTGAAACAAGGTGGGCAAATGAAGACAGTTTACCAAAGTGGAAGCTGGATACACAATTTATGGAGTGGTCACAGTGATGGGGAGCATTGTGAAGCTAGTATACGTTTCACAATCAAAACTGATCCAGTAAACAAATGCCTCTCCAAAGAAGTAAATGATGGGCTTATGACAATGCTATTGTTACTTGCATGAAAGCACCACACCACCATCATCAATGAGTATTTTCCTAACATGACAAACAGTAATGAAGTCAAAGAAAAATTTTATGAAGCCCTGGAGACTCTCATCATCAATGTGCCAAAAGACAATAAACTTGCAATTCTGGTTGACTTTAATTATAGCATAAGAATATCAGATATGGCAGGGAATCCTTCAGAGGAATGGTGTGAAAACAGTAACAGCAGTGATCACTTAAGAACAAAGATTTGTGCATCTCAAGATCTTCTCATCACCACTGTCTCCTACTTACCTAAGTGCATTAAAATTTCATGGATATACCACAGTAAACACTGGCATTTAAAAGACTATGTCATTTTAAGAAGATACTGACAAGATGTGAGAGTAACAAAGGCAATAGATGTATGTTGCAGAGTGCTAGACCAATTATAGACTTATCTTCTCCAAGTTAAACATTCACATTCAACAAAAGTGATAGCCCCAAGACCAGGTGACTTCCAGAAGACTTAATGTTAACATATTAGAGTGCTTTTATGTGTGTGAAATGTTATTGCTAACTTGGAGGGGAAATCTGAGCCAACCTACAGTTGGCAACAGTGAAGCAGAAAAGAAGTCGATAGCTTTCTGAGATTTGATATATAGCATTGTATTTACTCATCTGGGCCAAAACACTCACAAACATCAATCCTAGTTTGACAAAAAATGATGGGAAAATTCAGAAGCTGCTAAATGAAGAATGAGAACTCCACAGAATTTACCAGCAGGAGAGTTCATCTGTCTTTAAGAAGATAGAGTTTACCTTCATTAAAAGTAAAGTGCAAGTGAAGCTTAGAGAGATGCAGGAGTTTTGACTCAGTAGGAAAGCAGATGTAATTTAGTTTTATGAGATAGTAACAATTCAAAGCATTTTATGATGTCCTGAAGAATATTTATGGGCCAAGGACCTATGGTGCATCTTAACTGCTCAATCTGATGGAGCCACATTGATTATTGGTAAGTATATGATCCTAGAGATGAGCTGAACACTTCCATAATGTTCACAACAGATTGTCACCAACCAAAGCTGATGACATTGACTATATATCTCAGGTTGAAGTAAATCCCACTCTAGCCAAATTTCCAACTAAAGAAGAGGTTTTGAATATCATTAGGCTCCTCTCATGTGGTAAAGTGCCCAGTGCTGATTCTATTCCAGCTGAGATTTAAAACTCAGAAGGTCTGCTGATCACACAAAAATTGATGGGAGTTTTCCTAGTTAGATGGCTTGAGGTTATCCCCCAGGAGTTCAAGGCTTCCTCCATTGTCCATCTCTATAAAGGAAAGGGAAGTTGGTTGTCTTTCCTATGATGATCACAAGAAGATCTCTCTCCCTTAGTCATGGATGGCAAGATTCTTACCAGGGTTATTAATAGTCTGATCCTTTACCTGGAAGATAGTCATCTACCTCAGAGACAGCATGACTTCAGAAAGGGCCGAGGACTAGTCAATATGGTGTTTGTTGCCTGACAACTCCAGCAGAGATTCCAGGAGTAGAACAGAGGTCTGTATATAACATTCAGTGATCTAACTAAGGCATTTCATACTATCAGGTGATTAGGACTTATAGAAGATCATGGCAAAATTTGTTTGCCTGGAGAAGTTCATCAGTACCGTACATCAGTTCCACAACGACATGCTTGCACAGAATCTGAATAACGACTGATGTTTTTGCACTTTCCCAGTCACTAATGGAGTGAAGTATGGCTGGATGATTGCTCACATGTTTTTTAGTATGATATTTTCATCAATATTGTCAGACACCTTCAAAGAGGACTAAAATGACATCAAGGTCACCGCACCAACAATAGATTATTTAACTTGAAAAGGCTACAAGCCAACACTAAAATGGAGAAAGAGTTGATGAGTAGTTCACAGATGATTGTAACTCAGTGAAGACTCTGAGACTGAAGTGCAGCAAAGCATAGATCAATTCTTTGCCATTGTGCTAATTTTGACCTGACAGCACCAAAACACAGAATAAAACAAATAAACAACATCAACAACAAAAACCCTGAAGATTCTCCACCAGCCAGCACTGAACCATCCATATGTGGAAATACGGTTACAGCAAACGGAAAATTTTGAATGATATGGGTAAGTTCACTCACGTTGGCAGTATACTTTGGAGGAATGTCCAAATAGATGATGAGGTTGATACACACATTGCCAGAGTTAACTCAGTGTTTGGGAGGCTCTGAAGGAAAGTTTGGGATAGAAATTAGGCCGACTACTAAACTGAAGGTCTACAGAGTGTTGTGTTAACCTCATTGTATGCCTACAAATGTGGAGAGTATACCAGTTCCATGCAAAGAAACTGAACTACCTCCATTTGAACTATCTTAGGAAAATTCTGAATATCACCTGGAAAGATAAGGTACCTAGCACTAACTCAATTTCTCAAACTGTATTGTCAAGCGTTCACACTCCTACAATGAGAGCAACTCTGATGGGTTGACCATTAGTCAGATGAGCTGTTGTTTGAATGCCAAACATGTGTTTGCCTAAAAGACTATTTTACAAAGAACTCATACAAGACAAGCCTTCACATGGAGATCAAGAAGCAGTATTGCATACATCATGCCATTGAACAACTTCATCAAAATCAGCTTTATTTTTTATATGTATAAATAGTGGTGAACTTTAGATACTTCTTTTGTTGTCTTTTTTCTCTTGTGTTCAAAAATAGCTTTGCATTTTATCTGGGAAAATTTTTTATCATTTTCTTAGGAATCAAAGTTTTGTATTTTTTTAAATTACTAAGCCAAATTAACTCATCTAAAACGTAGCTACAGATGATTTCTCTTATATTTCCCCTATGGAAAAATCTCTTTTCAGTGTTCAACAGTAGTGTAGAAGAAAAGCTCTTTATTCTGAATTTTGGCCAACATATATCACAATCTATTAGCATACAAGCATCCATCCTTGGAGAGATCTCCAAAGAAAGTTTTCCCCTTGCTACATGGAATTCTTTCTCTTACTTCCACTTACATTTTAGTCCATTACTCCATTAAAGTCCATAATGAAGTAAAACTAAGATATATTGTTTAAGTTTGGGGCTTTTGATTAATCAAATAGAATGATACCAAGGTGAAAGCCAATTCCATCTTAGAGGAAATAAATTCCTCATATCAAGCACTTTATCTTTAAAAATATACTTTTCAGTGAGGTCAAAGGTGCATAAAGACATGCTCCTCTTATTCAGATTCAGCAAAGGTATTTCAATTCTTGATTTGGTCACTATAAATAAGACTAAATTTCTTAGTTTCAGGAAATTGAGATCTCTCTTTTACAACGATTATATTCTATTCAAGAAAAACTGATTAGGTCTTTGATGCAAATGAATCCAGGAACTTCAGACATGGGCATTGTCATAATATTTCTGAATATTTAATAACACAGCTGAAGCTTTAATACTATGTGCTTTCCGAGTAGTCAGCATGATTGGATATTATTTGCCCTGCTACTGCCTTCATTCCGTGGTGATCTCTTGAATGAACTATTTTTTTTGTTAGGTTTTATAACACATGGAACACTGGACCTAGAATCAAAAAAGACCTGACTCAGATACTTTCTAGCTGTTCCCTTCAGCAAGTCATTTAACCTCTGCCTCAGTTTCCTCAACTATAAAATGAGGATAACAGTAGCCCCTATATTTCAGGGTGGTTGTAAAGATCAAATAAGTAGCATTTGTAAAGTACTTTAAAAATGCTAGCTATTAGCTATTAATATCTCTAATAGCACTGAGGTTTTACAGGAAGAAATCAAATTATAAGCCCAAGAAACAGACTTGGAGTGACATGTTATTTCTCAAAATTTTATGGTATAGGAGATCATTGACACCATCTTGACAATTTTATGGATTGTACTTTCCCAATTTTCAATCATTTTTAGAAATGATTTTCATGAATCAAATTCAACTACAATCAATTATTCTTTAAAATGTTCTACTTTCATATGTTCCATTACTTGAAAATCTACAAATTTCCAGTCTTTGAGTTTATATATCACTGGATAACACCATCAAAATAAGTCTTATCCTCTCACATCTATAAATATTCATCAATCTTAGTTTCGTGTGTATGTGTGTGTGTGTGTGTGTGTGTGTGTGTGTGTGTGTTTCTCTTTTGGGTTCAATCATGCCTTTGGATTTTATAGATGTACTCTTCAGATAAAAAAAACAACAACAATATACCTTTTTGATCCATCATCCTGATAACATTTTAAGTAAACTATAATTAAGTTGGAATAATAGTAAGAAAACTTTGTTTTTAGAACTAACCAACTGTTATGTTAATAACAGTCTTGTTTCGGTTTTATTGTTTTGTTTTTCACAGAATCTATTATTTGCTTTAAAGCCATTATTTCTTGCCTGACTGTACTACTTTGCACTACTCTGACTGATTTCTCCACCACATGTCAGGAAGCTCATTACTGGGATAACCTCTTCAGTCTGTAAGATCTCATCAGTCTTGGTACTCCCCTTCATCACCTCCCTCTGCCTGCCTGATTAGGGGGTGAGGCCATGAACTCCAAACCTCTATTTAAGGAGAAACTTAGCTCAGACATTTCATTTCTCATATGGGTATTCTTTATTGGGATTTCTCTAACTGACTTCTCCACCATGTTCCCATGAGGCATACCTTCTTCTCCCTACTCTCTCTACCAAAACCTTCTCCCTCCCCATACCTTTCAGCCTAATTTTGTGTATTGTCTTCTTTTATTAGATTTTAAGCTCCTTGAGAATAGAGACTATCTTTTCATATTTGTATCACTTAACACAGCATTGTCCTTCATAATCAAATAGGGTTACAATGAAATCACTATGTCTGGATCAGTGCATGGTGTATCCCACTGTGGCTGATCAGACCAATACAAACTTGGAAGACTCTACCATAGGTTAGGAACAAATAGTCCATGTGAACATGTGAGATGGAGATGTCTTCTAGATTTATAGATCTCATTTTTCTTTGTGCTACCATGATTCTGTTTAGCTCATAGAGCAGAACATCTTTGATGTGGGTACACCATGCAGTGTTGGTCCTGTGTCTGTGTCTCCCATGTCTCACAATTTATTCCAAAGTTCTTCAGAGAGACCTTGGGATTGTCCTTGTATTGCTTCTTCTGGCCTCCATGTGAGCACTTTTTTTGTGTGATTTCTTCATAAAACAGTCTTTTAAGCAAACATATGCATGGCATCTGGCCAGTCCATCAGAGTTGTGCTCTCTGCAGTAGAGTTTGAATACTTGGCAGCTCAGCTAGAGAAAGGAATTCAGTGTCTGGTATCTTAGTTTGCCAGGTGATCTTCTGAATCTTCATAAGACAATTCAAATGTAAGAGATTCAATTTTCTGCCATGGCACTGATATTTTTCCCTACACTGAAGTGCTATGCTGACAGACAAGTGATGAAACAGCAGGTGTGGAAATACTAGGATCTGTACTCATAACCCTGCAAAAAGGCAGCCCACTCCATAAAATCTTCTTTTCATTGAAATGAAGCAGCAGTGGAATTTGGCAGCCTCTTGGGTGTCTAAGCAACTTTTTCTAAGAACTTCTCTACTCATTTCCTGGTGTAAAGAAAGAAGGTATTAGAAAAAGCACCCCAAAAAGTCACCTGCTTCACCTAACCCAACTAAGACAGGTATGCAAACCTGAAATTAAAACACACACATACACACACACACACAACAACAACTTTGCTGAAGATGATTTCACTCACCATTGGTACATGAAATGGACACGTTTCTGGACAACATGAAATCCAGTAGTCTGGAAAAAAACAGCTCTTATTGTGAAAGAATTCAGCAAGTATCACATCCATATAGCAACCGTGTGTGTAACACAGTTGACAAATGAAGTCCAGTTTACCAAAATCAGAACTACATACATGTATTTCTGAAGAGGCTATAGTCATGGGGAGTGTCATGCATAGATTTTACAATCAAATCTAATCTAGTCAACAAGCTTTTATGCCTCTGCAAAAGAGAGAATGACAGGTTCATGACAATGCAATTGTCACTTGCTGGAAAGAGCCACACCAACACCATAATGAACCTTGATGAGGTCAAAGAAAAATTTTATGAACACCTAGAGACCATCGTTATCAATGTGCTGAAAGAGAACAAGCTGTAATTCTGGGTGACTTTAATGCCAGAGTAAGTGCAGACTATCAGATATGGAAGGGAGTCATTGGGTGGAAGGAGTTGGAAACAGCAACAATTACTACAAATGGTTAAAAATAGCTTTGATTGATTAATCTAGAGATTTTTTTTCTACCTTTGCTATTATGTAATAGTGCAGTAGTATTTTGTTGAACATATTTCTAATCTTAGCTTTCCCTTCCTTTCCCTTCACTTCCTTTTCCATCCCTTCTATTCCTTTCCTTTCCCTTTCCTTCCCTTATCTTTCTCTAATTTTCAATCTTTCTCTGTCTACTAGTGCTTCCCCTGATATCTCAAAATACACGTTAGCCTTCCCATCTTTTAACTAATCTTAACTAGGTCCTACCACCCTCATAAGGTGGTATGCCATATCTCTCCTTCCACTCTCAATCAACCTCATTATCTTGCATTCTTCATTCTTTTTCATGACAGATTGGTAACCTAATTTCAAGCTTTATCACTTCTATCTCCACATCTCTCAGAGGTAACCCCTTCTCTCCCCCTTGCAACACAACAACCCTAGTTCATTATCTCATCAACTCTTACTTCATGAACTAGAGTGATTGTGTTTTAAGCAGATAGAAGAGGATGTTTATAACAATGATAAAGTGATTTCAGTTGTCTCCATATTGGAGTAGGGAACCTATGGCCTCAAGACCACATGTAGACCCCTGGGTCCTCAAGTGTGACCCTTTGATTGAATACAGACTCACACAGCAAATCCCCTTAACAAAAGATTTGTTCTGTAAAACTTTAACTAGGTCAAAGGACCACACTTGAGAACAGAGAAGGCCACAGGTGGCCTTGAGATCTCAGGTTCCCCAGCTCTGGTAGGACCTCAAGAGCCCAATCTAGTTAAAAAAAATCAATGAACAAATAACAAAGATAATCTATAATCTTTAAGTGACTACTCCATACCCCTTACTCACCACCCATCACACTTATGGTAGGAGGGCTGCACAAGTCAAATCACACACTTGCAACGGAACTCAATTATGCAAACACACAGACACATACACACATACACACCTTCTTTTAGTGTCAAGGAGTTCTAAACTATAAATGCAAGAAATTTGCATGAGCTGCAGTAACAGCATGGCAGTGCTCTGTGTTGTTCAGCTAAACAAACAAAGAGCAAGGGGAGGGGCATATATATTGGAGGTGGCAAGTGTGCTAAGCCTGAGAGAAAGTACCCAGCATCTAGCTAGAGCAAATTCTAGAAATCACTTGTGATAGAGACTGAGGTTGGTGAACTGTGAATCTCCTAGCATGCCTATGAGAGATGTGGAGATAGAAGTGATAAAGCTTGAAAACAGGCTACCACTGTGTCATGAAAATGAATGAAGAATACAAGATGATATTGAGGTTGAATGAAAGTGGAAGGAGAGATATGGAATGCCACTTTATGAGTGGGTGAGACTTTATGGCCTCTGGGACCCAGAGAAATCACCATCAAATGTTTAGGTGACAAAAATTGACCAATAGGGAAAGATCAGAAAAAACAAATGACCAAAGATTTCAGAAGGAAGATACCTCGAAGACTTGAGTATAAGCAGAGTGAAGATGTTAATAGCAAAAAGGAAATATGGGTTGCAGAACAGATAAAAGGGGCCAGGCATCTATGATATCAAGACAAAAGAAAATGAATTAACAGCCAATGAGGCAAAGAAACATGTGAATTCTGAAAAGACCATGGATCTACATGTTCCTCAATGGTTTAAAAGAGAAATAGTAAAGAAGAGTAAAAGAAGAATTTGTGCCTGAACAGAAGAAATAATTGGCAGAGGAAAAAAACGAATCCTGGTAGTATCAGACCAAAGAAACAGAGGAGTACATAACTGAATGGGAATGCAAATACACAAAAATGAAGGGTTATCACAAAGAAGAGAAGTAAAAAAGTAGTAACATTAAAAGAAAATACAATCTCTACACATGCAGAACTGATTTTGAAGATAAGATCAACTTAAGGATTAGAGATTTCTAAGAAGTATTTAAGTCTAAAAACCTCAATACTGTAATGTAAGAAATAATATACTAAAACTGTCTAGAATATCTGAACACATAAATCAAAGTGCCAATCGAAAGAACCCGTTCATCTTCTCCAGAAAACAAAACAAACAAAAAACTATAAAGTGAATTCCAAGATACATAGTGGCTAAATTTAATAATTCTACTGAGAAATAACAAATTATGCAAGTGATCTGGAAAAAGACCTTCATATAGAAAGGAAGGAAATTCAAATAACACAAGACTATTCTTCACAGAACAGAAATGGCAGGATATAATGGAATAATGTATTCTAAAGAGCATAGAAGTTCGAGAAGCAATCTAAGATCACCTAAATCTAAGCCTAACCATGAATGAAAAGAAAATGTAAATTTAATATTTTTTTTAAAAAGAGACACTCAAAATATTCTTAGAAAAAAAATAGCCCTGCAGAAATTATTTGCTTCACTGTAGACAATAGAAATTCAAGTCGGGTAATCAGATAGAGCAACCAAGACAAAAACAAAGTATTAACAAATTGACTATAAAGAGATTTTTTTCCTAAATGTATACAAAAAGTGAAACAGGAGTCAAAAAGAACTGATGACGGAGAAACACTCCTGAAACAATCACAAACTAACCCCTACACAGTCATGCCTATAGGCAAATCAATCAATGCATCATGAAACATTATGAAGGAAAGGAGCATGAAAGAAAGTAGGGAATACAGTAAAGACAATATGTGATTTACTCTTGCCAAGTTAGGGCTAAGAATGAAGAAAAAATAACTCCTATAATTACTCAGATAAAAGAAGAAGGGTGAGGAAGCAAAAGAAGGGATTGGAAAAAGAGGAAAATGAAAGAAATTCTTTTTTCAACCATGGAAGGGAATATCACTGATGAATGAAGGGAGATGGGGTCTTTACAATGACTATTGGCTGTAGGGATTTGATGCTAAAAGAGACTAATCATCTGGCCTCAGAGGGAATAGAGGGCCTGGGGCAAATGACACCCAGAAAATTGTGAAGGCAAAGACCTAGGGAAGAAATATTGAGACAAATGTGAAAAAATGGCTTTAAGGGAAGGGAAATGCCAATAACAGACTCTCCTATTAAGGTATTAACTACCATGGAAAAATATGTGCTCTATATCTAAGAATGAGACATAGAAGAAAAAGGGAGACATGAGACAATATTTACAAAGCTATTTGGATGAAAGAACATAAAACGTCATCTACCTCAAAAGTTTTAATTCCATTAGGAACACAGAGAATAAAGAACTAAACAAATGTATAGAGGCCAAGAATCAAAGAATAAGAGACTACAATGAATAAAAAAGGAAGATAAATAATGAAAATGAGATAAAGAAATTATTTTTTTTGGAAAAAGGCACAGAAAATGCAATTTAAAATAACTAATGATCAAAAAAAGTGAAAGAAAAGGAAAGAAATGGTTATTTTACTTGGTTATTTAATAAAGGGGTTGGGAAAAAAGAGGTGAGGAATTAAATAATTAAAAACTAAAAATAAAAAGAAACTAATGAGTAAAACTCCAAAACTGAAGAAAGGGAAAAAAATTGGGAGTAGAGTGAGGGGAGAGGGAGCGGAAGAAAGTCAGTGAGAATAGGATGGCCAAAGAAAGACGAATTCAATTTGGGTCATATTGAGTTTAAGATGTCCATGGAGAAGTTCAAGAGGTCCTACTGGCAGGGGAAGATGTGAGTCTGGAGATTAGACGAGAGATTAGGCATAGATGAGTGAATATGAGAATTATCAGCAAAGAAATCATAATTGAATGCAGATGAAATCATCAAGTGATAGAGTATAGAGAGAGAAGAGAAGAGGGTCTAGCACAAGACCTTGGGGATAGATATACATGGTTGGTAGATGTGACGTGGATGAATACCTAACAAAGAAGAAGGAGAAGAAAAAACAGATTAGAAAGATCAGGAAGAAAAATAGGAAAGAGCAGTATCACAGAAACTAAGAGAGGAGAGAATCTTGAGGAAAAGTCTGGAAGTTTAAGAATATTAAAGTATTGAGAAAATGGAATTAGATTTGGGAGGTTTAAAACTATCAGCAGCAGCTTTGGAGAGAGAAGATTCAGTTGAATGATGTTATATGTCTGAAACAAAACAGTAGAGAGTTCAGAAGAAAGTAAGAAGAAAGGAAGCAGAGGCATGAACTTTGAGGCCTTTTCAAAGAATTTAGTCACAAAAAGGAGAATTGATATATGATGATAGCTACTGACAGAGAGAACAGTGAGAGTGTATTGAGGATGGTGGAGAAATGAGAATAAATATATATAATATATAACAAACTTCGGAAAATGGTCTCATCTTAGAGGCATATTGATAATTTAAGTAATGCATACCAATAACTGTAGACTATTAAAAATAAAAACAGAATTAAAAATATTTTTTAAACAAATGGTGACCTGCACATGGCTAACAAACATTCTGTTCAATATTGAGAATTTCTCTGCATGACTAATCACATGTGGTTATGTCTCAGACTTCCTTGCATATAGCATATAAATTGATACAGCACAGAACAAATCAAGTAATATCTACTTACCACTCCCTCCATTTCCTCCACACTCCTCAGTCCAACCACTTGTACCTACTCATAATGCATACTTTATATCAATATTCATATCACTTAATAACAGTGGGGGAATTCATTTTACATTTTTAAAATTCTGCAACAAAAATATCTGTGTCAGAAATGTGAATATGAAAAGATGTGTTGAATAATGTATTTTTATATCCATTTACTTTGGTGATAGCGGTCTATAGATCTTCCTTTTTTTTCTCTCCATCATGTGACTCTCAAAACCATCTTTGTCTCTTAGTAGGAGTTAAATGATGTATTTACTTTTAGAACAGTATACATAGTAAAGGAATTACTTACTTTTCAAATATTTAATGGAATCATAAGATCATACACTTAATGTTTGAAGGGTTCTTGCCTCCTTACTTTATAGATGAGGAAACTGAGACCTAGACTTGTTAAGTAATGAGTTAAGGTCTTAATATAGTAAGTGCCTGAATTAAGATGCGAACCCAGGTACCCTGAATCCTAATCTAACAATACCACAATATATTTGGAAATTCATTTGTACCAGAATTTTTTCATTTATGTTTTTGTTTTATTTTTTTCTACCACTGAGAACCATTTTGTTGTTCTGTTTCTTTTGTTAATTTGAATATTTTAGAATTTTGCCATGATCCATCCATTTCATTGATACTTTCAGTTTTGTTGTAATATTACTAGGTATAGAGGTTTCTGATTATTTTTTTCCCATTTCCTTTTAGTGTTGCCTCTCATTTCATTGTCTTTCTTCTCTCCCTTTCAATTAACTAAAAGTTTATTGATCTGTATAACAAAAACCTCATGGCTTGTTGATGAATTCAATAATATTTTTCTTATAAATTTTTCTTATTTTTCTTAATTTAAAAAAATATATTTACTTTTGAAGCTTTGGAGATTATTAATTCATCAGTTTCCAATTTTTTTAAATCCTATTTAATTATTATTTCTATATTTTGTTAAAGTGTTCAGTAATACAAATTTTCTTCTAATGGGTTATTCTATTTGCATCTTATATATACATTAAATTTTATCGTTGTAATCTTATTTAAATGATCTTGTCTTTGATTATTTTATTATTGAAGAGTCTGTTATTTAAACTCCATTTAAGTCTGCATCTTTTATTCAAATTTCTCTTATTGGTTATATTTTTAATATTATCTGTAAAAGATACATTGATTGTTTTTGCCTCTCTGCATTTATTAATGTTATTTATGTACTAGGGCATGATCACTTTTTATAGAAGTATCATAGAATACTAAAAAATAGAAATGACACTTCAATAATATGCAATAATTTAAGAAAATTATTATCCAATAATATCCCCGTTCAACAACGAGAATAGGTCTATTCAATCTGTATTCACCCCAGTGGTCTACTCAGATCTAAACTTTTCTTCTTCCCTATATTTCAGGTTTATTAGAGTAAGAAAAGAAAGTTTCCGGTCACATATGAATGTTGTCTTATTATTTGTCTTTTCAAGATTCCATAGAAGAGGAGAGGAATTAGCTTCATGCATATATATATATATATGTATATATATATATATATACATATATATATATCATTTCTCTAAAAATCATAATCTGTGTAGCCTTTAAGCATAATATCATTTCTCTATTTTCTTCTCTTGATCCTATTTTTTTTTACTGCTGCCTTACCCAAAATCATGATTGTAACTCCTGTTTTAACTCAGATGAAGAATATACTATTTTATTCTAGTTCTTCATGTGTATCATGATGTTTTAAGTATATAATAATTGTGGTGTTCTCTTTTTTAATGCATTCTTTAATTTTCTTCAATTTATGGGGAAATTTAGTCCATTAACATTTAAAGTTACAATGGTTAAGTTTATTTTCCCTCCATCAAACCTTGTTATATCACTTTTTTCTTTCTTTTTCTTTTTTTTTTTTGAAAGGTAGGTGTTTGCAGTTTCCTTTTTATTTTACTTATTTAAAGAAAGCTAATCCCTGCTTTTACCTTTAGGTCTTCTAGGGCCCAGCCCAGACCTATAGGCTTAATTCTATTTTTGCTGATATAATATTAATTACATACTGCTTATCTAGGTTTAGTAATTCTTCTTTCCTAGGATCTCTCTCATTCTTTGTTTTTTAAATAGATGTTATATTCTCTTCCCCTCTGCATCCTTCCTTTAGGATCTTTATGTTTGCTCACCTTTCATGGAAAGAGTCATTAGCTGTTTTCTCTTCATTTCATCTATGACCTTTAAAATGATGGCAGTTCTAAGGGATAATTATCATGTCTTCCTCTTACAGTGTATAAACATTGAATCATAACCAAATCTTTTCATGCATTGTGAATTTTTAAAATGGTATCCTAGACTTTTTCATTTCTTTGTGCCAATGGATGAACTTTCATGATTGGCCCTGACATTCCTTCATAAGTGAACTATCTCCTCCTGGCAACTCATCGTTCATTGTGAGAAGAAAGGAGCAATACAGAAGCTGAGTTTTTCCTTTTTTTCCCTTTTCTTTCTTCTTGGTATCAATTACTATTTTCCTTCTATGACCTAAAGGTCATGGTACATTCATGAATTTTCAATCAAGCTACAATTCTAGGAAGATAATTATTCATTGTAATCTCTCTAAACTGTTACAAAATTTATCATTGTGTATGGATCATAGGAATTTTCTTGAGTTTACCCGGTGATGGAACAAGAAGAAGAGTTGACAATAAAGTGTACTGATATCCACTCTTAGAGCAGATATAAAGTAAAGTAAACAGGGTCAGACAAGGTCAGTTGTGAACAGGTAAGGATAGCAATAAATACTGAGTACAATTCTATGGGGGCAGGGGTGGAGTGGGGAGTGGGGGTGGGGAGGAGGAGAGAATTAGCAATGCAGGGAAATCAGGATCTGAAGGTCAAGTCAGATAGCCATAGCCTCCAGTCATGGCAAGTACAAAGAACCAGTGTTTGAATTTATACAGACCACATTTCTCCATTTCACTTTTTCACCCTTCTGTACAAGTTTCAACTGTGCAAATCACCTGGGGAATACACCTGTTTTCTTCATTAGAAATATAGGAGTTTACTTGTCAGGAGAAGACCTCATGTAGAAAGAGAGAGACAGAGAGAGAGAGAGAGAGAGAGAGAGGGCTAAATCTTTGATTTTCACCTTACAGCACAACAAAATAGTGGAGAAGAAACTCCTTCTATGAAGTCAATATTAATGAAAGAATAGAACATTGGACTTAGTGGAAAGAAAACCTTGATTTGGATACGATTTGTACTTCCTAGCAAGGTGACCCTAGTCAGATCACTTACTCTCTGAGCTTCAATTTCTTCATCTTTGAAATGAGGGAGTTGGACCTACAGATCTGAAAAGTTCCTTTTAATTATCAAACTATGATCCTAAACATTCTTCAGCTTAAGGATTTTGACAATTGTTTGAGGAACTCAAAAATTAAGTGACATGTCTAGGGTAATGAAGCAAGTTTATGTCAGAGAATGAACTTAAAAATAGGTCCTCCTGAATCTGAGGATGGCTTGATGAATAGCTATGCTGCCTCTATTAAAATATATACAGGAAGAAATAAACATCATTCTATCAAGGGTCTTATAGCTGGAATCCAAAAACTACAAAATATTGAGAATTTCTCATTGTTGGAGGGGGGGGGTCGGATATTTTCTTCAATTCTTATAAAATGGGTTAAATAACATATTAGCTTAGATGAAATTAAACTCCTGAGTGCCCCCAGCTTGCTTATCTTATCATTCATCCCTTTGGTCCTTGACCCTTGGTTCTCTGGTCCTATGATTTTTCAGGTCAGAAGAAATAGTTTCACCTCCCCAAAGACCAGCATCTTCTACAATGATTCTATAACCACTGCAAATGACCAAAAAGGCCTTGTCTGGGAGTGCAATTACCAAACAATTTCTTTAGAAAATAAGCCCATATTAAATGGATAAAAAAAAAGCCAGGTTTGTGCAACCCAGACTGAAATGCACAGCTAGGGAATTGTGGTGTGTGTGTTTGTGTGTGTGTGTGTGTTTGCATGTGTGTGACTAAGTGTATGTGCTGTTTTGTTTTGTGTTTTTTTAACCCCTCCCAGGATCTTAATAGGGTCAAGGATTGATAAACATTGGATGTATTTGTTCTCAATAAGCCACCAATTTTCCTTGCAGAGTACTTAGCAGTATCCATAACAACCACCATTCCTTGAAGATTTTAATTGCAGCATTCTTTGGAATTGTTGATGGTTTATTGTGACAGTATGAAGACAACTCAGGAAGGAATATTCATTGATAAATGTGTTTCAAAGTAAGATACAGAGGAAGCAGCTTTGAATTCTGTTCTTCTGGCAAGGTGGTAGTTGGATCTGGTTGGGAAAAGAAAGACAGGATGCAATTTACATGATATCCCTTTATGCAAAGAGACTATTGTCAAGCAAGGTCTCATCCCCTGATGGATAAAACTGAATGTTACATTTAGGACAAAAGCAGTGGGAGTTCTGAAACCGAAGAAAACTAGATGCCTAGTTCAAATTATTTAACTATTTAAAGGAGAGGCTATAAAAAGTAAAAAGCTGTTACAAAAAGGAATAAGACTTTATTAATGAAAATTTTTCCAAGTAGCCTACACTGCACACCTGAACATTGGCAAGTATTACCTGTGCAATGGAAGCAACTATATTATTCCATGCATGGAAGAATTTGGATAGGTAGTTCTCATTAACACTAATGGAAGTTCTATTTGTTAATCTTCCCTGCATTGATGGGAGGATGCATCTGACAAATGAGTCACCAACACAAGAAAAAAAAAGAAATGGCCTAAGGAAAAGATACAGCAGGAGGTATATTAGAGAACTCAGGAAAAGAGTTCAGAAAGGAAATATAAGCTAGGAAAAAGATTTAAGAATCTGTGCAGGAAGATGGGCAAAGAAGCGGGGGAGAGGTGAAGAGGGGGAAAAAGAGCACCCCAGAGGAATTAAATGTCATCTAAACATCAGTGCATCTGAGAGATAAAAGACATGTTGTTTACTGTTTGTTGACCTAACCCAAATCTATAAAGAAATATATAAAAGCGTGATAGGCATCCATTTTGCTTTGTTAGGGAATACAGTTTCTGGTGCAAAAATTCTTCAAGGTTTCCAAAGAGATTGTGTTCTCAGGCTGTGTTGAAATATCACTTTCCCACATATTGGTATGAAATAAGTGCTCTCCACCAACACTGATTTACCTGAGAAACTAGTTGAGGAAACTTTAGAAAGGATGTTTACTTGGGGGATGGGTGAAATGTCACTGAAGTGCCACTGAACTCAATTTTGATGGAAATATTAAATTGACATTTGTTTAATATTAAAGATTTTCCAAAGTGTATATATTTCAAATTATAAAAATTAACTTTTCATGGTTTCATCTGTAAAATGGCAAGGGCATTGGAATTGATGGCCTCTAAATGGTCTCTTCCAGTTCTAAATGCATGATCTTATATTTTATGTCAGCAAGCATTTACTAAGTCAACAACTTAAGTCAAGTTTCTTAATTGTCTACTATGCCCCTGGCACTAGAAATACAAAGAAATGTAGGGAGAAGTTCCTTACAGTGATAAAGAGTTGTCTGAGGGATGAAAGGGGCAGGTGGAAGAGAGGGTAAGTGATTGATCTGCGATCACACATGATTATATGTCACAGACAAGACTGAAACCTTGATCACTTATGATCTTCCAGGGAGGCAAGTTCTCTGCTCACTAGACCACTTAGTTTCCCTCAGCTGTGTACTCTAGAAGCACTTATCTTGGAAACCATTACTAAATTCTCTTTGGTTTTGTGTTCTAGATCTTTCTTGCCTCTTCCAAAGAACAAAGTATCTAACTCCATTTCTAGTGTTACAACTGTCTCTCAGCATTTAAATAAGCACAAATAAAAAAAAAATCTCTCTAAAGAAAAAGGTCAGAATGGAGGTCATAATGACTCTTGGTCCAACTGAACTGTATTCTTGATAGGACAGTTTTTATGAGACATTTTATGTTTGTTTCCTGAAAAGAAAATTCCTGTGTCATAGGAATGAGCAAGAATTTTCAGTAAATTCATCATGGAATCTTTCTTTTCTCCTCTCCTCTCTTCTCATCCTTTCTTTCTTCTCTTCTTTCTCTTCTTTCCTCCCTCCCTCTCCCTCCCTCCCTCCCTTTCTCTCTCTCTCTCTCTCTCTCTCTCTCTCTCTCTCTCTCTCTCTCTCTCTCTCTCTCTCCTCTCTCTCATTGTTGCCATTGATTTTATTTGAAGTATAGAGTTTAGGAGGTTGAAGGGTATGTTTGTAATATATTCATCTTCTCCCCCAACATTTCATAATTTTATGAGGAGGTCAAAAGAGAAATAGTAAATTGAACAGGTTCCTTGATGCCACTCCTTCATTAAATGAATCACCACAAATGTAGTCAGCCTTGGCACATTTATTCCTACACATCAAATTTTTGAACTGCCAAAGAAGGTAATGTTGCTGAGAAGTATTGTTAAATTCAACCTGTAGCTAATGTGATAATAACTGCTATTTAACATTGATTGAATACTTGCCAAGATTAGAAGTTATACAAAAGAGAAAGAAGGAATCGATCTCTTATTTCACAGGAGTTCAGATTATATACAATATAAACATATGTACACTTCTGTTTGCATAAAGGAAGGGAAAGCTAACTCAAATCAGTCCAATTAATGTTTGTTGATTACCATACATGTGTACAGTGTGAACACATGACAGCAGAGTGGTATCAGGACAAGAACTTGAGATTTGGAGTCAGAAGTTTTGCATTCAAGCCTTGATTTATTCACTGGCTTATTATGACATAGGTCAAGTCATATTTTCTCTTGAAGGTTCCAGTTGCCCTATTGATAAAATGACATAATAATGGAATATTATGGAATATATGGAATATGGAATAATTGGAATAAAGGCCAGATGAACTTGCTTTTACTTTTGGCATCTTCTAGGTCAGAAACCATCTTTACTGAAGTATGATCATAACTTTTTATTTTGTCTGTGAGTCTATAATCATGGAGATTTATTTATATTTTTGCCCAGATGTGAAATTTCATTAATCTGGAGTGGAAAAACAAAAAACCTCCCTTTATTAGAACATCAAATGGTCTGTAATTCATAGTTTAAGATATTTGTCTGAGGTATGTAAAGTGAAATGGAAATTGAAATGATTTACCCTGGGATCTCAGAGCTTATATCTGTCAAAGGCAAGACCTTTACCTAGGTTGACTTGATGCCAGTGTGGGGTGGGGTCCCTATCAACTTCATCTCAAAGCTGGAGAATGGGGAAGCAAATAATGGTTTTCCTATATGTTGATAGAATGACAAAAGAAAATAGAAGCAGAGAATGAAGATGCATTTTAAAGTGAGGAGGAAGTAAAATCAGGGTTCAGGAAGCAGAGAGAAGGAATAAATTCAGATTCACCTGACATGTCTTGTACCAAAGCACTCATTAATTTGTCACTTTACTCCAGGTACATAATGTAGCAAAAGTTGGAAGTGAGGGGAAAACATATAGGATCCCAAATTTCATCCTTGGCACTCACTTCCTAGGCACAGAAGGAATGTGCCACCAACGGTTTCTCTTCGGTTAAGTTGCTCTGAGAGGACACACACTTTTCCTTGGACTGACTTTCACCCTAGTAGCTGTACCATGTTATGCCCCATATATCACACTGTTTCACCTGAGTATGAACTGACCAGTACTCTCTTTTGGAGTTTTTTTGGGTTTGATGCTGTCCTGTCTTCTGCAGGATTAGGGGCAGAGTTAGAGTCAATAAACATTTAGTAAGCTCCAGATATTGTGCTAAGCTTCTAAGCCATGGGAATATAAAGAATGACATTAAAAAAACCCTGCTCTCAAGAGATTCCCTATAATCTAACAGGGAAAACAACAAATAAAAAGAAACTGAAAAAGGATGGGGTAGAAGTGATATCAATGTTCAATGCATGATAAAGTCCTATGCCTGGGGACAGGAAATGACATGTAGAGATATGAGGATCTATACTGATTTCTTCATGCAAGGTGATGAGTTTATGGAGATCATGAAGACCAGGAAAGCAACCAGGTGGTAAATGACCATATGTGTGCCCTGGACACTGTCTTTAAATGGTGGAGGATATAGAAGGAGCAATCCACTCTTCACCCTGCATCCTCTCAAAAAGATTCAAGAGTCTCAGGCTGCTGAGTGGTCAACTTGCAGGATAATGAGTTTTTGGAGATCATTGAAGTCCAGAGGACTAAACAAAGAGAAATTGTGGTAGCTAGCCCAATGGTAACACTACTCTCCATATTGATAAGTTTCCTTCAGGGAAAGGACACTTTTATTTATTTGAAAATATAAATATTAAAATTTGAAATATAAAAAATAGAAAAGTTCTCTATAAGCCTTACAGAGCCACATAAAGGTAGTCTATATGGTCTATATGTGGATAGAATTCAGAGTGGTGACGATCTGATAGGTAAAGTAGTCAGTGCTGAGGTTGAAATCAAGAGATGAATACACCCAAGAGACCTCCAGATGTAGAAAGAAGTGAGGTTTATGGCAGGGATGTGTGGGGACAATTGCCATCAGCAAGTCCATTAGTATAAATTGTTATTGCATATATTAGACTAGCAGCCCCACCAGCAGAATGTTCCCAGTGGGGTTCTAAGTCAGAAACTCTAAAATCGTTGTGTCCCACTTTTCCAAAGGATGAGATACAGTGAGCCACAAAAATAAGGTGGAATCATGTGGCCACAGTAATACCTATTAATCCTGGAATGTGTGACTCCATGTAACTTTCTTCCAAATTGCCCAGGAGATAGGATTTCATCACTCTCGAGAGATTAATTGAAAAAGATTGATATGGATAGGGTGTTTTTATGGAATGTAGTTCTCATAGTCTGGAGGAGTATAAATAAGTCTGTGACTCTGATGTGAACTTTATTTTGTTTCAAGGTAAAATCTTCCCTAGTTTGTTTTTATACATAGCATCTGCAAAATGGGGGAGGGATAAGACATGGGGTGATATTGATGGCACCACTATGCCCCAAATCCTCCAGTAGCCTGTAAGAATTTCAGTAGCCTCTAACCTTGCTAAATGAAAAAAAAACCAAGGGAATCTCAAATCCCATGAATAACTGGATCAAAATAAGAGTAGCACTGATGGTTGATAGCACTTTTTCCCTCCAGTGGGAAAATTTCCCAAGTATCCTCATCCCTACCATGAATCAGGAATGGTCTGGAATCTTGACCTATATCCCTAGTCTGGTATTTCTCCCTTCCTCTTCCCAGTACATGATCCGATTAGTTCCATATAAGAACCCTATTAAAACTCAACAGATTTTACCAGTCTAACTCTACTTGGGGCCCCCAGTGGACTTGTCTCCATTCTCCTTGACTTTCTTTTATGTATTTATGTATTTTATGTATGTTGATTTACTCATGCTCTTCTGTCTTGTGCTCTTTGTTTCTTTGTATTGGACTATGGGATCTTGAATCTCACTCATCATATATTAAGACAACTCTTGATCTATGTCAGCCTCAATCTCTGACAACCAAATAATGTTGTTTCTACCTTTATAACAGCTCTCAAATATGTTGCCTTCCCTCTACATAGCTGCCACCTTAGTTCACACTCTCATTACTTCTCATCTGAACTATTACAACAGCCTCCTTCCTAACTGGTTTCCTTACCTCCTCAGAGCTCTCTCTATCTTCAATACAGCTGCCAAAAGGGCCTTCCTAAAACACAGATCTGACTATATCACCTTCTCTTTCCCCTCTCCCCACCGCTAAACTCTAGCAACCTCCTATCACTTCCAGGAACACATATAAAGTCATTTGTCATTTAAAACTCTTTACAATTTGGACCCTTCCTACCCTTTCAGTTTTTATATTTTATTTGCCTCCATAACCTCTACCACCTGGACTTATGCTGGCTTACTTGTGGTCCTTATCACACATAGAGTAGTCCATTTCCTTTGCACTGGTTGTCTCTCATGACTAGGGTCCTTTCTCCTTGTTTCACCCTTTTACTATCCATGACTTCTTTCAAGATTCAACTCAAAACTCCATTTCCACAGGAGGCACTTCCCAGAACTCATTGCCTTCCCCTCTGAAATACCAGTACATATCACTTCCATGTTTGTCTCCTTCATTAGATTGTAAGCACTTGGAGGTCAGGGACAGTTTTTTTTGTTTATATCCCTGGCACTTAGCACACTAACTGGCACAAAATAAACAACAAATGTTTATTGACTGAGAGAAACTGACATGGGTAACAAATTTAAGCAGAAAAGCAAAAGAACATACAAGTTTATCAGTGTTGTATAGTGGAATTCTCTCTCTAGTCAGAAGGACTGGAATTCAAACTCCAGCTGTTATTTATCAGTATGACTTTGGACATGTCATTTATATTCTCTAAGCCTCAATTTGTTCATCTATACAATGAAGAGTTTGGACAAAGATTTCCTTTATGTCCCTTCTAGTCTTAAGACTATATAGTCTATTGTGGGGTATAGAGATTCAGGAAAATGGTAGGATAGGAGACCAAGATGAATACTATATGTCTGCCATACTGGTGGCATATACAGTTTTGCCTCTCACAGACCAATCATGTGAAAATTGTCCCTTATAAGATCCTGGGACAAAACTGAAATAGCACAATGTCTACTAACAGTAGGCACTTAAATAATACTTGTTGATTGATTGACCTTGAATTTCTAACTGACTATACCTGCTTTTATCTATGACTCCTTTATACTGTCAAGAATACTAAGACTTAATTTCACTTTGCACACAGGACATTAACTTCTTTTTGGTCCAAAGCTACAGATTGTCCCTTTGACCTATGAGGTATATTAGAAATGGAAACTTTTTGACAAAAAAAGAGAACCAGGTAAAAGAGAGTGGCATAAATCCATTCCTAAAATGCAAAAAGAAAAAAAAGCCTCAATGCCTATACTTTAAGGGTAGTAATTAGCTAATATCATCTTTATCCATGAAGGAAAAGCCATTATTTTATACCAGACCTAGGATTTTATAGATTTGGAAACTTCTAATATTGAATCTCCTTCCATTAATGCAAATTGAATGCTGTTCTTCAAAATATGACCATAGAGAGTTGCTTATTTCACTGAGAACTTAAGTGATTTGTCCAAGGTTACATGGCCAGTATGAGTCAGAAGTACCTCTTAGACCCAAATCTTTCTGACTCTTAAGACTGATTTTCCATGCTGCCTTATTATCTCTAGCTAACCTCTTGAGCTTCCAAGTCTTAAATATTTCATGTGCAGGTACATTCTATACTACTCTCCAACATTTCCCTTGACCTTGCTACAGTCCTCAGAGCACAGAAGAAAAATATTCTCATCCCCTCCCCTTTTTCCTGTGTCCATTGATGGGAAGTACAATGCCCTTCTCCCACGCCCATTGATTTACTACCATTTGTATAACAAGGTATGACTTCTTTGTGAAACACATTCAATAATCGGTACTTGCTGAAAATTCAACAGCCACACAATCAAATAGTCCATGGTCAAGGCCTTAAAACTGTGAGCTGTAGCCTTGTAAAAATAGCAGGCCACTTTATCAAAACATAAAAGCCCAGAAAGTCGGACAGGAGACAGCTAACACCCTGACGTTCTGCCTTCATGTGACTTTCATTAGATTCGGAGAAATGTATACTTGTCACCAGCTTTGACTGCCTAAAAGACAATGAGGAAAGATGCAGAGATGCATTACATTTGTTTCATGCTGAAATATCATATTGGGTGAAATGCCTCTATACTGTAGTAATAAGCACAACATATGCAAAGCTATAAAACCAAAGAAAATCATAGAGTAATAAATAGGCAAAGAAGGGAGTATATAGAAATGAAAAATGAGGCTGGTCAATCAAACTGCCATTCAATATATTCTGCCAATCAGGTCACTGGCTGAACTTCCTACAGGCACCTTTCCTTGACTTTTCATTGAAAAGAAATTCAGTTCGATTTCCAATTTATTTTTCTCTATAGTCAGGGAGGATTCATGTGAGACTTGGTAGTCGACTCAGCATGCTTTGGAAATACAGTTTTCAGAGCAGTCCCATTTGAGTAATCACCTATTCTCAAGAGGAGAGAGCCTCTCTGAATAGGCATCAGACCAATATGCCTTTTAACAAAGCACTTTATTTATAATTATAAGAAATAATGAGACTGCATCAGTCCAAACTTCCTGTTTAAATTGGTATAAAAGCCATAGCCAGATAAAAATGAAGTCTCAAGTTAGTAATATGCTTTGCAAGGAAGCTACCATTTTGCTCTTGCTTTGTAAGAGTTCATAAAGCAATGTGATGTATAGGACAGAAAGCTGACCTTGAAACCAGGAAGGTCCGAGTTCAAGTTCAACCTCTGATACATATTGGGTATGTACCTCTGGACAAGTCATTTTATTCCTGTGCTTGAGGCCAGAGGTGTCAAATACCCAACAATGGGGGAATGGCAGTAGCAGCACTCTCTATTGTAATGTCAACCAGATTAAAATGTAATTGGAAAATATATAACAAAATAAATAAAAATATAATAAAACAGATAATGTTACTATGTCATTTTCTAAGTTAATATGTGGCCATAGGTATCTTTATTATGACTTAGTGGCCCTTATTTCTATTTGAGTTTGATGCCACTGTACTAAGATTTGAAATTGCAAAAAAGGTGCTGTCAGATACACACACACACACACACACACACACACACACACACACACACACATATCAGTTTGCTTACCTGAGAGTTACCTATATCTATGAAATCATAGAGTCAGTCCTTATTCTTATCCCTTCATAAGAGTTATGGTTGATAGAAAAATGGAGAGTATAGATCAGCTACAAATAGCAATCAATAAAAAAACATTTATGAAACACTTATTTTCTTGCTGGGCGCTGTGTTAGGTATGGGCAGCCAGCTGACAAAGTGGACCGAGTGCTGGACCTGGAGTCAGGAAGACTCATCTTCCTGAGTTCAAATCTGGCCATGGATATTTATTAGCTGTGTGAGCCTGGGCAAGTTACTTAATCCTGTTTGCCTTAGTTTCCTCATCTATAAAATGAGATAGAGAAGAAAATAACAAACCACTCCAGTATCTTTGCCAAGAAAACCCCAAATGGAGTCACAGAGAGTCAAACACAACTGAAAATGAGTGAACAACACAAACAGTGCTAGGTACAGGAGATCCATAACAGTTCCTAGTCTCAAGGAAATTATACTCTATTGAGGGAAATGATTACACATACATATGCATACATATTATAAAAACCATTCTGGATCTACTCTGTTTGAAAGGAAAGGATCCCATTTTATCCCCTTATGCCTTATTCAAATTGCAGTAAGTTTGGGTGGAAATTCTCCCATCCCCATCTAGAAGTGGTTGACATGCAGAAGAATCACATGAACATAGGAAACTTATGCTTGTCTGTAGCCTAAGAGGAAAATCCAAGAACATTTGTTCCTGCACCTCAATATTCTGTTTTCTAGAATGGAAAGCAGGAGAGAATTCTGAATCTAGCTTTCCAGAAGAAGATTTCTAAGATGGCACCAAATTTAAGAGTCATCTCTCTGGTAACTCCAAATTCAAGAATTCCAGAAACTGTCTTACCGACATACAAGTATCTTGATGCATTACATCATATGAAGAAAGAACAGATACAGTTCATGCTCAGTATCCTATATATAGAACAAAACCAGATAAGAATGCCAAGTCTTTCTAAGTATAACCCAACTTAAGCCCTTTAATTGATCTAGAAGCTGGATTTGGAGGAGACTATAGCCAAATAGCATCCACTGATACACCTGGTGGCATACAGTAGATCAGTCTCTAGCAAAGTCAGTGCAGCAGCATCAGTAGAGACTAGGCACCAAAGCTAGCATGAGAATTCAATTTTTTGGCTTACATATTGAATTGTTAACACATACTGAGCTTGTAGTCCACTATAAGCTCCAGATCTTTTTTCTTATAAGCATCTTGCTAATCATGCTTCTCTCATTTTATACTTGTAAAGCCAATTTTAACTCAAGCTTAAAATATTGCATTTAAACCTACTGAATTGTATCTTAGATTAGATTGGCTTAGATCAAGCATTTGTTAAATATTTGCTGTGTCCCATGATCTATGCTAAGCACTAAAAATATGAAAAAAAGTAAAAAGAAAGGGGAAGAGGATTCTGCTGAGAGTATGAAGAGGAAGCTAAAAGAAGAAATTAAGTTGAGATTAAAGTGAGCATGGCGAGAGTCCTTTATTTAATTGTGACTTGGGCTAGGGACTCACCAATTAGGAGACAAAGCCTCCTGGCAAAGATATCTCCAGAGTAGGAATACCCAACCATTTTATTTCTGTCTTTTCCCATACAGAGGTCATTCTCCTTAGCAGAAAAAAAATAAGAATAAGAACCAAGTATCTTTGTTTCTGTTGTCAGTTATCATCCCCTCTTCCATCCAGAAAATGGACTCTCTTATTTTTTCTTTTATTCCCCTTTTTCTCCTAATCTAACTAAACAAACAAAAAAACACTTTTCATTTTTGTTTTTAGCTTTTTTCTCATTACTTCAGGGTAAGCTTAAGCATTTTTTTTGCAAAATTCTTCTATTATATTATAATTATATTATATTTATTATATTTATTTATATCTATCTACATTTATTTATTTAGATTTATTATTATATTTGTTATATTATACTATAATTATATTATAATTACATTATAAAATTCATCCTCCATTTTGATCTTGCTTTAATCTTTTGAACATAGATTTTAATATAATTTGGTTGAGATGGTCTGTGTATGTCTATGTCTCCATAGAAATCCTCCCCTTTCTTTTTTACTTTTTCAATGAAATTATCTCCATTTGTGTAAAAGCAAGGACCTTGACATACACAGGAGGGCCAGCTGTACAGGTTCTTAGATCTGCATTTCGAAAGGAAAATCAGCTTTCAGGGGTCAAACTGCACTTTAATCAAGCACTTATCATTCACTTAGTTTAGGGGGGAAAGTCAGCACCCTGAACATCAGAGAAAATACAAAAAAAAATTAATAGACATGGCTTCCAACTGTCTGACATAAGCAATACATACATCATAGATCAACAAAGAGATCCAACTGTCTGACTATTACATACATATATAATTACCAGAGAGAAAAGCACCAACATCTGGATTTTCAAAGCCAGGGGGCTCTTTAGTGGCTGCACAGAATCTCATCTGACCAAACAAACACTTCCAAAGAGTAAGTCCCAAAGTAAAACCTCACCTCAGAGTCTACACATACTTTTAGAGCCAAAGGGCATCATAGCCCTTGAGAACCAGGGCCTCATTAACAAAAGTGTGAGCCTTCTTACACATCTTCCCAGGCCCATTAATGGGTGGGGAAGATCTTACATAATCACATTATTCAATCAGAGGCACTTGATTATGTCAAAACAAAAAATGCATTATAAATAAAATATGTTTCTTCAGGATTTCATTCTTGAGAGACTTCCAATCTTCCTGGGTTTGCTTCCTTTGTAGAATTTTTGTCCTTGGGTGCCTATCCATCCTTACTTAAAATTCCTTGAAATTGTCTTTGACAAAATCAGTGATATACGTCAAAATGTGCTTGGATTTCCTATTCTTATGAAAAACTCTTAAGAGGAAGTGTTGACTCTTTCTCCTTCAAGATCCCTATCATTTTCAAGTGTATCCTTATCGTTAGTGAGAATCAGATCTAGAATAAAATTTTGCCTTGCCATTCCATCTTCTTTTGGGGGAATGAAATTGTTTTCCAATCAAGAAGTTATTGGGTGTTCTGCTTTTGATAGAGAAAGAAACAGAGGCAGATAGAGATACAAGAAATGTCTGAGTAACTTAACTTTCCATCTCTATTTTTTTGTGAGGCAATTAGAGTTAAATGACTTAAGTGACACAGCTAATATCTGAGGCCAAATTTGAACTCAGGTTCTCCTTTGTCCAGGGCCAGTTCTGTGTCTACTGTGGCACCTTTCATCACTATTATATCATGCCTGTAGGCTTCCAAATATGTTTCTATTACAGTGAGGCACATAATAGGTACTTAATAAATACTTACTGAATCAAAATGAATTGTTTCCCAAGCCATTCATTTATTTCTTCTTTCTGTCTAAACAATCTATAATATTCTGGTGATGAGATTCCTCAAAATATTGTCCAGTATAATGTACCCTCTCTGATTTCACTTAAGAGAATACATCATTAATAAATAATCCTACTCTCCTATCCCCTCACCCCTTTCACCTCTCCTTTTATTTCGTGGATATAGAGGGACAGATTTCTCCTCCCTAAATCTTTTTTTAAAGCCCCTTTGATTTCTTACCAGCCTTTGTTAGGCACACTTCATTCATTTCCTGGTGACTACCATAATTATATTTAAAGCTTTGTTCCAGAGGATGTGGCTTACTGAAAAGGGCTTTAATTTTCTTAGTAAAAGGTGAAGAAAACTCAACACAAATGGCTTAGTCTTCCTGGTCCTAGCCACCATTTAATAAATAATTCCTATCATGCTTGCTTCACTCTCAACTTTATTTCCCCTTTTGATTGCCTCTTCATATCCTCATCAGCCTCTTCCCCTTTCTTTTTACTTGTTTTTGTATTTCCAGTCTTTAGCATAGTTCATGGGACACAGTAAGTACCTAATGTAGGCTAATTTTGGCTCCCAAGTCCAAATAAAAACACTGTATAAACCAGACAGTTTTTGGAGCAATAAATTTCATGAGTCCATCCCTTCTCCCACTTGACTGGCTATATTTAGGAAAGTTGAGTCCAATATCCATTCTTTTCCTCAAAGAAAGAGCCCAAGTGCTCCCTTTGAAATCTCTTGTAGAGATGAGTTTTTCTTGGATAATATTCTCATGATTGACTTTGTACTTGACAATAGTATGCATGCCAAAAGCATAGGGACACAAAAAAAAAGAGAAAAATCCAGGATAGTCATCACAACAAGGAGAAGGCAGAGGAGGAGGCATTGATGATGGTAGGTGAAGTTGATGGTATAGTTGTCCATGATGCCAAGAGATCTCAAATATGAAAGTCAGTAAATCTGTTTAAAAAAAAAGACAGGAAACGAGAAGCCATGCCTAGGTTTCCCACCCAGAAAATCTGCTTATTCAAAGCAAGAGAGAGTGACTCTCTAATATTGATTCTGAGGACTTCTGGGGAATAGAAGATGCTGACGCTGATGACATTAATGACGATGAGGATGACAACCATGATGATGATGATGAAGATGAATGTCATGATGGAGATGATGATGATGATGAAGATGATGGTCGTGATGGAGATGATGGTGATGATGATGATGATGAAGATGATGATGATGATGATGGTGATGGTGATGATGATGATGATGATGGTGATAATGATGATGATGATGATGATGATGATG
>CM053774.1:93110936-93187457 GCA_028658325.1 Potorous gilbertii | reverse complement strand
ATATGTCGAACCTATACAAAATTGTATGCTGTCATGGGGAGGGAGGGGGGTAGGGGGGGTAGGTGTGGGGGTATAAAAATCTTAATTTTAAGGAAGTGATTGTAGAACATTTATAAATAAATAAAATAAAAAATAAAAAAAAAGTTCTTCAGGTCAGTAAATGTTCACAAAGATAAAGGAAATCAATGAAAATGTATTTCCACCTTTCAATGACAAAGCTCCCTATTAACTATGTGGAGTCAGTGAAGGAGTATGGGTATTGTTTTGTTATAGATAACTGAGAAATAAGAAAAAATATGCAGAGATCACGTATCGAGGTTAAATCAAATTTATCTAAATTAACTAGTTCTTGGACCATAATTATTTAGCATTTTGATAAATTATGTAAAGGGGAGATTTAAATGAAATATATACCTCATTAATACAGTGTGTAGGTAACACTGAGAAACAAAAATTATGGGCATAACCATCAGAATCACAGGATCTCCTATTTGGAAGACATTCTAGCCTAAAATAAGAATCCCATCATGTTAGACCCACCAACTAGTGATTAAGACTTTACTGGGAACCCTTCAGTGGGAGAAAATTCACTACTTCCTAAGGAATTCCATTACACTTTTCCAACACTCTAATTCTTAGGAAGTTTCTTCTTACATAAAGCCTAATTCTTCAAGAAAATATGGGACTATATAAGTAGATACAAGTGGAAATGAGTTTCAATGGGAACAATTGCTGTTGTACTATTGATGATCCAGAACAGACCACGGAAGAGTCTCATTATATGACAGTGTTCACCTGATTTGCAGCAAGACCAACAAGATACTGAATCTCATCAATATGGACACGAGAAAGGCACAGAAAATATTATCTCCTTCCTCATTTGTCTCCCCCATCAAATTTCTGGTGTGTAGTTTCAGTAATTCAGAACAAATAGAGGATAATTGGAAAAGGTCCAGCAATTCACAACCAAACTAATCAATATTAGTGTGACCATATGAGTACAGATTAGCAATCTTCAGCCTGGGAAGAAGATGGAAGATGGAGAATGGAATAGATTTATAAAAAATGCATGGGGACCATGAACTTGCTCATCCAGTATTAACATAATTGAATATGGGGGTACCTTTTAATCTTGAGAGAGAGATATTTAGGATAAATACATGGAAGTACTCATTCACACAGTGTGCAGTAAACTTATGAAACACATTACCTCATAGTGTTATAGACTTAAAATAGAAATCAATTCCAAAGGAACTGAGGTAATTTCATGGATGACAGACTCATGATAGGTTACTAACAGAAACTTGGGAAGTTTAAGGAATATTCTGATTCTCTGGGAGTGATATCTAGGACATCCAGCACTTGATGTAACATCTCCCTGGTCATTTTGTCAAAAGAAAAAAATTGTATTTAACGTTATTTGATTGTCCAAAATCATACCACATCTTTGATGAGATTCAAACAAAAACTTTGCACTACAGATCAATACCATGTCTCTACTTATGAAAAATTTCATTATATTAACCATTGTGCGCCCTGAGTAGGTTAAAAAGTCAGAATTATGGCACAGAAGATGTTACTTCACCCATAGTCCTGACTGGGAAGCATGTTATTCTTTTTCATCAGATTTTGGGAAACAAATTAAGCCTCTTTCACCAGAACAATAGAGAGTGTGTCCTTATCCAGACCCTACTCTGATGTGTTTAAAACTTTTATATACTAACAGACTGGGGTAGCATTGCCCCAAAAGCAAAGATACTTTAGACTTCTACTCTGTGTTACTGACTTCCTCCAGAGATAGCCTGGTGGAGTGGGAAAAACATGGAAGTCTCAGTTATTTAATCCCTATTAGACTTGGTTAAGGGGAAGCATGGAGTGTCTTACCTGGAGTCAGGTGGACTCATCTTCCTGAGCTCAACTCAAAACTCTGACCAGTAGTTACGTGACTCTGGGGTCACTTAACCATGTTTGCCTCAGTTTCCTTTACTGTAAAATGGGCATAATAAAGGCTGATATTTATATAGCTGTATACATTACAATACTGAATCCACAAAATATTTTTGTGGGGCAGGTACTTATGATCTCTGTCTCCCAGCTGAGAATACTGAGTCTCAGAGAGGTTTAGTTACTTGCCAATAACCGTATAATTAATATGTGTCAGGGTTAGAATTTTAACTCATATCTTTTTTGATTCTGGTTCTGCGTTCCTTTCCCTTCAAAACATTGCTTCTAATAATTATACTTGCATTATCGACCTATTGTGAGAAAGCCACTCTATAAATTGTGATATGCTGTACCAATGCAAGTTTTGTTATGTGAGCATCATTGTTCACTCTACGACAATGATAACCAAAGCACTAATAGTCAATAATTGTTTGATTTTTTCCCCTCATACACTTTTTTTAAACATTTGATACAATAATTCAAATATTAATAACTAACATTTATGTAGCACTTTAAGGTTTACAAAGTACTTATACATATGTGTATATACATATATGAGTATATGTATATATACATACATACATACATACATATATTAAATCTCATTTAATCCTCCTAAAGATCAAGTGAGATGAATGTCATCAGCATCATTTTACAGGTGAGGAAACTGAGGGTGAGTGGGGTGAAGAGGCTTGACCAAAGTAACAGGACTGGTAAGTGTTTGAGGTAGGATTTGATCTCTGGTCTTCCTGACTCCAACTCTAGCACTATCCCCTGATTGATATAGCTACCTCAAATTTTAATCAATGCAATTCAAGCTATTCTTGGGGTTGAAAAGCACTTTATTGATTGGAGACTGAAAATGAAAGGTTATATGGCATAGTACAAAGACTATTGAAATTGGAAATTGAGAAAGCTAGGTTCTTATCATGACTGCCAGCTCTGGACCAGATCTCCAAAATAATTCCTCACCCTGATCTGGATGGACATGATCCATACAGCTTTGGGATTCACCCTTGAGCAGAGCTAACTGTATTGGCAGATAAATAAAGTTAATCCACATATCAATTCTTTCTCTGTGCATGTACACACACATGTATTCACGCATAAACATATGCATACATTTATGTATGAAATAAGTTGGGACTATATTAATATATTACCTAAGATATATTAATTAAATATATTGATCATATTGATATTATAGAATAGTTTATACACACACACAACATATACACACACATTTATTTATTTTCAGACCACGCTTCATATAATACAACCTTTGACCAGGAAACACAAGTCAAATCAGAGGATGCATATTACCATCTCCTCTGCCAACAATACTGAAAGTGAAGGAGTGAAATAGATGGACCCCAGAACAATGAAACTGAGATGAAATTTAAACATACATTTTCTGCTAGGCAGAAGCATGTATGTGTGTATATAGGAGAAAAAATGTATGAACATATACCCATATTATATATGCTTATAGCATACACATATGCATACATACATACACACACACATATATATATGTGTGTGTGTGTGTGTGTGTGTGTGTGTGTGTGTGTGTGTGTGTGTGTGTGTATGTATGTATCTACATACACACAGGCCCCACAATTTATTCACTGGAGTGAGCTCAAATTCTGCCTCAGATGCTTCCTAGCTCTGTGATCCTGGGCAAGTCCCTTAATCCTGTTTGCCTTACTTTCCTCACCTGTAATAATAAGCCATAGGAGAAAATGGCAAACCAGTCCAACATCTTTGTCAAGAAAACCCTAAATGGGGAAACAAATAGTTGGACATGACTAATTTACCTGGCACTTACTAAGTACTAAATAAATGTTTGTTGACTGATCCATTGATTGGCTTAAGGCTTTGACCATTGCCTTAACAGGGTAAATTATTTATTTCTGTTTATCTAAGCCTTTGGAGAGCAGGGACACCACTAAAATGAGTGTAGAAAAGTCAAAGAAAGAAGCTGAAGCTAATGAAGACAAACTTCATTAAGTCTACAATTTTACCTGGGGCTGACTTGATTCTCTGCTATAACCAAACAATTATAAGACTTGGAAAGGGGTATATGTTTTCCCTGTAGACAATTTAAGATAAAAATGATTGAAGGGGGTGCCAGCACAGACCCTCACATAGCAAAGTCAAGCAGGAAGCCCTGGGCTGTCAGAAGTAGCAGCAGTACTGCAGAATCTCAAATATATCAGCTGAGGATGGGAGTCCAGTGGAACGGAGTGAGAGAGAATCACAGAACCCCAGGTAACTGCAGCAGCTACTCCTGAGACTATCAATTCATAGATTAAAGGTCTGTAAATCATCTACTTGAACTTCCAGTAGCCAAGACGGCAGAGTGATTGGTAAATGTTCTAGTGCTCCCCTTGCTGACATTGGAAAACCCAGAGAATATTTTCCCAGGAAAAATCCTGGAACACTAGATTAAGCCAAAGGGGTAAACAGTCTCTTAGCCAATGAGGCTGGGAAAATCACCAAAGGTGGGGGTTTCTCTTTCTGTGACTTAACAGGACCAGTGCAGGACTGGGGCTATCCCAGACAGGTCCACCTCAGTGAACCAGAAGGAGATCCTAAACCCCAGGAGGGTGGAGCCCATAATAACAAACACCAGGATCCCGGGGTGCCTCAGCACAGCCAAGGGAATCAAAAACACACTAGCAAAAAAAGTGTGGTTTGCATGTGCTCAGGACAGAAGATGTCCTGCAGCCAAACACCCCCTCCCCCACACTTAGCACAGCTAGCTCCAGGGTAACTCTGAGGAAACTCAGAAAGACTTCACCTGGCCTCAGCTTTGGCACACCAGCCAACTAAGCACCAGGTACAGCATTCTAGCTTCTACCTGAAAGAGCTAGAGGCCACAATACACAAAGCCTCAAGTTCTAAGTACAAGAACAATGGGACAGAGCCCCGCCGTGCCCCAGAAGCAGAGATCCACTTTAAAAGCCAGGAAAAGGGTGATTATCATGAGCAAGAGTGGGTAGAGGTAAAAGGTTGGAGCAGAATATATTGTGCTTCATCTGATGTAAGAAAAGCAGGGGTATCAGTCCTAATCTCAGAGAAAGCAAAAGCAGAAAAAAATCTAATCAAAAAAGATAAGGAAGGAAACTATATCCTGTTAAAAGGTACCATGGACACCAAAGTAATATAATTACTAAACATAAAAACTAAACAGCCCCAAGTAGTATAGCATCCAAATTCTTAGAGGAGAAGTTGAGGGAGTTACAGGAAGAAATGGACATCAAAACTATACTAGAGGGGGACTTCAACCTCCCCCTCTCTGAACTTGATAAATCTAATCTCAAAATAAACAAAAAAGAAGTAAAGGAGGGGAATAAAACTCTGGATAAGGTAGATATGATTTATCTCTGGAGAAAATTAAATGGGAAATGAAAGGAATATACCTTTTTCTCAGTGGAACATGCCATATATACAAAAGCTGACTATATACTAGGCCATAAAAACCTCCTAATTCAGTGCAGAAAGGCAGAGATAGTCAATGCATCCTTCTCCGATCATAATGCAATAAAAATTATGTGTAATAAAAGGCCATGGAGAGATAAACCAAAAATTCATTGGTAAATATATAATGTAATCCCAAAGAAGGAGTGTGTTAAACAACAAATCATATAAACAATCAACAACTTCATTTAAGAGAATGAAAATAATGAGACAACCTACCAAATGTTATGGGATCTTGCAAAAGCAGTTCTTAGGGGAAGTTTTATATCACTGAATGCATATATGAAAAAAATAGAGAAAGAGGAGTTGAATAAAATGGGCATACAGCTGAAAAAGCTAGAAAAAGAACAAATTGAAAATCCTCAAGTAAATACCAACTTAGAAATACTGAAAAACAAAAAGAGATATTAATAAAATTGAAATTAAGAAAACTATTGAGCTAATAAATAAAGTTAGAGATGGTTTTATGAAAAAAACAATAAAATAGACAAACCTTTGGGCAATTTGATTTAAAAAAAAAGAAAGAAGAAAACCAATTTATCAATATCAAAAATGGAAAGGGTGAACTCATCTCTAATGAGGAGGAAATGTTAGGAAAACTGTCAGTATTATTGATCATATCAACAACAGAACTCACAGAAACCATTTGATTATCTCAATAGATGCAGAAAAAGCCTTTGACAAAAGTCAATGCCCATTCCTATTGAAAACACTGAAGAACATAGTTATAAATGGAACCTTCCTTAAAACAATAAGCAATAACTACCTAAAACCATCAGCAAGCATCATATGTAACCGAGATAAGTTGGATGCATTTCCAATAAGATCAGGGGTGAAATAAGGATGTCCATTATCACCACTGTTATTCAGGATGGTACTAGAAATATTAGCTTTATCAATAAGAGAAGAAAAAGAAATTGAAGGAATAAGAATGGGCAAAGAAGAAACTAAGTTATCACACTTTGCAGATGACACGATGATATAAGAATTCCAAAAAAATCAAGTAAAAAACTATTTGAAATAATAAACAACTTTGGCAAAGCTGCAAGTTACAAAATAAACCCACATAAATCATCTGCATTTCTATACATTACTAGCAAAGCCCAACAGCAAGAGATTGAAAAAGAAATCTCATTTAAAGCTAAGGTAGACACTATAAAATATCTGGGAGTCTACTTGCTAAAGCAAACCCAGGGCCTATATGAACACAATTACAAAACACATCACACAAATAAAATTCAGATCTAAGTAAGTGGGAAAACATCAGTTGCTCTTGGGTAGGCCAATCTGATACAAAAAAAATGACAATCCTCCCAAATTAATTTACCAATTCAATGACATACCAATCAAACTACTAGATAATTATTTTCTAGTGCTAGAAAAAATAATATCAAAGTTCCCCTGGAAGAAAAAAATGTCCAGAACATCAAGAGAACTAATGAAAAGAAATGCTAAGGAAGATGGGCTGCCTAACCCTAACAGATCTCCAATTGTATTATAAAGTAACAATCACCAAAGCCACTTGGTACTGATTTATAAATAGAGGGTAGACCAGTGGAATAGGTTAGGTACTCAAGACGTTTTAGTCAATGAATATAGAAATCTACTGTTTGATAAACTCAAGGACCCCAGCTTCTGGGATAAGAACTCACTGTTTGACAAAAAGTGCTGGGAAAACTGGATAACAGTGTGGCAGAAACTGGGCATGGACCAATGCCTGACACCATACACAAGAATAAATACAAATGGGTATGATCTAGGTATAAAGATTGATACTATAAACAAATCAGGGAGCAAGGAATAGTATATTTATCAGATTTATGGTGAATGGAGAAATTAATTTTTGACCAAACAAGAGAGAAAGAACATTATGAAGTGCAAAATGGATAATTTTGATTACATTAAATTGAAAAAATTTTTTTTTGTGCCAATGCAACCAAGATTAGGAGAGAAGCAGAAAACTGGGAAAGAACTTTTGCAACTAGTGTCTGTGATAAGGGTCTCATTACTCAAATATATAGAGAACTGTGTCAAATTTACAAGAAACCAAGTCATTCCCCAATCGATAAATGGTCAAAGGATATGAATAGGCAGTTTTCAGAGGAAGAAATTGAAGTTATCTATAGTTATATAAAAAAATACTCTAATCACTTTTAATTAGAGACATGCAAATCAAAACAACTCTGAGGTACCACATCACACCTATCAGACTGGCTACCATGACAAAACAGGAAGATGATAAATATTGGAGAAGGACTAATTCACTGTTGGTGAAGTTGAGAACTGATCCAACCATTCTGGAGAGCAATTTGGACCTATGCCCAAAGGGCTACAAAAATGTGCATATTCTGATGCAATATCATTTCTCAGACTGTACACCAAAGAGATCATAAAAATGAGAAACAGTCCCACATGTACAAAAATATTTATAGTAGTTTTCTTTGTAGTGGCCAAGAACTGGAAATCGAGAGAATGCCTATCAACTGGGAAATGGCTGAACAAGGTGTGGTATGTGGATGTAATGGAATACTATTGTGCTACAAGAAATGATGAACAAGAAGACTTCAGAGAGGCCTGGAAATACCTATGTGAACTAATGCTTAGTGAAAGGAGCAGAACCAGGAGAACTTTGTACACAGGAACAACCACAATGTGTGAGGAATTTTTCTGGTAGACTTAGCCCTTCACAGCAATGCAGAGACCTAAAAAATTCCCAGTGTCCTCTTGAGGCAAAATCCCTTCCACATCCAGAGAAAGAATTCTGGAAATGGATCGCAGAATGAAGCAGACTATTTTCTCTTTCATTATGTTTTGTTTTGTTTTCATGGTTTCTCCCATTCATTTTAATTCTTCTATGTAACATGACTAAGGTGAACATGCATTTAATAAGAATGTATGTATGGAATCTATATAAGATTGCACGTCATCTTGGGGAGGGAAGGGTAGGGGAAAGGGGAGGATGGAGGGGGAAAAATCTAAGATATATAGAAGTTACTGTAGAAAACTGTAAACAAATTAACTTTAAAAATAAATAAAAGCTTCTACTAAGATAAAAATAATGGTTGAATGGAGGGAAGAAGCATTTATTTAACACTATTTATTAATGTGCCTAGAATTGTGCTAAGTGCTGTACGAATATTATTTTAGTTAGGAATCCTCACAATGACTCTACAAGGTCATGACTATTATAATTTCCATTTTACAGCTGAGGAAACTGCGACAGCAGAGGTTAAGTGACTTACCCAGAATCACACAGCAAGTAAACATCTGAGGCCAGATTTGCATTCAAGTGTTCCTGACTCTAGATCCTGTGCTCTATCCACTGCATCTCCCAGTTGGTAACAATATAATAGTGTTTATAGATCACTCACAGTTTTCTCAACATTCCACTATGGGATTAATCATTCATTCCAACATTTAAAGAATATATTAAGACTGGTATGTGCCAGGTACATTGCTAGTCACTGGAGATACAAAACTCAAATAGTCCCTGACTTGAAGGAGCTTATATCATAACTGCAGAGATGCTGTGGACACTTGTAAGTACATTCGAAATTTGTATAAAATAAATGCTAGGTAGTTTTATAGGAGGAGATACCTGCATCTGGGGTGGAGGAAATGACTTCAACTGTCAGGAGGTTTTTAACTGCCTCTGGACTCAGAGGATCTGGGTTTAAATCCAGCCTATTAAGCATGACTGTGATTGGATCAATATCTGCCAGGGTTGTCTTCCCCTTATTCTTTGGATTAGGCTTAATTTTCCCCCAAATGGTGACAAAACCAGGCCTTGATGCCATTTTCTGATAATCTATATTGAAGTCTATACTGAAGTGGCTTCTGAACATGCTAAAACAATAAAAAATCTCACTTGAGGGTCTTTTGTGTTCAGACATAATGCCTAAGACCAAAGTTGTCATCACACTCTGCCCTACTGATCAAGTACATTTCACTATGGAAACAAGGGGGGTGGGGGGATGCATTTACCAAAGCTAAGTATTACTGTAGCCTCATTAAGTTAAAGCTAAGCAAATATCTTCTTGCTGAATATTCAAACATCAATGAATGCCTCATTTCCTCCCAACATCAAACCTGAACTAACCATGTGAACATCAGGTTTGTCCTTAACCTTGGCCAATTTACTTAATCTTTCTGAGTCTCTTTTTCCTTATTTGTAAAAGGGGACTTGAATTAGATGATTTCTGAGATCCCTCATAGATCTAGACCTGTCATCCTAAATTGCAAAGAGAATGATGTGAACTCTCTGCAAGGAAAACTTCCTACTATCATTTTTCAGTCATGTCCAAATTTTGATGATTCCATGGACCCTAACACACCCTAGGGTTTTCTTGACCAAGATGCTCGAGTGATTTTCCACTTCCTTTGGATTAAGGAAAACAAAGGTTAAGTGTCTTGTCCAGGGTCACACAGCTAATAATAAGTGTCTGAAACTGGATTTGAACTCAGGCCTTTCTGACTCCAGGCCCAGTGCTGCATTCACCTGGCTTCCACATTCCTACCAATAAAAACTCTCCAAAAGTCAAGTGGATTGTTTTAGGTGACATGAATAATCTTTAAGCACAGACTGATTTTCTTTGAGGTAGCTGCAAGGATCCACTGTTCAGATGGTATGTTAGATGAGAGGGCCTCTGAGATCTTCCCCATTCTTACACTGTCTGATGCTACAGTTCATTACACAGAGTATACACAATTCTCTCCTATGGGAGTTTCTAAAGTTTGTGCAACTGAAGAGTGAATATTTAGACCTGGATTTAGTCTCTTTGATTAACCATTTAATTTCAGGGATAGGGGAAGATGATTATATGTAACTCACAAATCTTCATTTTAAGGTAGCCCCAGGCAATTCTCTGAGCTGAGTCTAAATTCCCCTTTTTTAGGGATGGGGCAGAGGAATGTAAGGGAGAATGGGGAAAGATCCTTTAATGAGTGTGTACTGATGATTGCAAAACAAATATTTCTCCGCCATTCTGCAAATAATACTGAGTCCCTTTTACCTCCATCAGGCCAAACCACGTGCTGCTGTTTTGCGTGCAAACTGCTGAGGCCGAGGAGCATTAAATTTAATTTGCGCAAAAGTTGGAGGTGGGAAAGCGTGAAATTAACTTGACGCATTTTTATGGCATTTTCTATCTCCCAGCTTCTCTGAGCTTTTTCAATCCAGAATTTTGTGATTGGCTGTGTCAGTCCCTGGACCTTCTTTCCACTCCCCACTCCAGACTTGAGGGCACCTGTATCTGTGTAACTCACTTTCTGCTCAGTGACAGTGAACCCCAGGAAGGAAATGCTGATTTCTTTGGCCTGGTATTTATTTTGGCTAAGAGTCAGTCTCTGTTCTGTGCTTGCTTTTCCCTCTGATTCAGCTCATGCAAAAGCATGTTTGTGTGAAAAAGCTAGAGATGAGTCAACTCATTCAAGGAATCATCTTGCCAGATCCAAATGGGTTGGAAAGATTTTTGAAGAATGCTGAGTCTTTTTTCCAATAACAAGTAGCTACTTCTGAACAATCATTCGCTAGTACATTATGACACCTACAAATTGGCAAGATTGTATAGGATAAAACTTAACATATGGGACTGAAGCTACAGAATGGCCTATATTTTATCAATCAAGGAAGACTAGCATAATATTTTTTAAAAAATCTTTGTTAATGATGTCATTGAAGAAAATTATATTTAGAATGGGGGTGGGAAATAGAAATAAAATCACAGGTTGTCTAACTATAGATGTTTAAAAAATAGAATAGTGTGTACAATTGCAATCATTGGCAAAGGCAGTAGAGGCTGCTTCTGGAGGAGTTGCTGTTAACCAAACAGTGTGATAGTGCAAATGGTTTTATCTGCATGACACGCAAAAGTTCTCCATACCATGGGGTTTTTGTTTTGTTTTTATGGTACAAATGTGAAGGCAAAGGGGCAGGAAACTAAAACTTCTAATCCTAACTAAATAGCTTTCACAAAAATACTGGTTCTGGAGTCAGAGGACTTGAGTTAAAATTCCATTGGCTGCACATGTGTGCCCATCTCCAAATTGCTGTTCTCTTGCAGCTATAAGACAGATCCCTGCCAACCTCCTCACCTCCACCATGGCCCTTCCCCTATGCTGTCTGGGATGTTTTCTCTACAATTAACAAAGTTCCTTTCATCTTAAATCTCTCCTTTCTCACTCCTTATGGTTCTCATTAAGACATGGTTTCCTCTTGATAACCCTGCTTCCTTCACTGACTACACTTTCTCCTCTATTCTTCTGCCTCATTCAAAGTGAGAATCTGAAAAGACCTTAGCTTAAGGAACAAGGTCACATCCTGGACCATCTTCAGTCATCTGGGTCAATATCTGACTACTGGATTCAGATGACTCAGAAGGAGAAAGTGAGGCTGGTGACTTTGCATAGCCCTCCCTCACTCAAGTCCAAGTCAACTGCAAGTCATGTCATCATCCTTCTGATATCTTGGTCCTCTTCGAGAACAAACCACACAACCCTCCCACTAATGCTCTCTCCCAATTCATTCCTTCCTCACACACAGGTTATTATGGTTGAGGAGTCAGAATTCATATTCTCCACTGCACTTTCCAGATTTCTTCTCTCCCATCTGCATGACCAAGCTCTGTTGCTTTGAGCTTCATACAATCCAAATCTACCATCCAATACAGATTCCAGTAACTATTATCTATTGAGCCTTAGGATATTTCCCTTTCCTCCTCAGTGCTTTGTGTCTAAATATTAGTTTTTTCTCTCTTTCCCATCTCCTACCCTCATGTCAGGGAACTTTAGCATACATATTGATATTCTTTCAAATACCTTAAAGCTCCTCATTTTATGCAGTTCCCTTGACCTACTCCTCCACTCCATTTTAGTTAGACGCATAGATGGCCATATCTTTCATCTAGCTATCAGTCATATTCATCACATTTTATTCCTTTGAATAAAGATGTTATTTTATTATTATGTTTACGTATGCCCTACAGCTCCTAACCTTATTTTTCATCCTCATCATGACCTCAATTCCCTCCACCTCTCTGGTTTTTTTCCCAATCAATCACCCCTGCACTAGACATACTTTCCTCCATTCTTTATCTTGTCCCCTGATGAATTACCTCACTTGAACGCTCTCCTCTGCTCTCAAATTGCTTTGTCCTATAACCAATGCCTCATACGAATCCAACCTTGAATTACTCCCACCTCCTTCACTCCTATTCCTAAATGATCACCTGAACACAGCTGACTAGAGCCACTGTAATTTGTATTATTTAATGTTAATTTTTCCACACAACAATAAGACATTTGTCTCCTTCCTATTAAATCCACTTATTCTACTTTACACAGCAGCTGTTCCAACCTTTTAATCTCTTCTAGATCACAACCTTCCCCTACACTTTCAGTCAAGGACGTTGCTGAAAAAAATTAAGGCCATTCACCAAAGGCTTCCTTGTCACCCCTCTTCCTCATTTTTCCTCATTTAAATACATTCCCAATTATCTCCTATATCATTTCAATCTCAGATAGACTTGCCAAGGTTAACCCCTCTACAAATATCCTTGGTCCCATTCCTTCCCATCGTTTCTAGCACAATGTCCCAAATATGATTCCCTCTCTTCTTACCTTCAGTATCTTTGTATGTACTAGCAACTTTCCTATACCTATAAGAATGTCCAGGTTTTTCCCATCCTTAATAATTTTCCCTTGATCCTCCAGTTATCTTTCCATATCTCCCCACAAGGAGTTAAGCTCCTCATGAAAACTACCTATATTCAGTGTGTCCACTTCTCCTCTCATTGATTTCTAAGCCCTCAACAATATGGTTTCCCAAATGATCATTCAGCTGAAGCTGTCTTCTCTAAAGTTACGAATGATCTCTTATTTCCAATCAGATATGACTTTCTCAGTTTTCATTCTACTTGACTTTTTTGTAGTATTTGGCAGTGTTCATCACTTCCTCCTAATCTTTCTAGGTATATGTAGCATTGATTCATTTTGGGTCTCCTCCTATCTGGCTTAATCACTTTTCTGTCTTCTCTTTTTGGCTTTTTATCTACATCCTATTCAGTTATTGTATCACTTATGGGCCTATCCTTGGTGCTTTTCATTTATTCTTCAATACTGTCTCACTACTGAAATTATCAGTTGTCACGGGTTCAATTATCACATCTATGAACATGATTTACAGGTCTATACATCCAATCCTTTTCTTTTTCTCTCTCAATCTCTCTCTCTCAACTTGTTTTCTCTTCTGTTAGAATGTAAACTTCTTAAGACCAGGGAATATGAATATATATATATATATATATATGTGTGTGTATGTATATGTATGTATGTACATGTAATATGTATATATGTTCATACATATATATTTATGCATGTGTATATGTTTTGTGTTAGTCATTTATTCCCGAAGAAGACCATGCCATCAGAGAAATGATGACATGACTTGCACTTGACTTTGTTTTGAGTGAGGAAGGGCTGTGCAAGGTCACTAGCCTCACTTTTCCTCTGGAGTCATTTGAATCCAATGACCAGTTATTTATCAGGGTGACTGGAGATGACCCAGAATGTAATAGCAAACTTTGGCCCCTTTAGGCCAAGGTCTATTCAGGAACTCATTTAGGGTGAGGTAATGTCCATTCAGTAAATAAGCCTCTTTAAGAATTAGCCAGGGGATGGCACCTTTAGTGAGGCATAGAAAAAAAAAAATGACATCAGGCTGGGAAGAAAACAGCAATAGTTGGTATTGATAATCACTCTTAAGCCAGGAGGATCCAGAAGCCAGCTCTTAGGAAGGGACCAAGTGTCCTCCAATGCATGAGCTTCAGAGTGCAGTAGGTTTAAGATTTTGAGAAAAGAGAGGAAGAGAAAAGAAAGGAAAGAAAAGGAAGGGAAGGCAAGGCAAGGCAAGGCAAGGAAAGGAAATGAAAGGAAAAGAAAGGAAAGGAAAGGAAAGGAAAGGAAAGGAAAGGAAAGGAAAGGAAAGGAAAGGAAAGGAAAGGAAAGGAATCTAACCAGTAAAACCCAACTTAACTGGGCATTTGGCCATCCAAATTTACCTTCCTTTGGAGAAGAGATGGAAGGAGAGATGGAGACAGACAGGAGAGGAGGAACTGAGCTGTGTCTACTCACAGATATATATATTTATGTGTGTGTGTGTGTGTGTGTGTGTGTGTATACACAAAGCAAATATATATATTTGCCTTTTTTCATATCCCTATTGCTTAACACAGTTTCTGACACAGAGGAAACAACAAATGCTTGTTGATTGGCTGACTAAATGATCTCAGATGTTTACTACCCATGTCAACTGGGAGCAGGTGATTAGACATCCTTGTGCCTTGATTTTTCTCATCCATAAAATGAGAAATTTGGACCTGATGGCTTCTTGGATTCCTTTCACCTCTGAATCTTTGATTCTGTGATCCCATGTCCATAATTCCTCAGGAAGTAGTGACTAATTGAGAGCTCTTAAAGATTCTTAGAAATAAGTGTTCGCCATTCATCATTTCTTCTACTCCAGATTCACTAGTTCTTCCATACAATCTCATCCTCTTTGAAGTAATTCCCTGCTTCATGTTAAAAAATCTCCTGCTTCAAGTAAAAGGAGAATGTGCCATTCACTTACAAACGTCTATCATGGCATTCAATTTGCCAGTATGTGAAAGTGACTGAACTAGGTACTGGGTTTTGTTGTTGCTCAGTCATTTTCAGTTGTATCTGCCTTTTTTTGACCTCATCTGGAGTTTTCTTGGTAAAGATACAGGAGTGGTTTGCCTTGTCTTTCTCCAGTTCATTTTGCAGATGAGGACACTGAGGTAAACAGAGTTAATTAACTTGTCCAGGGTCACATAGTTAGTAAGAGTCCAAGATAACACGTTAGACTTTTGGGGCAAGTTTAAAGGGATTAATTGTGTAACTTCTATACAGCTAAGCCACGGTAGGATATACTGTCCATGTATCAGTGAAAAATAACCATAGTGGAGCATAAGGAAAGGGAGTGGCTTATTTGAAGTTGACAAAAACATAAGAAAAGAATGAAGAGATGAAATTGAGAATCTTCAGTTTGAAATAAAGACTACAAGCCCTGAAGTCAGAGAACTTAGCTTCAAATCCCACTTCTAATCCATATCAACATTAGAAATAAATACCAATTGTAAAATACATTAAAATATTTGGAAGTCATGCTACCAACATATTTTATCATCAAAAATATTTGATATTAGTTTAAAATCAAAAAGTTGAAAAGTGGAACAGACTACATAAGGAACAATTAGAAATAAGGGCTCTCAATAACTCTGTTAGAAAAACTCCCAAACCTAAATCATTTAGTAATCCACTTAATCAAAACAATGGGAAAACTGAAGAGTAGATTGGCAGAAATGAGGCTTAGACAAGCATCTCACACTTCCACAATATATCCAAAATGGATACCCAGTCTGGATATATAATCTTATATTATATAATATTATATAATATATAATAAAGATCATACTATTAAAGAATTAGAAAAGAAAAAGATCCCATGGGGTAAAGCATCATAGCTTTCACAGACTGAGGATGTTATCGTTAACATAAAGTTAAAGATAATTACAAAAGGTAACATAATTTTGGTTAGGTGCAATTAAAAAGCATCTGCACAAATAAAATAAATGCATTAAGATAAAGAGGGAAGTGATCAAACGGAGGGGGAAAGGATTGCATCATTCTTCTTGGATGATCCATGCTATAGAGACAACAGAAATATCTTAGACCAGAAGTCATCCCCCAAAATGTATAATAAGTCATGGTTGAAGACCAAGTTCTGTGGCGGTGGCGAAGCTGAGCGGCGCCCCTGGGGTTGCTGCTAAGTTGTGAGGGGAGGGGAGGGAAGGAGGGGGCGTTGGCAGAGGCGATGCCCCCAAGCCTGGCACAGGGGCTGGCGCTGCAGCGCCACGCGGAAGCTCTGCTCAAGGTGGAGGTCTGTGCGGCCAGCAGCTCACCCTGCTGGCGCCCGAGCTGGACGAGGATGCTGCTGAGGACGAGCCCCGCGAGCCCCACACCTGCCGCAAGGCCAAACTGATGCAGGGAGCTTGGAGGGCACTGCCCGAGGACCACTTCCACATCAGCAATGTCAGAGGCGGCCTCAGCAACACGCTCTTCCTCTGCTCCTTGCCTGACTGGCCGGTCCATCTCAGACGAGCGCCGGAAAGTGCTTCTGCACCTGTAAGGTGCCATTCTACAGGTGGCTTGCCCGCGATCGTGCCTACAGCGCTCTGGTAACCAGGACTCAGACACGATTCACCGAGCACCATTAGGTCAGGCAAAGGGGCTTCTTCCCTTGGCAGAGCAACTTTTTAACTGTGTCATCCCCGAGAAGACACAGCTCTTGTTATAACAGGGAGAGATCCTGTAATAAAGATGGAACCAGACAAACCCGGACTGACATCGCGTGCAGAGGTGCGAGGCCATGGTGCTGGAAAGCGTTATGTTAGTCATTCTTTCAGAGTGGTTCCTCGGCCCAAAGCTGTATGGAATCTTTCCCCAAGGCCGCCTAGACCAGTTAATCTCCAGTTGCGGGTTACACCCTGAGGAGTTGTTTGCCAGATATCTCTGCAAAAATAGCTGGTTTTCATGGTATGAAGATTCCGTTCAACAAAGAACCCAAGTGGTTTTTTGAAGCCATCGAGAAATATTTGAATCAAGCTCTGAGAATTAAATTTACCAGAGAATCTAGAATTAAAAACCTAAGCAAAATCCTCAGTTATAATCTGCCTTTAAAAATGGAAAATCTAAGGTCTTTGCTGGAATTCACTTTGTCGCCAGTGGTGTTCTGCCATAATGGCTACCAACAAGGGAATATCCTTCTTCTGGAAGGTGAAGAGAACTGGGAAAAGTAGAAGACGATGCTCATTAACTTTGAATGCAGCAGATACTATTACAGAGGCTTTGACATCGAAAATAACTTCTGTGAGTGGACTTACACTTATGAAAATACACTCATGAAAAGTACCCCTTTTTCAGAGCCAACACTCTAAAGTATCCCACCAAGAAACAACAGCTTCATTTTATTTCTAACTACTTGGCTGCTTTCCAAAATGGATTCGAAAACCTCAGCAACGAAGAGAAGTCTAAAATGGAAGAAGAAATGTTGGTAGAGATCAACAGGTTTGCCTTGGCATCCCATTTTTTCTGAGGATTTTGGTCTATCATACAAGCCAAAATTTCATCTGTTGTGTTTGGGTACATGGACTACGCAGTAGACAATTTTGGTGCCTGTTTTGACCAGAAGAGGAAATTTGGCATGTGAGCCTTGGAGTCACTTGAATGAAGCAAGTGTTCCCTGCCCTGTTTGTATGAAGAGAGCAGCCGGGTGGGATTTCTCCTCTGTGTTGACTCCTGCGCCTACAGTCAAGGAGGCTTGGCCAACCTTCTTTGGGAACACAAAAGTGTGTGAGACCACAGAGATTATATTAAAGTTCAGTGAAATTTATTTCCTATCTCCTTGACGATTTGACTCAGTCTGACGTGAGATCGGTTAGAAAACCAGATTATGTGAGTTGAGTGTCTCAGCATCCTTTACTCCTTCCAACAGGTAGGGAGCTTGTCCCTCATACACCAAGATCAAGCAGCATTCTAGGGAGGCTGTTTCTTATGGTTTCATGGTCATGTATTTTTTTAAAGTGCTCGTAAAGGTTGTGGCCAGAATTTTTGGTGGTAACTGTGCATTTTAGACACTACTAACTTGCAGAAGAAACCAGGAGCTGCTTGGTCCAAATCGCCAGGGCTCAAGAAAGCACATTGACAGAGAGCTCACACTGTAGCTTCTTTGTGACTGGTGTACATGCTTTATTATCCAGAGGCATCTTACTGTAACTGGAAAGAATCTTTCTCCCAATTGCTGGTCTGCCAGAGAAGAGGGCCAGAGTGCCTGGGGTGGGTCAGAGGTGTGGAGGTAGTGGGGACGGACAGTTTTCACCAGCTTCCACCTGATGATAGGGCCATAGTAGAGCTCTCCTCTCAACTTGGCCTCCCCCAGCCTAGACCCTCCTGGGTGGTGGGGAAAGGAGTGACAGCACTTGGTCCTCCTCCTCCCTCCTTTGTAGGGTGGGAAGGGAATCTTTGTAAAAGTTGAGAAGCGCCAGCTACTCCCATAGCCCCCACTTTTCCTTCATGGTACCCCACAAGTACCATAATTGGGGTGACCAGTGGACTGTGATGAGAAATGGGGACCCAAGGAGAATTGCTGTGAAATGTCCATAGGTATTAAATGACCCTTTGTGCTAAACATTGAGCTCTTTTTGACTTGGAACTTTTGAGTTTTGTGAGCAAACATTTCAGCCACCACACAGATTGTACTACACTAAAAATAAAACTTTTAAAATCAGATGGAGTTGCATGTAAATATGAAAACTAATACATTGTTGGTGGAGCCGTGAATTAATACAATAATTTCAGAAACTAATTTGAAACTATGCAAATAATACTGACAAGTGTAAGTACTCTGACTTGAGGATTAATTTGATACTCATATACCCCAAGAAGGAGATTAACAAAAATGAAAGCTCCATATGTACAAAATTGTTTACAGCATCACTTTTTTTTGAAAAAAAGCAGCAAGAAACTAGAAACAAAGTAGATGCCCACAGATTGAGCTAAATGAATTGTAGTACATGAATATAATGGGATATTAATATAAGAAAAGACACATATGGAGAGTCATGGAAAGACAACGAAATGATAGAACATAAATTAAGCAGAGTCTAGAAAACATATATGCATAAAATATACACAGTGACTATGACCATGAAAATGGAAAGAAACTCAAAATCAGAATAAATGTTGCAAAATTACCCAAAACAAAACAAAAACTAAGCTTAGTCACAAAAAAGGAGAATTTAGACGATACCTTCTCCCCCTCCCTACACACACTCCTTAGCGGAGGTAGGATCCCATAGATTTGGAATACTGAACATATTGTCATATTTTTTTACTTTCATTAATCACTTTTGAGGATTTGTTTGCCTTTTTAATTCTTTTTTAAAACCTAACAAACAATGGTTCTATAGAAGGGGGAATATACAAGGAAAAAATAGGTAATGTAAAAATGAAAGGTGTAAATAATTTTTTTTTCAAAAGTCATAGACACCATACGTAAGAAGCAGCTAAGCATGGCAATAGATACAGCACTGGACCTGAAGTCAGGAAGACTTAAACCCATCCTTAGATATTTCATAACTGTGTAACTCTGGACAAGCCACTTAACTTCTGTCCTGCTCAGTTTCCTCATCTGTAAAATGAGTGTAACAGTATCACCTACCATCTGTGACTGTTTTGAGGGGGAAATGGGATAAAGTTTGCAAAATCCTTTGCAAATATTAAGGTGCTATATAAATGATAGCTTTACAGTTTACTGATATAGTGATGATTAAACTATCTCACAGAATCTTAGCACTAACAGAAGCAGTCAGCATTAAAAGAGATCTCAGAGGCCCTCTAATTCAACCTATGCTTGAATAAAGATCCCCTCTAAGATGTACTTGAAAACTTGAAAACTTATAGCCTTAGCTTCAAGTCCCCTATTGAAGGGAAGCCTTCTGAGGCAGCCTACTTAATTTTCGAACCATACAGCTCAAATAAGTAGAAAATTTTACCTTAAGTAGTTGTTCTACAACTTCTGCCCATTGTCCCTAACCCTGTTCTCTGCAGTCAAATATGTCTGACTTGTCTTGCTCATAATTTCTCTTTAAATACTTTAATTCACTTCTCATGTAAGACATGAATCCTCTCCAATGTAAACTTTGCTAGTCATTCAGTCTGAAAGCTCCATGGTCTCCCATTGCATCCTGGGACATCTCCAGCCATCCTGATGAATATTAGGCCACTGGACCCAGGTGGCTCAGGAGAAGAAAGTGAGGTTGGTGACCTTGCACAGCCCTCCCTCACACAAATCAAAGTCAACTTCAAGACATGTTATCATCTTGATGTCATGACCCTCTTCAAGAATGAAGGACAAGCTCAACAATATGAAAAGGTCTTTGGTACCCTCACCATCCTAGCAACCCTACATCCCAGCTTAAAATATATCTACTGTGAAAGGCAGCAGGTTGAATCAAACATAATGTTCTACATATAATTTGATCAGAACAAACTATATGTTAAAACCAAAAACAACAGCAATTAACAAAATAGTATTTTGAGACTATCCTCATGTTCTAGACCCTATGCTTCTCTTAATAAGCCACAAGAGCATTAGTATTTTTGACTTTCATGTCTTCTCTTAACTTTTGTTGACATTGAAGTTCATTAAAACTCCTAAAACTTTTACATGTAAACTACTGTCTAATCTTGCTCCCCTCAGCTTCTTCAAATGACATTAACATTTTTGAAAACAACTATAAGACTGCATATCACCATTGAACTTTAATTTAGATTTGACCCACCATTCTTGCCTGTTGAGAATTTTGCCCTGGTTTTACCATCCAATGTGTCCGTTATCCCTTCTAGATTAATGTGATCTCTAAATTTGATACCTTTGCCATTGATGTCATTTCCAAGGCATTAATAAAAATACTCAGCTGTGTATGCTAAAATACAGATCCCTGGGGCACTGCACTGAAGTTCTGCCTTCAACTTGATATTAGTGCAACAATCTATAAACTCTTTGACTGTATTCATTCTGTCAGTTTAAAATCTAACACATCTCTTCTTCTTGCCCAGAGATAGCATTTATCATATCCTTTGATGGAATCTAAATAGACAATGTTTATGGACCAATCAACCAATCTAGTGGATCTTTGAGAAAAGAAAGTAAAGTCAGAAGGGAATTTTCTAGATGAAGCCTTATGGATTCTATTTTCTTACTGTCATTCATTAGCATCTTCCTGGATACTTAAAACAGAAAACTCATTCCTTCTTTGATATTGCTCTTTTCCCTACCCTAGTTAAAAAATCTTTGCTGTACCATTCAACTTACTAGAACATCGGTTGATTCTTAGTTTTAGTATATCTAGTATTATTCTTATAGGTTGAGGCCATGCTTTTGTAATTTATCCTCTTTTACCAGGCCCTATTTTCATAGATAGATATGAATATATATATATGTGTGTGTGTGTGTGTGTGTACATATATAATCAACTTAAAATTTAAAGACAAATACATATATAAATATATACGTATGTGAACATGCTTATGTATATATGTAATATATATGTATATATCTCAATTATCTGAAAATAATTAGGGTTCCTCTTTTTCATGTTTGAAAAGGAAAGCCACTCCTTCATCTGCAATCAAGATAAGGAAAATTGAGAAGAATGGTAGTTTTGGGGGAAAGATAACATAATAAAATCTGTGATAAGGGTCTGAACTAGAATTGTGGTTGTGTGAATGGAGAGAATGTAATAAATGATAGATAGATAGATAGATGGATAGATAGAGACATATATGTATATATGTATAAAATAACATGTAAATAGAAATGATACAATTTGATTTGGTAAATAATTCCCCTTATGGGGAAAATAAAAGTAACAAGTCTACACACTGAGGTTGAGTACATAGGTGACTTAAAGGATAAAGGTGCCATCAAAAGGAATAGGAAAATTTGGAGGAGGGATGCGATTGGAGATGGGGGAGGGAGATGATGAAATGACATCCTTAAAGCATATCAAAATATATTTACTCATATGGTACAATTTACTTTGTGACAGTCATAATATTTCTTCATCTCAGCATTTTAAAATTTATGTTTTGTGTATATTTTATAATTACAGAGTGATTAGTACAGTAACACATGCATATAATTAATAAATGAGAGAAAAAATATATATATAGGGGGATATTCAAATTTACCAATGGAGTGTTGAAATGAAAAAAAAATATTGGAGATCATTGATCTAGATCCATAGCTCTAGATAGCTTCCTATTTTCTTTTTCATCAGAACTGTTTGCATTTGAGTCTTCCCAGTTTCTTTATTGATAACTTCGCATTCCTTTTCTGTAATTTAAGGCCATAGAAAAATATCTTTTCTCTTTCTGAATGCTTAGAAATCTGCTCTTCCAAAATGTATAGAGCATGTCAGACTACACTTTTTTCTTCTTCTCTTTTTCTTAAAGGAAATATGTGATGACAAACCATCTTGAACTCTGTACTTTTTCATCCACCTCTTGGATCCACCAAGAATGAACATAAGTTGATTCTTTAAGACAATCATCTTTTAAAAAAATGCTCCAAGGAATCAATAAAATGAGCTGAAATTGTTAGTACTTGTGTTAAAGAGTGATCCATCAAATGATTTTTCCACATATTTTTAAGGACAAGAGATGTTATTGGTGCTTTGTAAGTGTTATGTTGGAAGATTTAGTTCCTAAGACACTCCAAGGTGACCAGTAAGATTTTGATTTCCAAATTTAGTAGTTTTTCTCAATTCTGATTTTTTTTATTTCTCCATATAATGACACCATAGACCAATACTATCAAAAAAATTAGTCCAGGGAACCAAAAAGAATGATGAGGAGTATGGTGAGATTGCATGGTTGTGTTAGAAATAAGGAGATAGAATATCAAATATAGATATCAAATTGGAAAGGACCTCAGAACCCTATTGGAAACATGAATCTCCCTCCTCCAGAAATTCCCACCAACAAGTCTTCTGCTCAAAGATTTCTGGTGACAGAGAATTCATTGTTCACTTAGGCAAACAATTAGTCTATGAAGCATCCCTAATTCCTAGAAAATATTTTCTCACATTGGATCTAAATCTGCCTCCTTTTATTTCTCACCTTCTGGTTCTTTCTAAAGCTAAACAGAACACTCTAATCTCTCTTCTCCATGATAGCTCTTAAAACATTTGACGATTGATGTTCTTCCTAAATTGTAATTAGCTTTGAGCAGAATTAATCTTAGAATTGGAAAGATCTGAGTTCAAGTATCACCTTTGACATATACTGACTTTGTGACGATGAAAATATCATTTAACCTCTCATTACTCCAGGTTGTTCTCTAACTTTCAAAGAATGCATTGAGAAAGGTAGATCTTCACCACAAACTCCCTCCATTGATGAAATCACAGATCTGGTGTTTAAAAAGTCACCCTGAGTCTTCTCTTCTCCAGTTCTAAGAATCCTTAATTTATTCAATCCACATGCATGTCATAATAATGAATTTCCTCACTTTCTCTGGATGTGCTTCAGATGGTCAATGTACTTTTTATAAATGGGGTGCTCAGATCTAGACAGAATAAATGAACTATGACTAAAGCGGCATCAGTTCATTAGGTTTCCACATCTCACTATTGACTCATATCTAGCTTGTAGATCACTAGAATCTCCAAAGTCATTTTGACATGAATTGCTTGCTCCCCATGACTCCTCCATCCTACACAGGGACAATTATTTTGCTACTACTCTTTGTTTTTATTTCTCTAAATATAGAACTTACACGTACCCCTATCAGATTCATCCTTTCTCTTCCATTCCACCATTCTAGACTGTCAAGATATTTTGGGATCCTTATTAGGTCATCCAAGGTGTTGTAGTTTTCTCTCCCACTTTCCTATAGTTAAAAAAAACTAAATATTTAATAAGAATGTCAGGGATGCATCATCCAAGTTACTGGTAAAAATGTTGAAAAGAATGGTAGTTCCATAGTAGTACAAGAAGAGATGGGCTGTCAAGTTGGCAATACTTCATTAATCAATATTTGAGGGTTTTTGATCAAAAGTAACTCCAATGATAGGTAGATAGATAGACAATAGATACAACAGATAAATGGATAGAGAGATGGGTGGATAGATAGGTAAAACATTAAACACTTACTATGTGTCTATCTTGTGCTAGTAGCTAGAGAAACAAATATAAGCAACAAAAGTCTCCTTGCCTCACAGAGCTTACATTACATTATTCAGGGAAGACATTGCTATCGTCCAAATTATACTTTTACTTTTGTTTTTGTGAGACTAGGTCTCTCTCTATCACTTGGCTGGAAGTTTAGTGGCTACTAACTGGCTCAGTTCCATTATTGATAAACATAGGAGCTATAGCCTGATAAGTTTTCCTAACCTGAACTGGTACATGTCTCCTAAGGCAGCTTTGTGGCCTCTTGATCCTTCCCTGGGCTCACGATACTGATACTGTATGTGTTGTGGATTTTTGATTAGTTTGGACACTCATGCAACTCACAATTCCTGAGCCCAAGTGACTCACAAGTTAAGCCTTTCTTGGTAGCAGAGGTTGTAGACATACCCTGTAACTTTTAGCTTCCTTTTTTCCAGAGAAGATCACAAAGTACTTTGTAAAATTCTTTGGTGAAATCAAAGTGTGATGTATTCACACATTCCCCACGGTTATGACAATAAAATCTCCTAATTGTATGGTGCTTTAAATTTTTTGAAAAGTCTTATTGACCAAAGCCTATTGACAGAGGATAGGCCTCAAGTTTTATCAACTCTATTTTACTATTTAAGAGAATGAAAGTCAGGCAATGACTAGTTTTTGGTAGTCATAAGTTGCTTCTCTTAAAATCCAATGACAATTCTCCTTTTTTTACTAATATGTCTCAAAAATTATTCAATAATCCTGTCTGCCAGTTCTTTCAAAGGATTATCTGTGCAATGAGGAAGGAGGGGAAAGGGAAAGAACATGGTATGTACCCTCAGATGTTCTGAGTTCAAGTTCCATCTCTGCAATTTAATAGCTTTGTGGCTTTAGAGATGTATCTTTACCTGTCTTCACCTCAATTTCCTTTCATATAAAATATATATGATCATTGAACTTACACATTTGTTTTGAGTATCAAATAAAGTGATTTAAGGGCAGTATTTTATTCATTGTAAAGTTCAATCTAAATGTAACCTATTAACATGATTATCCCAGGATATAATTCATTCAGGATGATGACTTGAACTTGTTGAGGCCCACATATTTGAATTCAATGAGGTCATTCCAATGTCCTTTGTAACAATCAACAGCAAAGACAAAAGAAGGTCATTGGATCACCCATGCATATTCACAGCACTGAGGGTGACTGTGAATGTGCCAGCATAATTCTGAATCACAAAATATCACAGACTCTCCATATAGAAGGCAGAAGAAAAGCATGTACTCAGACACCAGAGAGCCAAATCCCAATACCATAAAGCCAAATCAGTCATAATAGCCAAGAAGTCAATACACTATTAGTACTGCAGGTGACAAAGGCATTTTCAAACCTCCCCCAACCCACTGTTTTTACTCCTAAAGCCACTTTTCTTCCTGGTTTCCTTTTCTGTTGAGGCTCCTCTCTTCTAATAGTATATTCACAACCTCATAGTAATCCTCAACTTTTCCCTTTCCCTCATTTGACACATCTGGTCATTTGCTTAGGTTCATGTAATTCTGTCTTCACAAAATACTTTACGTGTCCCTTTCTCTTCAGTCCTATAACCGCCACCCTCATTCAATACTTCATCAACTTCCACTTAGACTATTGTATAATGCATCTTCCCACCTCATGTGTCTCTCTTATTTACTCCATCTCCACACAGCTAGGAAATTGATATTTCTGAAGTATAGAAGTGACCATGTCACCCACCTACTCAAATATATCTGGTGCCTTCTTAATTGCTTATTGGATAAAATATAAATTCCTCTTCTAGGCATTGAAACCTCTCCACAACCTGTATCCAAACCATCTTCTTGTACTGATTTCACTTTTTTTCTATACTCTATGTTATAGTCAAAGTGACCTTCATGCGTTTCACCAAAAATGACATTCAATTTCCTGCCTCTGTATTCTTGCACTGGCTGTGCCCTATGACTAGAGTACTCTACTTCTAATTTTTACCACATGAAATCCCTCACTTCTTTCAGGGCTTAACTTGTTTCATCACTTTGTTGGATCTTTTCTTGATTCTGCTCTCAGCCATCAGTGTTTCCTTTGCTAAAATCCTTTTTAATAATTATAGATAGATATGGATTATATAGATATAAATATGGATGTGTATACATATATACATATGTGTATATAATATAATATATACACATATATGCTCACACACATATATGTATGTGTGCATATTTACACATATATAGCCATGTGTGTATATGTACATATGCATACATATAAACTAATAAATATATACATGTTTTTATATCCACCTATACAAAATACATGCTATTCCTCTCCAGTAGCATGTTGCTTCCTTGAAGAAAGACGCATTCCAGTTTTATCTCTGTATCCTAAATGCCTTGAGGCTCTCTTTCAAAGAGATGTCTCACATGCATACATTAAAATTACATAAGAGACATAATCATATGCAAAGAGCCCTCTTACTATTACTAGCAGGCAAGGTATAAAACCAGGAGATGGACACTCACCAAAAGAAGTTCATGAAGGAGATTCACAGCAGAGCCCAGTTGAACAGGGATTCCCTATAGAAGATCAAGTCCCACTGAGGTTTCCTTAAATGATCATCTGTTGTATAGATACAGTTATGTATGAATTTGTAATTAAATGTAATTAAATACGTAATTTTGTGTTTGTCCTTTGTTTCCGAAGAAGACCATGCCATCAGAGAAATGGTGACATGACTTGCACTTGACTTTGTTTTGAGTGAGGGAGGGCTGTGCAGGTCACCAGTCTCACTTCTCTTCCAGAGCCATCTGAATCCAGTGACCAGATATTCATCAGAATGACTGGAGATGAGCCAGGATGAGGCAATTGGGGTTAAGTGACTTGCCTAAAGTCATACAACTAGTGAGTGTCAAGTGTCTGAGGTGAGATTTGAACTCAGGTCCTCCTGACTCCTGCACTGGTGCTCTATCCACTGCACCACCTAACTGCCCCAAATATGTAATTAATATATAATTAAATATGTAATTTATAATTAATTAATTATGTAATTAAACAAACTAGAGGTGATACATCAGTGTATGTGGGTATATGTGTGTAGGCACATTTATTTTGTAACTATAGAAGTTGTATGAATGCATGTATGTATATTTATGTGTGCATGTGTGTTTGTATAGATTTTAGGATACTTTCCTCAATTCCTTGTCCCATTATCAGGTTGAGAAAAGGTAGTCAATAATGTCAAATGCTGTCTCAAGGTCAATAAAGATGTGCATTGAGAAAAAGCCATTAAATTAGACAATTAAAAGATAACTAGTAACTTTGGAGAGAACCATTTCAGTTGAGTGAAGAGGTCAGAAGGGTCAGGTTTCAAAGGGTTTAGATCATGAGAGTATTGAATGTGGATTAATTTTTCAAGGAATTTAGTTGAAAAGAGAAAGAGGGTACAGGATAAGAGCCCATATCATGTTTTGAACTAGTGAGGGTAATATTGTTGTTTGCATTATTTTTAAGGATGCAAAAAGGGGTGGGCTGGATTTGGGCATGTTTTAATTCACAGTTCAGGAACCAGTAGACAGGGAGACATGAAAGATTAGAGTGTGTGGACATGATGGTGAAGGCAAATTGTTTTTAAAACGCTAGCAGAGGATGAGGTCAAGAACAAACATAGACAGGTTGTGGCCTTTCCAAGGAGAAGGACCACTTCATCAGAGATCAAAGAGATAGAAAGGGAAAGTCTGAGATGAGATGAGGATGAAGAGGAAGAGGGAAATGGCAAATGACTTTTATTTTTTCAATGGAGTGTGAGTCAGGATCCTCAGATGGAAAGGTTCAGAGAGGGGTGCTATGAGAAACTGGAAGACAGTAGAGAAGGTTTGGGACAGCCACTGTGTATAGTAGGTAGGACAGGCAATCAGTCAGAGAGGAATAATATAATTACTTTCTGCAGCTAAGGCTGGTTGAGGATACACACCAGGAGCTTGTGTTGAACCTAGAAACACCGGCTAGTGATTTCCTCTGCCTCTGTTCAGTAGCACCTTAGCTCCTAAACTAAGGAGGAGGATGGTAGGAAAAATTCAAGGTTGGCATTTGAATAAGGTAGGGCAGAAGAGGTGAATTACCAGTAGGCAAGAGAAGATCTGATCATCTTAAATACTGTGAAACACATCAAAGAAACTCTTCTTTCTCATCCCCACCCCAACACTGACTCACAATTTAATTCCTGAATCTGTGGCCTCCCTACCATCATGACACCAAAGACCCTAAATCACTATGTATAACCCCAGGTCCAGGGCAATTTCCATCAGAAACAGAATCCAGAAGGAAGTTTAGAAGCCGTCACTCAGATATATTGTATTGGACAAAATCTGATCTTATAGCTTTCATCAGCATCAGAGCTCACTCCATCATACTGGCATATGCTGCTTGGTGTGGGAGGGGGCCTACTGCAGCCAGGTATCAGCCCTATCCCTCTGCTTATTTCCCTCTCTAGATACCCCTGAAACTCATTTAAGTTGTTCAAACTCTGAGATGTACTCACACTCACTTTAAGATCACTCCCCATGCTCTCATGCCAAATTCTACTTACTCTATCATGATGCCCACATTTCATTCATTCACACTTTCTAAATCTCTTCCTCTCTAATCTCATAGCAATTGCTGGTCCTCCTTCCTCACTACCATACTCACAGCTCCCAGACCAGACTTCTCAATAATTAATTGGCATATACCAGCACTGAGCTATTTTTTCCCTCTCCTGCATATTTCCTAGAGAATACAGGCATTTTCTTCCCTTGCAGTGAAAAATAGAGAGAAAATCTTTCATGATAGGGCATGGCTGTGTTTCTATTTCCCCACCTTGCACTCACAGCATCTCAAATTTGTTATTCTTCTTATCTGTTAGACTTCTTAAAATGTTTTTCCCCCTCACCTGAAACTACATTGCACTGGGCATAGTTTCCATTCTGCCCTCTACTGGGAGGTTCCATTCCCTTCTCCTAGAGTGTTTTTAAAAAATGCATTTCTTGGGACCACGTGATCTCAGAGGGGAAAATAATCGTATTAATTAAAATTTATATAGTGCGTACTATGTGCCAGGAGTTGTGCTAAGCACTCTACAGTTATTCTATCATTTGACTCTCACAACAACCCTGGAGGTTTGTGCTTTTAGTAACCTAATTTTACCCTTGAGGCAGAGAGCTAAGTGCCTTTCCCAAGTTCATACAGCTAGTAAGTGTCTGAGGCCAGATTAGAACTCATCTCTTCCTTACTCCAAGCCCCCTCACTCCATAATCTATCATTGGACATCATGAGCAGGGGGGCAAAAAGTTATGTGACTGATGCTGACAGGCCTTTTGGATGGGTCTGAAGCCAATCAAACAGCCACCTTTCCACCAAATGGTTGGCCAACCAGAATCAAGTGTAAAGGTCTATGAATAGTCTACAATCTCTCCAACGCATCTCCCTTAGGATTTTTCATCAATATTCTCCTAGAAGCAAGTTCTTCAGCATATGGAGAGGTCACATCAATAAAACCTTCAACACTCAAGTCAATCACCCATTATAATAGCTTACATTTATAAAGCTTTTTAAGGTTTGCAAGTGTTTTCTATAAATTATGGGGGAAATGTGTCATCAGAAATTTAGATCTAGGCTCCAGTAAGTTTCAGGTTCAACTTCTTCCTCTGACATTTGCCACTTTTTTTGTTCTTGCTTGGGGCAAGTCATTAGGTTATATTAGATTGTACAATCATTAGTTTGTGAGTTCCATGATGGTGGGGACTTTTTGCAATACACCATATTTAGCATAGTGTCTGGCACACGGTAGGTTTATTGATTATTGATTGATTGAGATATATCTCAAACATATTTAATAATACACAACTGGATTTCAGTCAATACTTTGGGGCACAGTTCTGACCTTCGGAAGTTCCCATGATGACAAAACTCACAGAACACTTGGTATCTATCACAGCCCTTTAGGAAATATAATATCTGACATTCCTATGTGGTTCAGTAGCTAGAGCACTAGGCCTGGAATCAGGAAGACTTGAATTTAAATCTACACTCAGCTACCTGTGTGACCCTGGGTAAGTCACTCTATCTGCCTTAGTTTCTTCAATTGTAAAATGAGGCTGATAATAGAACTTACTTTTTAGGGTTGATGTGAAGAACAAATTAAATTATGTTTGGAAGTGCATGGAACATAATAGACAATAAAAAATATTTATTCCCTTCTTACCCTGTACCCATCTTACAGATGAGGAAACTGAGACTTTAAAAAAGTAAAGGAACTTATTCATGTCCCCATAGCTATTGAAGGGAATGGCCAGGTTTTAAACCCATGCATTTGTACTTTTAAGTCCAGTGCTTTGCTTTGTTTTGCCTTGTTTTTTTCCGCATTATACCAGCTATAATATTCCTTCAAGATGCCTCTTTCATCTGTTCGTCTCTTTCTCTTCCACTCTCATTACCATAATCCAGACTCCTATTACCTCCATCCTAGAATGCTGAAAATTATTTTATGTACTCTTCCTTTCTGCAAGTAAATGCACAGTACAAAGGTTGCTGCTTTAGCACCACTGAGACTAGAAGGTGTATTCAAAAGTTGATAGTTCTCATAATGCTACCCTGGCCTAGTCTATAAAAACAAGTAATGGGAGTGCCCTGAGTTTACAGATCTAATCTCAATCTAGCCTCTTATTTCAGTGATGATACCATCAGAAAGACACTGAAGTAAAGTGATAAAAGGTAAGAACAAAGAATTTCCAGCAGTCCCAGATCCCAAACCACATGACAAAGCAGCAAGCCAAATGATTTGACACTAGTATAAAAATAGAAAAGTTGATAGATTAAGTAAGTAAGACACAGAAGCAAATGAACATGGGGTGTTCAATAAGCCCAAAGATTCCTAACTAGTGACATCAGGACTCATTATTTGATCAAAAAAATTAAGAAAAAAAACTGGCAAAACTAGAAAGCAATCTGGAAGAAGTTAGGTATAGACCCATATCCTATTTCATATACCACAATAAAGCTCCAAATGGATATGTGACCTAGATATACAGCAAGAGGTTCTATCATAAACAAATTATAGGAGTATGGTAACTTTCATGATTATGGTTAAGGGAAGAGCTCTTGGCCAAAGAGTGGATAGCCAGGGTCACAGAGGTAAAAAAATGGACAATTCTGATGACATGGCCAAATGAATGAGTCTGATCCATGAAATTGAAAAGTTTTTTTTGTATAAAATGAAAATAGTTAATATTAGAAAGGAAATGAAAGAGTTAACTGGGGGGGAAATCTTTGCAGCAAGTTTCTCTGATAAAGGTCTAATATCCATCTAATATCCAAATTCCCAATAGGGAATTTATTCAAATGCATGAGGACAAGACCTGCTCAATGATATTTAAGTGGTCCAAGAATATTAATAGACAGTTCTTAGAAAAAAGAAACACAAGCTATCAATAACCAGGTGAAAAATGTTTTGAATCACTGATAATAAAAGAAATGTACATTAAAACAACTCTGAGATTCTACCTCATAACCATTGAGTTAGGAAAGATGGGGGTAAGGGGAGGAAAATGCAATTGTTGGAAGGGATAGGGGAAAACAGGCACACTCATGTACTGCTGGTAGAATATTAAGATAATCTGTTCTAGAAAGCAATTTGGATCTCTAACTACTCCCCAGAAATATTAAACTCTTTGACTCAGAAATACTACTACTGAATATATACCCACAAAACAATCAAAGCAAAAAAAGGGGGAAAAAAGACCTAATGGTACAAAAATATTTACAGCAGTTCTTTTTATAGTAACAAAGAACCAGAAACTAAGGAGATGTCCATCAGATAAGGAATGGTTGAACCAGTATTGTTATGTGAGGGTAATAGAATATTATTACGCTGAATGAAATGACAAAAGGGAAGGATTCAGAGAAATGTAGGAAGACTGTAATTTTAGGCAGAGTGAAGTGATCAGGATCAGTTTAATAATAACATTTTAAAGAAAAACAATTTTGAAAGATTTAAGAATTCTGATCAATTCAGGGACTAACGACATCTTAAGAGAATTGATGATGAAACCGATTTCCTTCTTATCTCCTTGATAAAGTGACATGCAATTTCAGGGGAAAAAAACCAAACAACCAATGTGTGGATTTGTTTTGCTTAATTCTGTTTGTTTGTTACAATAGGTTGTATTTTGACAGGTTTTGGGGGTGGGGCCCTTGCTAGTGAAGAGAGACAGAGAGAGAGAGAGAGACAGAGAGAGAGAGAGAGAGAGAGAGACAGAGAGAGAGAGAGAGAGAGAGAGAGAGAGAGAGAGAGAGAGAGAGAGAGAGAGATGGGTGTCAGGGAAGCATTCAAAAGAGTTCACAGATGATAGAAGTTTATAAGGAGACAGAGACAAGTAGGATAGTTTTTAAACAAATATGCCAGTTCAATCAACCATATACAAAAGATGCAATGTACTTAATGGAAATCAATAGTTTCATGAAACTCTTTTCTGATCTATTTATTTGGAAGTGTTCATGTTTGTTGGTGTTTGTCAAATACACAATAACAAAAAAAAATGAAAGTTCAAAAGCCATCAAAGTAAGGAAGCTGTGTGAAGCCATTTTTGGAAATGGGTGGAACCAACGACTCCAGTAAATTCTTTGCCCACAGACAAATGGCAATGTTGGTTGTTTTCCCACATATGTGAGCTTGTATGCCCTCCTTAGAGGTTATTCTGACAGGGTTGTTCTGTCAATTCTGTTGCTCTGACAAGGTCCTAGCATCATATTCCCAGGAGAACCTTTAATCTTTTAAGGGTGCCCCATTGGTTTGTATCCCCTTGTCATCTACTCCAAGAGACTTTCAGGGAAGAAAGAAGTCCCCTTACAGTTTTCTCATTTAAGGCCAAATCAAGTGAATGGCTTTGACTAACTCAACCCATTTCTGGCAAATCTCTTCAAAAGTAAGAACACTAACCCTTGAGTTAGATGACCTGGGTTCAAACACCACCACCAATGATTACTACCTGTGTAAACCTAGGTGAGTCATTTATGTTGTCTCAGCTTCAGTCTCCTCAGGAAAATGAGCTTTTTGGACAAAATAGCCTTAAAAGTTCTTTCAGTCTATATGTCTATGATCTTGTGAAGTTACTTCTACATTGGGCCAATAGCTATACTACAAGATGCTAGGGATTTTAAATTTGTAATAACATTTTAATTTTATAAATTATTAATTAAAAATATTTTTAATTTAATAAATAACCAAATGTTGTAAACAACTCAGCAGTAGCATAGACGATGCGATTAGAAAGACATATGGAAAAACTTTCCTGAGTCTTGAGACTGTGCCAATCTAAGAGTCTGCACTGATGATGATGTCTATTTATGTTATGTCTGCCTTTGGTCATAAACTTCTTGTGTTTAGAAGTGGGAACTTTTCTATCCTTTGCAAGATAGCCTGCTCCTCCAAGATCCAAAACAAAAAATAGATGAGGTCAATGTTCAGGATGATGCTTTGTGCTCTCCCTTCCTTCAAGAAATGTGAAAATTAATGAGGGGCAATGTCTGTAAAGTGCTTTAGGCTCCTCAGGGGCACATGATATATAAAGGGGAAAGCAAGTTCATGTAATAATACCTCTGTCCCAGTACCTAAGTGCTGGCATGAGAGAGGCTTTCAGAGTACATAGACAGAGAAACATTAACATCTTTGAGATGCAGACAGATAAAGTTTATGATCTGTGTGTGTCTGAACTTTAAAAAGCTACTTGGTCTGGTTCCAATGGGCAAACACCCAGGTGCACTTGCCCTGCTTCTCATTGTTTACAAATAGCAACTGATGGCGATGCCAGGATGTCACCTCCAAAGTCAATAGCTCTGGGACTGGAACAGGGCTGAGCCAGGGGCCACTCCCTTAATGATCTTAGCTGAGCCATGAGAAGCTGCCTTTAATGGGAAGATGGATCGTTGTACCAGAAATCCCATAATTTGTAGCAAAGCAGCAGTGCTAAATTTTCCATTAGTCCAATAATACAATATTTCCTCAAATGCTTCCCTTGTTTTTTTCTAATTGAGCTTCTCACTTTTGAAGGCAGAATTTCTTTCATCAGTATGGTTATTAACATTTGCACTGCTATTTTTAATGTCAATTTCAAGGCATGCATTGAAAGCATTACATTAAAAGCAGTTATTTACCATGTTTATAGCGCTGCAGCTTTGGCAAAATTGAAAACTACATCTAGCACATTAGTAACATGAAGACAAAAATGTATTTTATCACTGTGTATATGTAAACACATAAAGAACAGAGAATCAAATAATCGATCTAAAAAAGCAGCATAGCTTTGTGGCCTAAGCAGGGAGTTTGGAGCCTGAAGTATCCTGAGGTCTTCTCATGTCTTTGATACAGAAGCTTGTATCCCTAGGGTTATCCCTTCTCCCAAGTGAAAAAAAAGCACTCAACCAACTTACCCCACACCTACTGTGAAATGAAGGAAGGAAGGAAGGAAGGAAGGAAGGAAGGAAGGAAAGAAGGAAGGAAGGAAGGAAGGAAAGAAAGAGAAAGAAAGGAAGGAAGGAAGATTGATTTCATTTCTACTTAAAGCAAACTTTGCCCTTGAACTTTGATATTCCTTATCTCTCTACCTGAATTTCACATGTCTCTTAACACTAGCTCTGCATCATCCTTTTTAATTTCTTTCTTTGCTTTGTACTGTCTGGAAGAGAAATGCCTCTTGCTCTTAAGTCATTTGAAAGCTCTGTGCTGAGCATATCAGTGGTTCCCACAACTAGAGCCATTTTGCCATTATGTTTTCCAAAGGGCTCACTTACAACCTGGAATCTCTATTCCCTGTGGTTTAGAGTTTCTTTCTAGGTTTACTGAGGTTGAGTGTATTGGATTATCTATAACCACTACCTATGGTGTTGCAATGGATAGAATACTGGACTTGGAATCATGAATTCAAATTCAGCCTCAAACACTAACAGTGTGACCCTATGCAGATTGGGTTCATTTCTGCCTCAGTTCCTCCTTTTTAAAATAAGCTGGAGAAGGAAACAGCCAACTATTCCAGTATCTTTGCCACGAAATTCTCAAATGGGCTCATGAATTGGACATGACTGAAATGACTGAACAGCAACATGGTGCTTGTACAGGAAGTGCCTCACCAAATATGGCACCTCACTATATCCTGGTAAGCACAAGTCATTTCAATATGTCACCTTGCTTACAAAGTAGAAAAGCAATATGAGAAAATTCCTTCTCCCTTGAATCACCAACAAATTCAGAAAAGCCTGAGATTTTTCTACTTAAGGTTATGAAAAATAAAGGCACTAGAAACCACAACACTAATAACCAATGTTATTTATTTCTTTTTTTGACCTTAGGCACCAATCCATTGGGGTTGATTTTACTACAGCTGTAGAGTATAGGACTCTTCACTTTCACCTATAAAATATTGTCTTTTAGGGGTAGGAAATTTTTTTTTTAATTTATGTCTGTGCACTCCCAGGACCTAACACAGCATATCTGCTATATATTAAGTACTTAATCAATTACAGCTAGTATTTTAATAAGTGTTCATTATTTGAAATATATTGGTGATGCAAAGAAGAAAACATTCTCTCTATTGTAAAGTAATATTAGTGGGAATGGTACTAGCAACTGGGAGACCAGAAAAAGCCCTATACAGAAGGTATTATGAGCTTATTCTTCAAGGAAGTCAGGAATTACAAGAAGTGGAGGCATTGAGGTAGAATATTCTAGATATATGGGATAGCCAATGCAAAGTGATGGGGTTGAGAGATGGAGCAGGCCTTGTGAGAGACAGCAAGTGGGACAGTATGGCTGAACCATAGAACTCATTAAGTAAACTGTAAGAAGACTAGAAAGAGAGAGAAGAGCCAAGGTTTTTGGCAAGGTATTTGATCCAAAAGTAAATAGGGAACTATCAAAATGTAATGAGTATGGGAGTGATATGGTCACACCTATTGCAAAGAATACAGTTGTCTCCCATGCTCCAGTAAGCTCAAAAACACCAGCTAAAAAACTTTAATAATGCCTTATATCCCCTTTTCCCATGGACAGAGAGTTTGAATATCAAGATGACAAACTTTCAAGTGTTCCTTCCCTCCAACAGAAGTTAAGACCAATTCCAAACCTTGACCTGCACCCACTCCCTATCTCCAGTGTCTGGTTTAATTTGACACATATAAGAATCCTATAAAAATTTATTCTAATTCAACGGTATTGAATGCTTAAGTAAACTCCAGTACCCAACTTGTCTATCCTGTATCCATCCTCCCTGCCTGACTCATTTTGTGAGTCTTTTCCCTCAGTAAAGCTTGTTTGTTCCCCTTTATGCCAGTTTCCATCTTGTGCTATATTTTATCTGGCAGTGATCTACCTCCCAGTGAAACCAGTTCTCTCCTTCAAATCATGAGGCACTGTATAGAAGACTGAAAATAATGCTCATAAAATCTTAGCAACCCTCTTAGATCTCAAGTTTGTAAGTTGTTTTTTGGTTTTAAACTTAGGGAATCTAGAACACAAAGGTTGGATCAGATACTGTGTACCCATATGGCAGAACCCTTTGACTTCCCCTGCCACCAGGGTTAGGACAAGCATCCCTATCCTGAATATATTAGGCTTTTTCCTCTGGTAATATAAATAGCAGCTAAAGGAGACTACCACCTTTCTGTGTACCATGAGGTGTTCCAAAGCTTCCTATGTCCATGTTAACACAGGGACTATCTTTATTTTAATATTAGTGCTTAGCTCAATACCTGGCACACGGTAGGCACTTAATAAATGTTTATTGGATTGGATTCCTATAGTTTAGCAAAAGCATTTTTGCAATAAGTAGAAGATGGGTTGCAATGGGGAGAGACTTGAGGCAGGGAGACCTCAAGGTCTTAGGAAATTTATAGTAGTCAAGGCAAGGGAGGGTAAGAGCCTAGACTAGGGTTGTTGCTCTGTGAGTGGAGAGGTCAAGGACAGCCTCAAGATTTTGAATCAGATTGACTAGAAGAATGGTGATGCCCTTCACCATAACGGGAAAGTTCAGAAGAAGAAAGGGTTTTGAGGAAAAGAAAGTAAGGTCTGCTTTGGAGATACCTGTGGGATATCCAATTTGTAAAGTTCAATAGCAGTGATGTAGGAAGTAGGAGGATATATTCGAGGGTTGGAGTGGGGCAAAGCCCTGGGTCATCCCCAAAGGGGTAAAGATGGGAGGGGTGTGTTTCAGAGTCCAGCACCTGGTGAGAACTGAAGTGGGGATGGGGAAGAAGTCTTTATGGTCTGCTGGTCCTGACACTATGAAGTGACCAGGTCATTTTGCACTGGTCGGTCATCATAACGATAATGTCCTTCTTCATTCTCTTTGTTTCCCTTGCTTCCTTCAAGACTCAGCTCAAACCTTTGCTCTGGCAGGAAGTCTAACTCATGATGCTGATTAACTTTCATGTACTCTCTATCTATCTGGTATTCGATCACATATTAACATGTTGCTTACTTCATTAGAATATGCAAATTAAATATACTTCCTTCCTTCTTCCCTTTCTTCCTTCTTTTCTTTCTTTTTGACTTCCTTCTTTTTGCTTTCCTTCTTCATTTTTCCTTCTTTCTTGCTTGCTTTCCTCCCTCTGTCCTTCATTTCTTCCTTCCTTCCCTTTTTCCTTCCTTCCTTCAGCCTCCTTTACTCCCTCCCCCTTCCTCTGTTCCTTCCTTCCTTTCTTTCTTTCTTTCTTTTTCTCTCTTTCTTTCTTTTTTCCTTTCTTTCTTTCTTTCTTTCTTTCTTTCTTTCTTTCTTTCTTTCTTTCCTTTCCTCAAGGCTTTGAATAATGTTTGACTTATAATAAAGCCATAATGTCTGTTGACTGACTGACTAGCTGTGATCTGAGCCCCTGGCTAGGTTGGAACAGGGGTAGGAAAGGTCCACTGAAGTTTCCTCGTGGCATAAATATAAGTGTGTGTGTGTATGTGTGTGTGTTTGTATTAATTAACCAACATTTATTTTCTGATACATTGTGTAATGGATAGAGAATTAGCTCCAAATTCAAATCCCACCTCTGACAAAGACCCTGGGATTGACCCTTTGCCCCACTCCAACTCTTTCGAACTACAAGTTAGAATGAAAACAATTAACTACATTGTTAAATAGAATGTTTTCACCTAGGAATTTCCTATATTAAATAATAATCTGCATCATCAATTTTATGCATAATAAGGTGCCTTGGGCTCTGTCCACTGTACCACCTATCTGCTAGGAGGACTATGTCAACTCTCCCAGATCTTACCTTGCTGAATACAGACAGTCTCATCTTCAGAGAATGGACCACCAGGTGATGAATTATGAAGACACAACAATTTGTTAAAACTTCAACTAAGGCAAGGAGGGATTACAATCTTCATCTACAGGAGTATTCACAAAATAAAGTCCTTGAACTATCTACACAAAGCACACCAGAGATATTCTCATTTAAAAGTCTTCCAGAAAGCCCAGCGGATGCTAGTTACTGACTCCAGCTTTTACTCAACTATGCAAAATGCTTAACCTCATATTATCTAGAGCTAAAGGAAACCAAAGGAAAGGACAGAGTCTATAAGCTAATTGAGGGGGAACTATGGGAACACCAAATTAAAATCTTTTCTCTTTGAAAATGTGAGGATAATATATCCTTGTCATAAATTATCTTTGAAAATGTTTTGTTTGTTTGTTTGTTTTTGGTGCTCCTAACTTCAATGGAATTACAGGTGTGTAGCTTTAGAGCTGGGGAGGACTGGAAAGGTGGTCTGCTCCAGATGTGCTAAATATAAACCCCACCACTCCCCAGGGTGCCAGAACTGGATTCATATGTAATTGGAAAATATTCAGCAAATTAAATATAAATAAGTAAAAACCTAGATAACATTACATTTTCAAACTAAGCCAATATTCATCCTATGGAAATGCTTATAAACCATTTCAAATGTTCCTATTTGAGTGTGCTGATCCAACCCCTTCATTTCACATATAAGGAAATCTAAGCCCAGAGACTTAAAGGAACATAAGCAGAATTATATAGGGTGATAGTATGAGATACGTAAGACTTTCTTATTTTTTTTATTTGTTTTCATATTTGGTGGGGAAAAGGGATGGGGGAGGGGAAATGATAAAAACAGCAATAATACTATCTCCTGTTCATACATATATATATATATATATACATATATATATATATATATATATATATATGTATATATATATATATATCAGTTCTTAACTTTTCTTTTCCTTTTCTTTTAAAGACTGGGGATCCTTATTTCACCCAGACGGGAGGTGAAGGGTCAAATCCCAGTTCTGATCAATTCAGGATCTGCTCCCTTTCTGAAACAAACTGGTTTGCCTCTTCTTAAGTATCAACTGATTCCAAACTCCCTAAAGCTCACTAAATTCATTTAGTGCAGATATACCATCAGTCTAGCTCACTGCAGCTCAGAACTTCTGAGCTCAAGAGATCCATCAACCTCTTCAGCAGCTGCAAGAAAAGGCAATTAATCTGGAGATTGTTAACCTTTTTGCATCATGGACACCTTTGGCAGGCAGCTCCATGCCTCCTAAAAATAATATTTTTAAATGAATTAAATAAAATATGTAATATTACAAAGGAAAGCAATTATGTTGAGATATAACTATTAAAATATTCTTTAAATAGTGATCATTTCAGAGGCTCCCAGGTTAAAAATCTCTGATATGGGTGGACATCAGGACTGAACCTAAATTGCTACCCTGGAGGCCCCAATGTCCGTATATCCTTATCTGTTCTACCCTTTCCCAGCTGACAAAGAAGTCAGGATCTGATGGGCATCTGATTTCCAGAGCGGCATGCATATTTACGGTATCACAAACTCAGCACTATAGCTGAGTAAGCCAAATTAAGCATATAAGAAATGAAAGGTTTAGATGGAAACTGATGTTTTTAGGATTCCAGGACGCCTCTCTGCCAGATCAGTGTGTTGATTTAATGAGGTGCAGCAGCTTGCATTTCAGGAAGGAGAGAGGCCACGTGTTCCTAGCACTTGCCTGTCTCCCTCTACACAATGTCAGTGTCCTGTGCTATTTCCCTCCCCCTCCCCCACACTGGGCAGTCACTGGACTCATTTTGAAAATGGCCCTAGGGTCAGAACCCCTACCACCGCTGGGTGCTGGGTGCCCTCTCCACATGTCCCTGTAATATCCCGGTATGTAAATCAGTTGCCTTCAAATGCCCTTTAAAGCAGATCTTTTGTTACTTCCAGTTCATGCCCCCTTTTTGCAGTCTAGCCTTTGCTGTCTTCCACTCCTCAATACTCATCAGAGTCTTAGACATCTCAGTAATTGCCCTTCTTAATCTCCTCCTTTCTAGTGAATATAAAACTAATTTTCCTCCCCTTTCTTCTTCACAGTTATAAACATTGATACCATTTATCATCCCGTTGCCCTTTTCTGTACCTCTTCCAAGTCTGTGATATCCTTCCTGTAATAAGACACCCCTAGCCATGCACAATAGTGCAATTGAAATCTCCCTCGCTGATCGGCCAGGCTGTGATGATCAATGACCTTTGGGGAGCTAAGACACCTTCCTGCACGGTTGTAACCCAGCATTTATTCTCCCTTAGATGAGGAGCTGCCACCTCTTAATGCCTGCATCCTGTAGGCTCTGGGCTTTTCTCTTGATCAGTGTATGCTAAGCATTTTGTCCCTGGTTTGAGGCTTAATTAATCTCTCTGACTAGTCCATGCATTTATTACTTTTTTCTTTATTAAAATATGCATAAGCTTGGCTCTCACTTAAAAGGCACCATTTTCTCTAGAAATTCATATAATTGGTCAGATGCCCCAGGGCCCAACAGAAAACTTGAGTTATATGTATATATCTATACCTGTATCTCTATCCATATAGATATAGCTCTCTAGATATAAATCTCTATGTCTATACAGATATATGTCATCTACATTTCTATCTGTATAATGTATATGTGTGTATATATATACACATATAGATTATAAATATATGTGTACACAATATTTTGTAAAGTTATTTCAGGCATGCGCAACTCCCCATTTGGGGTTTTCTTGGCAAAGATGTTGAAGTAGTTTGCCATTTTCTTCTTCAGCTCATTTTACAGATGAGGAAACTGAGGCAAACTAAGTTAAGTGACTTGTCCAGGGTCACTCAGCTAGTAGGTATATATATGTGTGTGTGTGTACATATATGTATATATGTATATAGATATACATATACATATGTACAAATATATGCAAGTGTGGATCTGTATGTATTATATATGCATAATATATGCATAAACAACATGTAAAATATCTAAGGAACACAGTGGTTAAAAGATAGGACTTAAAATCAGTAAGACTTGAATTCAAATCATCCATCAGTCACCTACTATCTTCATGACCCTGGACAAGTCACTTAACCTTTCTGTGCCTCAAATTCTACATCTGTACAATGAAGATGATGATAGTCGCAGCTACTGGACAAGATTGTTATGAGAATCAAGTGAATTAACATGTATAAAGTACTTTTCAAACCATAGAGTGCCTTAAAAAAAACTAGCTATTTTTATCCCATTTGATCCTATCAGGTAAGTGGAAAATTAACCCCATTTTGCAGATAAGGAAACTGAGGTTCCAAAGGCCTCAGTGATAGAAGAGAGAAATACAGGTACAAATAGAAAAATACAGCTGTAGATACAAATAGAAAAACAGGCTCAAAAATCACATAGTAAAAAAAAAAAAAGACATAATAGCTCACCCTCTCTGAATCTAATAGTCACACCTCCCTCATGAGCTCAAATGAGATCATGTATGTTAAGAACTTGGCAAACTTTAAACTTGGTCATATGTCATTTGACACTTTTTTCAGACTTCAAAATGTCACAAAGGATGATGTTTATCAAATTTGCAGATGACACAAAGCTTGGATGAAAAAATTCACTAATACTTCAGAATGGAAAGCCAGGATCTGAAAAACCTCAAAGGCTAGAACATTGAACTGAGGCTAATAAGATGAAACTGTACAGAAATAAATCCAAAATCCTACACTTGAGTTAAAAATATCACTTTCCCAAGTTCAAGATGGAAGAGGCAGGGCTGGAGAGTAGTTAGGCTGAAAAAAAAATCAGTGTTTTGGTAGTTTTCATTTGTTTCTTTGTTTTTAGTGAATTCCCAGCTCATTATTCATCAACACTGATGCTAAAAGCAGAGGTCTTTTTTTGCAAATGTCGGTTGGTATTATTGTTATAGGTATGTCTTAGCTCATGCAAAGCAAGGTTTGAGTCCTAAGCTGAGGCAGTCAGAGGTAGCAGAGCACAGAAATGGAAGAATTGTTCACCCTGAAGAGCACCTGCATTTCAGTCACCAGAGAAACAAAGATACAACTGAATCTGTGTCTCTGGAAGGCACATGATACAACTGTTTCCTCAGTGACTGGAGAAACAAGGTTATAACTGGTTCTAGGTTTGTAGATGGTCTTATTGGATTTGGGTACAATGACTTTGGGGCTATCTATAGCAATGAGATGAAATATGTTCACCATTACACCCAAAACTCTCTCTAGACCCTATCAGATTACACCAGGTTCAGTAAACACTCCTGGTTTGCTACAAACACTTGGTTCTGTCTCCCACATGTGAGGTTAGGGACAAGTCTATGACAACCCTTAGTGACCGAGGGTAGGCCACATACTGAAATAGACCAGGCCCACTACATTTTACAGAGAGGGGCAACCTTGTTCACTTTTAATTGCTTAGCTTCCCATCTATTCTCTCTCTCTCTCTCTCTCTCTCTCTCTCTCTCTCTCTCTCTCTCTCTCTCTCCCCTAGTCTTTCTTCTACCCATCTGACTGTTCCTTCTCTCTCCTTTGCTGACTCCTCCTCTAGATTATACTTTCTAACCATAAATATCCCTCAGGGTTCTATCCTAAACTCTCCTTTCTTCTGTCTCTATACTACTTCATTTAGTGATCTCATCTGTTCTCATTCATGTAATTACCATTTCAATTCTGATGATTCTCAAATCTACCTGTCCTTCCCCAAACTCTCTATGGATCTCCAATCTTGCATCTACCATGTTTTAAACATCTCAAAATAAATGTCCAGTACACATCATGCACCGTATTATGTCAAAAATAGAATTCATTTGTTCCCCCAAACCCTCTCCCATTTCTTACCTCCATATCTATTGCCAAGACCTGTCAATTTCTTTTTGAAAAGATTTCTCATGTACACCCTCCTCTCATTCAATACTGCCACCACTCTAGAACAGGCCCTCATCACCTCAAGCTTGGATTACTGCAATAGTCTTCTGGTATATTTGCTTGTCTCAAGTCTTTCCCCACTCCAATCCATCCTCCATCAGCGAGTAAAATAATTTTACTAAATCTCAGATATGACCATGACCCCCTTCTACTCAGTAAACTACAGAGCCTCCCTATTGCCTTCAGGACCATATACAAAATGCTTTGTTTGGGATTCAAAGTCCTTCATAACCAAGCATTCTCTTTCCTTTGTCTTCGTACTCCTTGATCTTGTGATGCTGTCCTCCTATCTGTTACAAAAGCAAGCATTCCATCTCTAGTATTTTGTCTGACTGCCCTCCCTGTCTGCAATACTCTTTCTCCTTTGTTCTGATTACTGATCTCTTTGCTTCCTTTAACTTCCAACTAATATCCCACCTTCTCTAGGAAGTCTTCCCCTCTAATTCCACTGAATTCCTTCTGTTTATTTTTTCCTGTTTATCCTTTATACCTTGCTTCACACATATACCTATGTACATACATATATACACATATGCATATATATACATACACACATTATAAAAATGTGTGTGTGCATATATACTAGGCACAGTGTCTGACACATAGTAGGCACTTAACAACTAACAATTGTTCAGAGAATTCCATGCCATATCCCCAATAAATCATGGATCATGCAATTTCCATCATGGAAAATTCCATGCATAAATGAGTCCAAAAAAGGGAGAACAGGACTATCAACCAGACAGGAAGAAGAGTTATGTCTAGAGCTGAGACAGTCTGTTTTATACACTAATTGTAAATAGCAAGGAGGCCCAAAACAAGAGGTTTTTTGTTTGTTTTTAGGGGAATGTCACACTTTGAAAGGGAACTTTATAAAACTAGAATGAGAAGTCTCATGGAGGAATAGATTCTTATATCCCACCCCCACACCCAGTGAGAGACCTTCAAGCAACAGAGGTGTTCTAGTGTAGACTAAAAGGCAAGGGACCTTTGATTGAGTCAGGGCTTTGCAGCTGACTAGCCATGTGTCCTTTGACAAATCACAGAATTTCTCTACACCTCGTTCTTTCACCTCTAAAATGAGGAAGTTAGAACAGATGGAACTCTAAGGTCTCTTCCAACTCTGATGCTCTAATGTTAGCAAATTAGACATGTGGAGTATTCTTTTTTTCCCTAACTGCTTCCATCTACATACTTGCATATATTTTCACACCTCTGACAAACAAATGTATCAAGATATCATTTGGCTGATGGAAAGAAGTAAGGGCTCAAGGTGTTAAGTATACTTCTTAAGGTCATAGGGAATATTTTTAATGAGTTAGGCCTGAAGACTATAATCTTATAGTTTCAGGCACCTGATTATACTGCTTTCTGTCTTAAGGAATTTTCTTCCACTGAATGGTATTTGGTGACAATGAAAATTACAATGAGAAAGAACTGTGTCAGTGATTGCTAAGGGACAATGTGCAGCTGGAGGAAAATCATGAGATTTTGTGTGTGTGTGTGTGTGTGTGTGTGTGTATGTGCATGTGTGCTTAATGTATCAGATTCATAGAATTATAAATTTTCAGCAGGAAGGAGCTTTAAAGATGAGGAATCCAAAGCCCATAATGATGAAAGGACTTACTTTGGGTCATGGGCTGTGGGTCATTGGCAGAGATTGGTCTCAAATCTTCCCTTTCCAGGCTTGAAGTCAGTAAGACTCATCTTCTTGAGTTCAAATCTGGCCTCAAACACTTACTAGTTATATGGTCCTGGGCAAATCACTTAACCCTGTTTGCCTCAGTTTCCATATCTATAAAATGAGCTAAAGAAGGAAGTGGCAAACCATTCCCATATTTGGCTGACAAAACTCCAAATGAGACTGTGGAGAGTCGGACATGACTGAAAATGACTGAACAACAACAACTCCCTTCCTCTTTCTGGGTGTCTCCCCAGAGTATCCAAAATGGTGCTCTGGGCAGAGAAGTTGCCAGCATGTTGCTCTCCAACTGATAAGTCACAGACATAGTTAGTCACAATTCACCTGGGATATGGATCCAGTTTTCCTGAGTACAAGGATGAAGAATGGATACTCCTACCACTGGCAATCTAATAGACTTATTATTTTAAATTTATAAGTAGTTCATTCCATATAGTCATTAATTTATTCTATACTACTGGAAGTATTTAGTGAGATATAGTGAAAAGCTAAAGGATAGTCCTTGCCTTTATATAATTTAACCATCTAGACGAAGTACTTTACGATCTATTCAAATCAGGGAGGGAGTGGACTTGCTTGAAAGTGCTTGTTGTTAACTTTTCAGTGTGACCAATTATACCTCTAAAATCAAAGCTTGAGTCATTGTTTGCTAATTACTTAGACTTTAAAAAGTATTAATAAGTTAGAGTAAACTTTAAAATGTATTATATATGCAAGTTTTTTCAGTGAGATGATGATTAAACTTTTTACTAGCATGCCTTTGAAGTGGACACTGTCTTCCCTTCTTTTCCTTTTCTTTTCTTATAGCATTCAACTCAGATTGTACACTAAGCCACTGAAAACGGGGATCTAGTGCAAGGGAGAGAGGGAAAGAGAAGATATGCTTGCATAAAGAGGAACTTAGGAGGGTCTCTTCAGAGCATGTGCATATGTAGAGGGATCTCAAGGAGCTAAAGGAAAAATCCATGGGTAATTTAAGCACAAGGTGGAGAGCACTGGACCTAGTTAGGGATTCACTAGAGACCATTGCTCAGCAACTGCATAGAGGCAAGATTTTTGTTCATCAGTCATGTTCGACTTTGTGAGTTTGGGTGTTTCCTTGTGAAAGATTCTGGAGTAGTTGGTCATTGCCTTCAAGTTCATTTTACGCATGAGGAAACTGAAGCAGACAAGATCTAATGACTTGCCCAGACCGCACACATAATAAATGTCTGGATTTGAACATAGGTCCTCCTAACTCCAGATTCTGTCCACTGTGCCACCTAGCTGGCCCAAAAGGCAACGCAGAGTCATCAGTATCGTTTCACAAGGAAACAAACAAGAGTTTATGAAGTGCCTTTTATGTCCCAGGCACTACGCTAAATATTTTACAGATATTATCTAAATATTTCATCTTCACAACAACTCTGGAAGGTAAGTGCTTTTATGATCCCCAATATATAGTTGAGGAAATTGAGGCAGGCAGAATGACTTCCCCAAGATCACATAGCTATTAAGTAGCTGAATTCAGATTTGAACCCAGGTCTTCCTTACTCCAGTCTTATGGTTCTATCTACTTAGCCTCCTAACTGTCTTTATAAAGGCATAAAGTAATTGAGATGGGAGATGACAGAACAAGGAACATAGAGAGACATATGTCCTTAGCATACTCAAGAGCTTCAGCTCTCTATTCTGCTATTTTCTTCTTAAGACAAATATTTAGACACCCCCCCTCCATATGATTCTTCATTAAAAAAGGACCATAAAAATATATTTTCATTTTCACAAATTTACAGTTCCTTAGGTGAGAGACCTTTGTTCCTTTTGAAGGAATCAGAAACTGGAAAAAAAAAAGGCTCAAGATGTCAGATTTCATGGTTATGGATTAATGACATCACTTCTGCCTCTGCCTTCCATGTATAAAGTAAAATATTTAAACTAAAATGGATCATTTGTGTCCTAGTATCATTCAGCCCTCTCTAAATTTGCTAAGGAAAGCAGACCTGCTCAAATCTTTGGCTTGTAGAAAAAGAGATGAAAGATCAAATGTCAGAAGAACTTTGGTGTAAAGAGAAGTCAGAAAGCATGATTTGCCCATAGGGAACATATTCTCTTTCTTTCTCTCTCTCTCTCTCTCTCTCTCTCTCTTGCACGCGCGCGCACGCACACACACACACACACACACACACACACACACACACACACACTGAGAAATTTCAAAGTCACTGTGTTGAAAGAAAACTTTAAAACAGCTAGGGTACCTACAAAGCAATCTCTATTCTGCCCTGAGTTATGTAGAGAGTAGCTTGGATCTTTATGTCTATGATAGAGCATAAGAGTTAGACCAGTCCCAGGTTCATCATGAATGTTGTATGAAGGCTAAGTGTGGACTGAGTCCTCTGCCAGTGAGGGCTGTGTGCCCCCAGACTGACCCTTTGTGTCCTCTGCACACTCCAAGGCAGCAACTGATTTTAGATGTAGCCTTCTCATATTCCCAGGATGTATGGCAGAATCCACACCCAGAGTTTATCAAAAGCTCCAGTATTAAAAGGAGACATAAAAAATAATCATAAAGGCAAGGGGGAAAACAATAGAAATTTTTTATGAAAGGAAGTTAAAATACTAGGACTTACTGTTTTGTTGATTGTCTAGACTGTAGAAAGTAACAGAGAAAATGTTCATAACGCTGATTAAATTTTAAATGTCATACTTTTTCCCCCAGATAGCCAGTTAAACATTTACCAGCATACCCCAGCTGTGTCTGACAATGATATTTTACTGCTAGAACTAGAAAATAGAGCTGGGTTACAGCTTCAGTCTTACATTGAATTCATTCATTTTATTTCATTGTTTTCTTTTAAAATAAAAATATTAAATTATGGTCACTTAACATTTTAAGTTAAAATTTTGAAGAAGCCATATTCAAATTGTGTAATTTAAATTTCTTCCTCCAAGTTGCTTTCTGCTGCAGTTGCAGGCATCATCATCACAAGTTCATAACTCTCTTAACCTAGAAGTGCTTCAAGTTTAGATAAATCCATTTATGTAAACATTTCCTTCGGGAAAATCCTGATTAGGAATATATGTGTGTGTGTGTATATTACACACATACACACACACTAACACACATGCGTGTGTTTATGTATACACATATATAAAGGTATACGTAATAAATATGTGTATGTAATTATTTATATATGAGCACATAAATAAATAAATCCAGATGCCTATAAAACTTTTCTCCTCTGCCACTGAGAAAAAGGAATACAAAAGTAGAAGCCAGGAACAAAGGATGAGGTTACTAACCTATACCTATGATGAGACAGGTGGGGCTTTGACTCAGAGTGACAGATGTGAAGGTTGCTGACAATTGGTATGTTTTAACAGTATAAAAACAATAGACGTTAGTACTTCGTTAGCAAAAATAAATATTTACCTGACAGATGCTAGTCTGAGCTTCATTTCCTCTGCCCTACCCTACTCCAAAGGCAGATGTGAAAAAGTGATTTTAAGCATGATGGCCAGCCAATGAAAATGAAAGAAGTCAGGCAATTTTGAATGACTCCTGGAGGTGATAGAGGGCCAGTGGAATTTATCTATTGATTTCAAGGCATGGGGGTCTGGGACATGATCAGACTTTTATTCCTGCCTCTGTTTTTATCTTGCTTTCTCATCTATTTATTATCACTGAAACTTATTCTGGTACTTATTATATTCTGTTCCTTGATACAAAAATACATCCTAAGTTTTTAAAATTTTGTGATTAATTCATAACGTATTGTCTTGGCTTGTATAGTATTCAAATCTTTTATTGCTAAATAGAGGAATAACAAAAAGTATATCATCTTTTACTTGTATGTTAATATATATGTTGTAAAAAGAAAACAAAATAGATTCCATTTTTTTCTCAAAAATAATATTAAAATTTTCATGACATTGTTCAGCAATCCTTAATTTGCTTCATGTTCACCAAAACCACAATGCTATAGGAGAAACAAAGATATATTATTCTACTCTGATAGTCAAACATTCTGTGAACACCTTCCAAGAATAAAAATATGTGAGTCATAGGACCTTGATTAGCATTGATGTTGGTAGAAATTTTGATTTCTGGTCCAGCCATGGGAGAAAAGGAAGATGGGGGCAAGCTGGAGAGGAACTTACCTGTGATACATGAAGTCCTCAGGATGCTGCTTACTGGCCTTTACCATCTTTGTGAAGGGTAATGGGGTTTCCAATGATATCCAATGATATTTCCAATGTGGTCATGGTATAGGGGTAGCCTATTTCCCAGTAACTCCAGGCTAGACTGTGCTCCCCCCAGAAATGCTGCAGATGATCTTCTAGGATGCTCAACTTTCTGAATACTCACACCCACCCAAGATATGTACCAAGTCTTGTGTGAGGACTTGTCCAAAACCCTAGCTACTCCTGCCTTCCCCTACAAAACTACCTTGCATTTATTTTCTATATATCATATATCTATATCTATACACACAATCTGTCATTGTATAGAATATGGGTGGAGGAGGGGACCTCCTTGGACCCTGGCATGGGACTGGAATGGGTGGTAATCAAGGCAGATAGAGGTTCTTTTGTTCGTGTTTTCTTACCTCCACAGAAGTGTCCTTGGGATCTCAAGTGAGCTTAATTATTGATTGTCTAGGACCTGACTTTGAAGTCCAGGAGGGTTATCATGTGAACAAGGAATCCTTGGTATTATCAGACATCAATCAATAAAAAGCTACATGTTCAAAATGGACCCCCAAAGGACCCTCAAATGCAATGTATGACTGACATAGCAAGTGCATGAGAACCAAAGTTCTGCCAAACTGCACTGAAATTTGCTCCATAACAAGAGAGGTGAATTTTCTCCATGGCTGTCACAAATTTCATGGATCCTGAGAAATCCAGCCATTTTTAGAAATCCCATGAAATTTACCTTTTCACTCGAATCCACATGAAATCAGAATTTTTCCCTAAGAGTCCCCATAAAATTGGCACATTTCCTTAGAAGACCCCATGAAATTATAAAGAATATTGCAGATTTTTGCCTCATAGCCCCTCATTGCACATCTTAAAGGAGCCAGTTAGCTAGCAAGATTCTTTTTTATTTTCTGAAGAATGATATTTACCTAAAGATCCCCATTAACAACAGCAGGATATCAGTCATTAAGTGCATCATTGCTAAATGAAAGTGGAGCCAAAGACTACTTTGCATACCCTGAAATTTTCAGGGAGACAATCTCCAAATTAAGAGTCAGGAAGTCACGTTGGATGTGGGGAGGGAGAGGGGGAAGTAACAAAAATAGAAAATTGCCCAAAGTTGACTCCAAAACAAAAATCACCTGTCTGGGCTATCAGTGTCAGGGTCCAACTGTTCCAAAGAGCTGCAGGGCATTGTAAAAGTGTACCTTTACTTCTAAAATTCCATACAAAACTAAACTATAACATTTTAAGTGTTCCAGAAAAGATCAGAGGTTAGGAATGAGGAAAAAAATTCTAATTATTTTCACATTAAGGAAAACATTTCCTACTCCAAATCCAAACTGTTCCTATCACTGAAAATACGAATTCATTTTGTTGCCTGTGTGTTTGCAAGGGCAGGCGTTCTGAGTTGTAAAGTCTAAGGTTTCAAGAATTACTCAATTAATTAGTAGTAAAAGAATTACTAAATTAATAATTGTTAGAATACTAATGAGATAAATGAATGAAATGAAGATACATATCTCTTTTAATAGCAAGATGTGTACTCCCATACACTCAAAATCCTCTCAGCCTTCTTCTTTCTCTCTTCTCAGAGTGGAGCTGAAGGGGTTGCGGTTGTGAGGGCTGGCACAAAGGGAAATGCAAGCCAAAGGTGGCTGAGGTTGAATCAAACTAAGCAGTTATCATAGACATGATGAGAATCTGGATATTTCGGATCCCTACTTGGATCAGAAAAATCTCAGCCTCTTGGCTTTATCCAGCTCTGAATCCCCTCGGGGATGTTAGGCAAAACAAGTGCTCAAGTCAGCGCAGCTATACTTAAAATGTGATTCCCTGAACGTGGGCTAGTGTCTCACTCACTCAAGGGGTGGGGCCTGGGGGTGGGGGTGCTGAAAATTTCTCCTCCAGAATGGTAATTGACCTACAGAAATTCTAGGCTGGCTTTGAGTTAGCTGTAAGGTTTGCATGTTGAATCATGTGAATATTTATTTTAGATATTTATTCATTTATTAAATTCATTGTCTGCACCCACTGACACAGAAAGACTCGGGGGACAACCATGAAAATCTGAATAATGAAGGCAGGTATCCGATGCTTTAGGCTGGAAATCTTAGCAACCTAAACAGATATGCCCAAAATAAACAGGGTAAACAGGCTGAAGGGAAAGAGCCGGGTGGCTATTTCTGATGTCTGAAATCCTGGCTCTGATCCAAATGGAACATTGTTGGCCTTGTGATAAAATATTGAACTAGGAGGCATAGGGTTCTCTTGCTATACTAATTGGATTTCTCTTTAAATTTATCAGTCTTTAGGCAAATTCACTTTCCTTCTGTTTACAGATGGTAGGATTTAGTTCTAAAAGGCATATAGAAAATCATAGAGTAAATAGATCATAGACCCAGGTCTTCCTGATGACAAATTCAGCATCCTAACCCTTATACCACATCTGTGAAAAATCGTATTTAATGGAAGGAAACTACAGGAGTAAAGGGTAAACTTTGTCCCTTTTTTTTTAAGGAAAGAGAGCATCATATTTCAGACTACAGAACAGTGAGCTTGACTTCAGTTCCTTGCAAACCTTGAAAATGTTCTGTTAAGAGGATTTTTCATAGACTTCTACATAGAAAAGGGAACTGAGATCTAAGAACTAAAATAGTTTCATCAAGAGTGCAGCATGCCAAATGAACTTCATTCGCTTTTACAGTTAGGGTTACCAGATTAATAGAATGAGGTATTTTAGAGATATAATTTACTTAGATTTCAGCAAAATATTTAACAAAGTCTTTCACATATTCTTATGCAGGATGATTAGATGTAGACTGAACAAACAGGCAGATTATAAATTGACATAATGGTTGGCTCTATTCATGAATATATAGGGGTCTCTAGTGGAGTGCCCAAGGGATCTGTGTCCAGCCCTGTACTAGTTGGTTAAATGATGAATCGATCTCACAGTTTTATTTTCGAATATTAAGATTCCTCATTTGTTCTATTACAAAATGATTCATAAATGCCATTGGATACAGATAAGCAGTGATATTCAGTGGAAAGAAAATTACAATTTGAGGCAAGGAGAGATTTGGGTTCAAATGTGGACTCTGACATCTAGTTGCCTGGTGATCTTTAACAAGTCAATGAGCATCAGTTTCTTCATCTGTATAATGGGAACAAAAATGCCTACCTATAGTGCTATAGAAATATGCCCTACCAGTATTTATATTTGCTCATTATATTTATGTCTGGTAGTTATTTATATTGGAACTGTTCGATTCAGTAGTAAGAAAATGAAAGTGTAATAATAGCGTAGGTAGACTAAATGAACAGAGGCAGGAAGACATGAATTCATATCCTGCCTTTGACGCTTATGTACTAGCTATGTAACTATGGACAGCTCATTTAACTACATTCTTCTCTTCCTAATACACTCTGGACTCCCCAGATTTTTACATCTCCCTCCAGTACATCGAGATTTCTAAAAATTTATCACCCGGAAAAAAATCACTGAGCCTTTGGCTCTCTCCTCCAGTTGGTGAGATCCTTCCAGAGACATCTGTTTGAGAAAGAACGTACACCAACCATGCTCACCCCTCTCCCAGTTCTGCTCTGAAACATTGAACTTTTACATTCTCTTCCCCCCCACACACCCTCTATAGGTACCTTCCTTTCTCCTCTTCCTCTACTTTTCAGTTTCCTTTTATATGTAACTTTTCACCAACATAAACTCCTGAAAGATACAGATTATCTTTTCCCTTGTGTTTGCATTCCAAGGTTTAACACAGCGCCAGATACAAAGTGTGTACTTAACTAATGCTTTGTCTGCCTACCTACTTACCTAACTACTTCCCTATTTATCTGTTGATTTATCTAAATCTGTCTACCAATCTCTCCTAGTCTATCTACTTAAGACTCAGCTCTCTAAGACTGTGAACATAGACAATTTGCGCAGATAAAAGGCTTACAAACTAAGAAAATCTTACCTAACGATTATGAAATCTTTGCAATATAGAGTAGATCTAGGTTATTGAAATAATTTTGGGTAATGATGCCTTGATTCTGTTAATCAGCTAGCACTTTGAAAAGAGAGCCTGATTTTGTCCCTTTGACTTGGGCTGGTTTTGATGGTGATGGTGGTGGCATTGCTTAGCTTTTAAGAAAAGTAGAGACTATTACTCCTTATTCAAAGGAAAATATGAACTATAAGGAAGGATAAGGATAAGATAAATGTCATGGTGTAAACCAGAAGTGCTTTATTAGAAGGATTCAAGGAGAAGTGAGACAAGAAAAAGATTTCCATAGTGACAGCCAAACGGGGGAGTCTAATTGATCCACTACGAAATTATGTTGGGATTCCAGAAATGGTGAGGTAGACTTGGAGCCTGTGAAAATATTCTGCCACATTCAATCAATCAATCAATCAACAAGCATCTATTAAATATCTACAAAAGGATAGACACAGTGCTGGGAAAAAAACAAAAAGAACCCCCAAAATGGTCCTTGTTCTCAAGGAACTTACATTTTTTGGGGAAGAGAATATTTTTACTGTTCCACAGAAGCGTATGTTTGAACTTCCACATTTCTTTTGTATCTTCTCTCCCCTTGCCAGGCACAACTTGAGGAGAGAAATTCATAAAAGAAGGGTGGAATTTCCTTCTGACTCCTATTAGAACCAATTCCTACCTTTAAAAAAATCTCCTATCATGTTCCTAGGTCTTTGGAAAAGCTAAAACTCACAGATATTTTAATAATTAACTTAAGTGAAATTGATTTCACTTTACTCAACTAGCCAAAGAATTCACTTTCTAGGTCTAGGGGAAGTCATTCCTTTCATTAGATTCAAAACAGCCTAGAAGTATTACTGAGTCTAGAATGATAATGAAAAATTGACCTTTTAATTAAAGGTAGAGGTCAATCTAAACATACTTTTATGCTTGCAATTGCCAAAAAATAAAATAAAAGCAAAACAAAAAAAATGGGTTGAATTGGCTTGCCATGCACTTTTTAAAGATTGGGAACCTGCTATGTATACCGAAAGTAAACTTATTTCTCTAGTGTAAATAACTGAAATATAATCTGAACTGTGATCTGTTTACTTTTGCAAAAACTTGAAATTCAATAGTTTAGGTTGAACAATTAAGATGAATAACATGTTAAAATATCACTTGGGACATGATGAAAGAGATACTTAAGTTCTAGGCACAAATAGGTGCTCCCTTTTTAAACTTCCATAAGATATTGCTATTTCTTATTCTTAAAACCACCATCATTATCTAGAGTTCGTCTTATTTTTTATATTTTATTCACTCATAGAAGTTCAAACCTGGCTATAATTCTACTTTTTGATGTTCCAATAATATTTTGAAACTCATCTTTTTTTGCCTATAAGAGATTCATTTTCTTCTTCTTATGTAATTCTACTAGGGCACCAGATGGAGGCAGGAAAATTCATCTTTTTTTGAGTTCAAATACAACCTTGGACATTTATTAGCTGTGTGACCCTGGGAAAGTCTCTTCATCCTGTTTGCTTCAGTTCCTAACCTGTTAAATGATCTGGAGCAGGAAATGCAAACCACTCAGATATTTTGCCAAGAAAATCTCAAATGGGGTCAAAAAGAGTTGGACGTGAGAGAAAGGACTCAACAACAAAAACTTACTTTTTCAGAGAAAACCATCAACAGTTCCCAGTTCTTCTCCATGACTTTTCCTTTCTACTCTAGAAGTAAAAAATAAATAAGATGATATTCTAAAAATCTTTTTTAAAAAAGTATCTAATTTCTATTTATGTTCTTAGTTATTCTTACTTCTTGGAATTCTGGGTCTTTTCTTTATGATAGTAGTAGAATTGCCTTTTTTACTGAGTACAAAGAGATTTATCCAGATATGGTGACTATAAAATTCTCTTCTCTATGCCCCTGAATTTCCAATCCGGACAGACACAACATATGCTTACTTTGCATAACCTAACACTTTTCTATCTTTCTTAGTGCATGTTATAACCCTTCTCTACCCTTGCTCTTCTACTAAATGTCACTCATTCTAGACCATCAGTTTTATAAGCAACTGTAGTATTTTTCATAAAGGTCTCTTCTCGAAGGAACTGTCCTTTATACAAACATTTACAAACAAATTTTGAACATGATAAAACAGTGAATAGTTCTTGAAACATTTATATAGTAGCTTCCCTCACACTTACCCAACAACTAAAATGCTGGGGCAAAAAAGAGTGTCTTGGACTTCAAAACAAGATATCCTGAGCCAAGTGAAATCTCCCAACTCATCCAGAAGGAGAAGCTGAGTCAGAGCTAGAATTGTATGATAGGGTCCAGAAAAGGGCTATGGTACCAAGTCCCACTGAGGTTATAAGATTTCCAAATGAGAGAATCCCAAACAAAAGTCTGGCCATCAAATTGACACCTGGGCTTGAAGGCAGATTTCTAAATTAAATATCATGACTCCTAGCATGAGTTTCCCAGGATAATCCCTGCCTGGATTATGACTTTTTCTAACTCTTCTCTTCCTACTGTCTTTAGAAAGTGACCAGGTCTTTGAGAACAAAAAAGTTGCGACAGATCATGATACTTCCATTGTATTTTGAAAACTGCCCTAAAGGAGTTCACTAGGCAATCCTATCAGCCCTGCTAGAAGAAAGATATTCCAGTTTTTAAATCTGCTATATTTTCAAGCCAAATCTATTTCTTTTTTTTGCATATTTTTCACATTTCTAAATTTATCCTTGTTTAAATAAGGCCTAGTTGTCCTCAGCCTATCTTTTTCATTTCAATTTGTTGAGTTATCGCCTTGTGTCTAAGACTGTTGCAGTCACATATACAAAAATGTTATCATGGGCATTATAGAAAATAAGATTCTTATTAATATTGAGATATAGGATCCTGAAGAGAACTGTCTAAGCAAAGATATCATTACCTAACACTCTGAAGTACTGTCATCCTAAGGAATCAGATAGATGTGTGATAGAATAACTAATTCTGTACTTTTGCTGTCCTTGTTGTTTGTTTTCTTTTGTTTTCCTTAAAGTCACCCACAATCCACCAGACCTAATATTTGAGCCATGGAAAACTATTCTTCTTCAAACCAGCATGATCTTAATATTTAAAGAGGAGATGGTGAACACTGAGAGTAGAATGGGAACAGCAGGAAAGATAACACAAAGACCAGAAGAAATGGATGATGGGGGAAAACCACTGCATGTGAAAACATCTTCTTCTGATGGCTGCAATTTGAAAGGCTTCTTTTAACCACATCATTGTATGGCAGAATTCGGAACTGTCTTGCTTTAGGATTGATTTGTGGATTTTTTTATCTTCCACAAGCAATCATTTTGCAGGCATTACAAAATCTTTCTTTCTTTTTTCCTTCTCTTTGTCTAAGGCAGATTTTCCCAGGACACAGTACTGGGGTAGCTTCTTAGCATTCTCCTTCAGGAGTATGCCACTGAAATGCCAAGAAGGTGGTATGTATTAAAAGAATTATCATTTGAATCCATTGATGTTTCCATTTCACACATTACACAATCCTTTGACCTCATCTTCAAAACATGTCTCAGAAACATGAATGACAAGTGTTACTTGGATTTTCTTTCAGGGTCGTTGATCAGGGAAAAGAGTCCTCATATATATCACACTATCATAGAAGTCACCAAAAGCAACCATAACAACAACAAACTCAAACTTGTGAAATTTGGCATCATCTGTGAAAAGAGCCTGTTGTTTGGTTTGAATTCATATGAACATTTCCTAATTTCAGATTCAGGAATGATATTTTATCTTCATCAGATTCAAAGTCTCACAAGATCCAAGACCTAGGGGGAATTTTTGTTGACTCACAAAAGCCTTTTTTTTCCTATTATGTGTAAAAATTGTGTTTAAATATTGTTCAGATCTGTTAAGTTGTATTTAACATCCAGAAGGAAAAAGTTTGTCCTCTTTCATAAGCTTAAATTTGAAAGGTGATAGGGACCAACTAGAAACTAGAAATTATGCAATTTAATTTCCATTCAATATATTTTTTCAGTCTAAAAAATACTTAATGATTAAATTAGAATACTGGGGCATGGTAAATAGTTACAAAAGACACTTTACTGTTCGAAGAAACCATCATTAATGTATGTATAAGGTAGTCTTATACTGTACATGTGAGATGATGAAATTCTATAGAACTCTACTATTGTGATGGGGTTTGGTAGGGAATGGTGATATCTGAGACCATCTGGGGACATAAATGAAGTTGTCTTAGAGTAGTGATTTAAAAAGTCGTGTGATATAGCTCAGAAAAGGGCTAGATTTGGCAATACAGGTTGTTGATTTGGAACCTGATTGCTAATTACTACCAAGTCAACCACTCTGGGTCTCAGTTTCCCCATCTGTAAAATGGTAGAGTTAAATTAGATGACAGTTCCATGTCTATGATCCTATGATCCTTCAGGTTTTCATCTGCAAAGTGAAAATGTGGTGGTGGACTGGACAATCACTAAGATAGCTCTAAGATCTGTAGTTGAAATATGGACCTGTCTTCCCTGCTATGCAAATGCACTGGGAATACTAAGGTCAAAGACTCTTTTTAAAGCATCCAACAGAGGATTTAGATTCAGAACCAGGAAGAAAGGTGATTTTTCTATTCTCTGATCAATCAGTCAATCAATAAACATTTATTAAATGCCTGCTATGTGCCAGACACTGTGTTAAGGTGTGAAAAAAACAGTTCCTGCCCTCAAAGACCTTACAATCTCAGATTCCTAAATCTCAGCAAATCAGATCCAACAAGAGGAAATATAGCCACCAACATGACACAATTCTTCCTTAAAAGGAATTCAAATGGAAGCATGTATTTGCTACCTTTAAATTACTTTATTTCCCCATGTCTTCTAATACTTCATGTAAAACACTTCTACTTTTGAAATTCTTTGCTTACATAAAAAGTCCCAATTTTCCACTTAATTTCTTTTCTTTTTTCTTTTTTTTTTTTTGGTTTTAATTATTAAGCATTTTTTCTCCATTCTATCTCCTTTTCCCATTTGGAGGGAAGACTATGCTTAAAAATTTGGGTCAAGTTCTACATATTAATTCATTATCTTTTCAAGAGATTGTTAGCATGCATCATCAATCCTCTGTCCACTTGATTTCTAGAAAGTCTACTTCTCCTTGTACTTCCAAGTCAGCTTGTCTAACATCCCTGCAGTGTGGGCACTCCTCAGAATACTCTCTGACCTCATCTTTTGCATTAGTATCCCCTATATATTTTCTGGCATCAGTTTACTGTATTTAATATCTGCTGATTAAAAGAAAATCACTATGCTAGTTGAACAATATCAATATGTGCCCATGGATTTTTGTTTCTTTAAATCTTAGTACAAGCGATAGTTTTCATGCAAATTTGAAAAGGTACCTGTTTGTTGCCCAAGACAATTCCTTGTATTCCTAGACACCTAATCCTGAGTTTGTAATTCACTTGTGGCTGTCTCCTTTAGGTTTATGATAAACTCATGCCCATGAGTCTGTTGTTCATGGTCTGTTGCTTACAATGTCCTTAGTAACTCCCTGTTTACTGTGTTTTTAGGGTAGGCTTTACGTCATCATGTATCTACAATCCTTTTAGTTCTCACCCAAACATCTGCAATCCCAATACCCTTGGGTTATCCTGTGACAACATAATAATTCTTAGATTTTGTCATCTCTAAGAGGTAACAGGATATATTTTTAGTGAGAAATTATAATCTTAGGAGTATCTTCTAAGTGAAGTATTTATGTTTTTTCAGAGATGAGATCATTTTTATTCTAGAAAAGAAAATTGTCAAAAATAAATAGAAAATACCCAGAGAACAGAGTATGGCATAATATAAAATGATGATTCTCCCTCTTCTGTGTTTCTAGAAGCTAGACGTTTCAACCGGCATTTTCTGTTTTACTATCAACTCCTAAAAGATTTTTAAAAGCATTATTAATTCTGAATCAGATATACTGGCTTTGTGACATTGGACAAGTCATCTCTTTCCTCATCACTCTAGAAAACTCCGCAAGACTATTACATCACAATTTTAACAAAAGTTGATAGTTAATAGAAAAAGGACAATTGAGGGTGGAACTATGAGTCTTAGCTCATGTCAGTTACCCATGATGAAATAATAACGTCTTCATATGGCGTATAAGAGTTTGCAGATTTTTTTTCCTGATAAAGCAGCCAGGCAAGATAACAAGAATTATTATTTTACTGATGAGAAAACATAGATTCAGAGAGATGAAATGATTTTCTAGCAATCTATGTTCAAGTCTAGTTCTCCAAGTCCAGCCCTATTACTAGTATGTCATGTCAATCTAATAATCTGGACTTTATTTAAAGCATAAATAACTGCATCTTGGGCCATCTCCAGCCATCCCGATGAATATGAGGCCACTGGACCCAGATGGCTCTGGAGGAGAAAGTGAGGCTAGTGATCTTGCACAGCCCATCCTCACTCAAATCAAAGTCAACTGCAAGTCTTGTCATCATATTAATGTCATGATCCTCATTGAGAATGAAGGATAAACACAACCTGTGTGTGAGTAGCAGGTCCTCTCCCCTCAGTTCACTTACCCTCACCTCCCATTTCCTCCCCTCTTTCCTCCTGTCCTCTCCTGTCCTCTACTCTCCTCTGGTGTTCTAGGTAAGGGAAGGTACACTCCATGACCAAAAGTTGCCTCTTTTTTCCTTTGGTTTGCTGGCTACATTTCTTTCTCAAAGATCAAGCCCTAAACCAATCCATTCTGGAGTTCATGGATTGGACAACAACTCCCCACCTAGCACAGAGAGAATGAAATAGCTAAATAATAATTGTTTCTCTTTTTACCCAGGAACCCTGAGGGTCTTCCTCTCCCAATCTATTTTTTTTATCAAAGGGGTCATTCCTTGAATAACTTAAAGAAGCCTATTCATTGAATGGTTGCATCTCACTCAAAGTGAGAATGTAATGAGACCTTAGGTTGAAAGGGACAGGGTCTCCCATTGCCATCTCCCTGGGCCACCTCCAGTCATCCTGATGAATATCAGGCCACTGGACCCAGATGGCTCAGGAGAACAAAGGGAGGTTGATGCCCTTGCACAGCCCTCCCTCACTCAAATCAACGTCAACTGCAAGTCATCATCTTTACAACATGATAATCTTTGAGAATGAAGAACAAACACAACAATCCCCACTGATGGAATAGTAGTAACCTCTACTCAGAGCTACTGGAATCCTAGGAAAGGAACTATGTAGTAAGTAACTCACCTACTCATAATAGCTACCACTTATACAGTGCTTTAAGGCTTGAAAGCAAACCTTTGCAAATATTATCTCATTTGATCCTTATGATAACCCAGGGAAATAAGTGTTATTGCATTCATTTTACAGAGGAGGAAATTGAGAAAGACAGAAGTTACATGTCTTGCCTAGAGTCACATACCTTTATGAATAACTAAGGCAAGATTAGAACTCAGGTCTTCCTGGTTTCAGATTAAATGCTCTATCCACTGAGTCACCTAGTTGCCCTGACTCCTCTTCAAGTTTTCTATAGTGGGTGAGTTTTGAAATGTAACCTTATTTCATTGATGAGAGATATCACAGTTGTATTTTTAATTCCTTTTCATGCATACTTTTTTGGGGATTGTTTAATGCTTTTATGTACTAACTGGGCAACAATTAGTGAAAACATTTTTTTTAAAGGAATGCCAGGTGGCTTGCAATTTTATTCCTTTACAATTGTCTTGTATTGTTTTTTGATGTCCAGGATAAGTGTGAGGAAATACATTTCATGTTTATCATGGTAATATAAAAATAAAGAAATACGGCATTGTACTTCTGACAGATGACTGTTTAGGGGGAAAAGAGTATCAAAAATATGGTCTATACTGATGATCATCCAGAAGAAAATGTGTTTTAAACAAACCAGAACAAAAATACCCCTTCTTGTGCAAAAATTCAACACATTCCTAGTGAGTAAGTTGAGTATGGCTCAGGGAAAGACTGGGTTCCTTTAGACCTATCTTAATCAACAAATCCTTAGTTACTCTGGTTGCCCCAATCTAATCTATCTGCTAGAGATGTGAGACAGCACTATTTTGAGGACAGTCTGATCATATATCATACTGTGAAAGTTCTTTGGGTTTTAGTTTTCTAGTGCCTATAATGTAGGTCTTCATCACCTCCTAGGTAATGCAGAACCTTCATTACCATGATCAGGATATTGTATCATCATTATTTAGTAATAACAACATGTTACATTACATAGAGTCAGGAAATCCCAGGTATAATTTCCAACACCGACACCCAGTTATATGACCCTGGGCAAGTCACTTAAACTTTTGGTGTCCTAAGTAATACCCAAAAACTATAAAATGAAGAACATGTGTTAAACCTGCGTTGAGAGAGAAACTTCCTCTCTGAGATTTCCCTACACCAAGGAAATCATGTTCTAGTACAAGGTCTGGCACACAGTAAGTACATAGTCAAAAAAGGTGGAACAAAACAGAGAACTAGGCTTAGAAACAGAAAGATCTGCGGTTGTACTTATGTGAGCCAAGATAGAGGGGTAATCAATGAATCACTGTAACTCTCCCATATTCACCTCCAAAAACCTTAAAATATCATCCTCAAACAAGTCCTGGAACAGCAGAACCAGAAAAGAGACAAGCTAAAGCAATCTTTTAACCCAGGAAACCTGCAAAATTGATAAGAAAAGTCTGTCTCACTCTGTAAAAGGGGAACATAATACAGGACAGAATGCACTCCAACAAACCAACAGCAAGCCCCATCTCAACAAATCAGTTGGGGATGCTGAGCCCTAGTGCAGTGGAACAGGCAAACACCAGTACCAGGATCCCCCACTACCTTGGCATATATAAGAAAACTGGCAGACTACAGCTAAATTTGTCACAGGAAGAGATTGACAGCAAAACTATACTCCTCTCAGAATGTGATAAATCCAACCAAAAAAGAAACAAGAAAGAAATCAATGAGTATTGGAAATAGAGTATTGGAATAGAGCATTGGAATAGAGTATTGGAAAAGTTAGGTATGACAGACCTTTGAAGAAAATTGAATAGGAACAGAAAGGAATATACCTTTTCTCAATGGCACATGGAACCTACACAAAGAATTGATGATATATTAGGGCATTAAAACCTCAAAATCAAATGTAGAAAGACAGAAATATTAAATCTATTCTTTTTAAATCAAAATGCAATAAAAATTACTTTCAACAAAGGCAGTAGAAAGATAGATTAAAATTAATTAGAAACTAAATTATGTAATCCTAAAGAATAAGTGAGTCAAAGAATGAATCATGGAAACAATCTATCATTTCATTAAAGAAAATGACAACAGTGAGACAAAATTCCAAAATTTATGGGATGCAGCCAAAACAGTACTTAGGGGAAAATGTATGTTTTCTAAATTTCTACATCAACAATATATATAAAGAGCAGATCAATTAATTGGTTATGCAACTAAAAAAACTAGAAAAAGAACAAATAAAAAATCCCCAACTGAGCATCAAATTGGAAATTCTGAAAGCTCAAAGGTGAGATTAATAAAAATGAAAGTAAAAAAAACATATATTGAACTAATAAAATTAGGAGCTGGTTTTATGAAAAAATAATAAGATAACTAAACCATTGCTGAATTTGATTTTTTACAAAAAGAAAGAAAACAAAACATCCAGCATCAAAAAAGGGTGAAATGACAACTAATGAAGAAAAAAATAAAGCAATCATGAGGAAATATTTTGTCCAATTATATGCCAATAAATCTGACAACTTGAGTGAAACTGATGCACATTTACAAAAATATAACTTACCCATATTAATAGATCAGGAAATAGAGTGCCTAAATAATCCCATGTTAGAAAAAAAAGATTGAACTAGCCATTAATGAACTCCCTAAGAAAAACTCCCCAGCATCACATGAGTTCACAAGCAAATTCTAGTAAACCTTTAAAGAACACTGAATTCCAATGTTATATGAACCATTTGGAAAAATAAGCAAAGGATGAGTTCTACAAAACTGTTTTTATAACTTAAAATGTTTCTGATACCTAAACCAGAAAGAACTAAAATAGAGAAAGAAAATTATAGACCAATATCCCCAATAAATATTGATGCAATTTTTTAACAAAATACTAGCAACATATCACAAGAATTATACACTATGACCAGGAAAGACTTTTGCCAGGAAGGCAGAGTTGGTTCAGTGTCAGGAAAATTAATGATATAATTGACCATATCAAAAACAAAACCAACAAAAATTTTGTGATTATCTCAATAGATGCTGAAAAAAGCTTTTGACAAAATATAGCATCCATTTCTATTTTTAAAAAAAGACACAACATAGAAATAAAGGGAACATTCCTTAAAATGATAAATAGTATCTATCTAAAACTATCTGTAAACATTATCTATAATGGGGATAAGCTACAAGCCTTCACAGTAAGGTTATTATTCAATATAGTAAAAAAGAATGTTAGTTATAGCAATAAAAAAAGAAAAGAAATTGAAGAAATTAGAAGAGGCAAGGAGGAAACAAAGTTATCACTCTTTGAAGACAATAGGATGCTATACTTAGACAACCCTAGAGAATCAACTAAAAAATTACTTGAAAGAATTTACAACTTTAGCAAAATTGCAGCTATCAGATAAACCCATATAAATCATCAGCATTTCTTTCTTACCAACAAAGTCCAGCAGCAAAAAAAAGAAAGAAAAATTTAATTTAAAATAACTGTAAACAATATAAAATACTTTCAAGTCTATCTGCCAAGACAAACCAGGAAGAATATGAACACAGTTACAAAACACTTTTAACACAAATAAAGTCAGTCCTAAGCAACTGGAAAAATATGAATCACTCGTGGGTAGGCTGAAATAGCATAATAAAAATGACAATTCTAAATAAGTTAATTTCCTTTTTAGTGATATACCAATCAAATTACCAAAAAAATATTTTGTAGAACCAGAAAAAAAATCATAATATAGTTCATCTGGAAGGACAAGGTCAAGAATATCAAGGGAATTAATAAAAAAACAAATACAAAGGAAGGTAGCCTAGCAATATCAGATTTCAAACTATGTTATATAGCAATAATCATCAAAACTATCTGATTCTGGTGTTTTGGGCTAGTCTAATTTTAAAGGTGTTATTTTTTTCAGCATTTTGGGGGGTGGGTTTCCTTTAGCAAACTGTTGACTCATTTTTCATGATTTTCTTGCATCACTCTCATTTCTCTTCCAAATTTTTCCTCTACTTCTCTTACTTGATTTTCAAAATCCTTTTTGAGCTCTTCCATGGCATTGCTGTCTTCTTCAGGTTGTATGTTTGGATCTTCCTTGTCACCAATGACACAGGAAAATACTATATAGTCTGTTTCTTTTCCCTTGTTTGCTCATTTCCCCAACCAATTACTTGACTTTTGAGCTTAGTTAAGTGGAGGTCACCAGAAGCAGCCTCCATTTCAGTAGTGGTTGCAGCTGCCCTGAGCTTGGGGCAGGGCCTGGGGTTGGACCATGCTCCCCTCTCAACAGGTGAGTGACCCTTCCCACTGATCTTTGAAGCTGTCTTTAGCATTTGTGGTTTGAGAAATTTGGAAAGCACTGCAGCTGCCTGTGATTCAGTTCCCTCAGGCAGGTTCCTGTCCATGCTGTTCAGTTCCCTAAGATCTTTCCCATCAACCTTCCAGATTGTCTTGGGCTGGCAATTTACTTCAGTCTGTCATTTTGTGGCTTCTGCTGCTCTAGAATTTGTTTAGAACAGTTTTTTATAAGATTTTTGAAGTATTTGGGGCGAGAGCTCTAACTGGTCCCTGCTTCTAGTCTGCCATCTTGGCTCTGCCCTTGGTAATGATTATTTTTCTTTTCTTTTCCTTTTTAGTTTTCAACATTCACTTTTTATAAGATTTGAGTCCTCAATGTTTTCCCCTCCTTCTCCCGCCTTTGTCCAAGATGACATGCAATCTGATAAGACCTCTGCATGTACCATCATATTAAACATACTTCTGCATTAGTCATGTTGTGAAGTCAGTACAAAAGGGAAAAACCACGAAAAGGAAAAAGAAAAGAAAATTATATGCTTCAATCTGCATTCAGACTTCACAGTTCTTTCTCTGGATGTGGACTGCATTTTCCATCATGAGTCTTGAAACTGTCTTAGATTATTGTACTACTGAGAAGAGCTAAGTCTATCAAAGCTGGTCATCACACAATGTTGCTGTTACCGTGTACAATGGTCTCCTGGTTCTGCTCATTTCACTCAGCGTCAATTAATGTAAATCTCCAGATTTTTTCTGAAATCCACCTGCTCATCATTTCTTATAGCACAATAGTATTCCATTGCATTCATATATCACAAATTATTCAGCCATCCCCTAACTGATGAGCGCCCCCTCAATTTCCAATTCTTTGCTGCCACAAAAAGGGCTGCTATAAATATTTTTATATGCATGGCTTCTTTCCCCATTTTTATGAATTCTTTGAGATACAGTCCTAGTAGTGGTATTGCTGGATCAGAGGGTCTGCAAAGTTTTATAGCCCTTTGGGTATAGTTCTAAATTGCTCTCCAGAATGGTTGGATCAGCTCACAACTCCAATAAGGAAATATTTTAAAGCCCTTCACCAACCTTAAAATACTACCTAAATATTAACTATTATTATTAATAATATCAACTCTTCTAATATGCCACTCAATGTACAGTTCCCTGAGGGAATGGGTCAATGGGTACGCTGTCATTCTATCATCAATCATCGTCATCTTCATTATTATATAATAATATTAAAAAGAGTCAGTAATCACTGAAATCTCTCGTCTCCCCTATCTATATGACACAAAATATCTTTTGAACATTAGTCTTTAATAGTGTCAAAATATGTATAGATGACAGAATGTTGTATGATTTTAAAAACAAGATTCCTTTCTACTCTCCCTTCTCCAAGTTTTCTTCTCCTTTTGGTAATAACAGCTTCTGTCACTTTCAACAACTATAACTATTACTCCAGCAGTTCAATATACCTTGCAAACATTATGATGTAAGCATTTGGTTTGTTATTTATATGCCACTCAGTGTAAAGCCCCCTGAGGGAAGGGGTCCATCTGCATTCTAAACCCCTCTCAAATTTGTGGGTGCTAGGAATGCCTGGTATTTATAAGATAACGCATGTAGACACACAAAGAAATTCCCCCCATCCTTTCCTTACCCATGACCTACTCCTACCCCCATCTCTGTTGTAATATAATGTTTCATCTTTGGAGCATGTGGAACTAATTATTAACATATGCACCTGACTCTGGGCATCAAAATCTTCCACATGAGGTGGAGTGGTCTTAAAACTTCTTTCTCACTCCCACTCATCCTGCCCTGCCTAAGCCATCTTCATATTTTTTTACTTATTCATATTGTCCTAGCTATTATTCTGTCAGACCCTATCTCCCCTTAATGTTCAGGCCTTTGCAAAATTGCAATATAATCTGTCTATAGGCCCCTTGAGATCAAGCTTCCTTGAAAGCAAGCATTTCCTAAGTACCATTTAACTATTGCTTTTGTCTAATTCATTGAAAACCATGCACGCAGCAGACTTTGACCCTAAGATATGACTTATAGGCCTGGAATGTGATAAAGGGATGGGCAGTGGTGACATATGTCATGTCCTGAAAAGCATAAAGGTCCTAATCCTATCTTAATTGTGAGTGTCTATAATTTCAATATAGAAGTCTGGGTTTTGATTCCTGTTAAATAGTGAATGCCCTGAGAAAGGTAATTTACTTGTCATTTTGGTTAAATATTTCAAATTAAGAGTAATTCGGTAATGAGACACTTCATTCCTCTCCAAGCTGAACTTCAGACTTCCTCCACTATGTCCCAGTTCTTTATTATGAAGTCCAACTCCAGCCCTGAAATTCATACGCTGGAGGTACCTGCATACTTTGCAGTCCCTGCCTCTGACATGATGGCACTTCTCGAAACCTCCATTTAAGAAGGGCAGCCATACCAACCATGTCTCATTCCTCTCCAGGTTACACTCTGGACTTTCTCCACGATGCCCCCAGTTTTTAATACCACCCCCTTTCAACTTTCTTTTATGGGTTATCTTCCTTCATTATAATGTAAATTCCTTGAGATCAGGAAATGTCTTTCCCCCCCTCTTTTTAAGTGCAGTACTAAGCACAATTCCTGTAGCCTTAAATAAATACTTGAATTAGTGGATGAACTAATGACACAGAGATACAACACCTGCCAGCAGTTCAGGAGGTGTCTGATCTCAAGATGCAAATTATATTTTGACAACCTGTCTCAGTGGGCTTACTCCAGAAAGATGCTCTTTGTCCATAAGATGAGACTCTGACCCTCACAGACCAGCCTGGAGAGAGGTGCAAAGCTGCTTTGAGCGGCATGCATAGGCTCTTCTCTCTTAAAAGAGTTGTGTAGACATGTCTTCATGTAGGGAGAGAATAATTAGTTTGGAGCCACTGGACCTTATTTCAAGACCCTCTCTGTATCTTACTAGCTATATAATTTGGCATGTTTTTTAATGTTTCTGTTCCTCTCTGTCCTCATCTGTAAAAGAAACGGTGGAACTACATAGTCTTAAAGGTCCCTCCATGTTTATAGCTCTAATCCTAATGAACCTATGTTCTGATCCAAGGTCTTCCACTGAGCTCTATGTTCCTTACTGAATTGAATTGAATGAAATTGTGTACAGGTCACTACCTCTCTGGGACTTATTTTCCTCATGTGAAGAAGTCTGGAAGTTGCGCATGATCCAAATCCAAATTTCAGTCAGGAGAGACTTCATGGGTAGTATAGTTTCACCTGTTTCTGAAAATAATTGCCCCATGGTTTTCCCAATAAATGGTCATATGGCTTCTACTTAAAGACCTCACTTTTGGAAAACCCCAGAGTCCAACTACGTTTTTAGATCATGACAAATCAGGAGAAATTGTTCTATACAGAGAGCCAAAAATCCGCCTCTCTGAAACAAAGGTATTGACTCTGTTTTGCTCTATCCATGAGGTGGATTTCTGATAAGGCTTTCCAAGCCTGTTTTAGGGCTACTCATTCATCTTTGATGTCAACCTTCACCTAACTCTCACCTGTGAGTCCAAGAAGCTGTAGCATGCACAGTGGCTGCATCTTGGCAGATGGGTTAAACTAGGTTAAGGGTAAACAAAACTCATCAAAGGGATATATGCCCCAAGCATGTGAAGACTTGCAGACTGGCAGAATGGGCAGATGAAAACAATTTGTTCCAATAGTCATGAAGGAGGTGGAATCCGGCACTGTGAAATATTTACATATTGAAGATGTCAAGGTCATTTACTGCATCCCAGACTACAATCAGTTGTCTTTCTGCTGGACTTCAATGATTTTGGCAGAGAGAGTGAGGCTGAACAAATTTTGTGCAAGTCTGTCTCACTTAAATTCACCCACAAGTCAAGACATCACTCCATGATGTCATGGTTCTTTTCAGAAACAACAACAATTATCTATGGGTCCCAACGAAACAATTCTAATCCTTCTTATATGTAATAATCCTTCAATACTTGAATACAGATACCAAGTCTCCTCAAAGTCTTTTCAAGAATAAACATTTCTATTTTCTTCAAACAATTTTCATATATCATTATCTCAAGGCTCTTCAGGTTATTCCTCTCTCTCTCTCTCTCTCTCTCTCTCTCTCTCTCTCTCTCTCTCTCTCTCTCTCTCTCTCTCTCTTTCTCTCCTCTCTCTCTCTTCACCCCCTCTCCAGTTTATCCATGTCTTCCAAAAAATAAGTCAACTCGAATGGAATAACATATGATCTGAATAGGGCAGAATACAGGAAACTACTTCTTGATTTAGGTCACTGTTGTTCTCTTGATGTGATTTAATATTGTATTACCTCTTTTTATTTGAGTAGGGGATGAGGAAGCTGGACCTCCCTATACACACTTTCTTACATCACTATTCAAGTCTGAGAAAGTTCACTAAAAATGCCAAACTTTTTTTTTAAATGTACAGCTATTTGTCATGTTTACCCTATCTTTTAATCCCACATCTTAACCCCAGTCAATTTACAAGACACAGTACTGCTCCAAGACCTTTATCACATGGGATCTGGGAATGAGTTATAGAGTCAATCAATTGTATAACAAACATATGAAAATTCCCCACTCTTTCTATTGAAATAATCAATCAATCAATCAAAGCCATAATTTAGTTAATAAATTTTAAAGGAATGAAGTACTTTGAGACTTTAGATGACATCAAATAATGAAATGGATTGTGATTGGGTGGAAGAACTAGTCTTATGTCTGGTTCTATGTATATCAAAGGAGATCCTAGCAGGAACATTCCTGTAATTTCTTCAGGAGCTGAGTAATGCCAGTTCTTGGAGAAGATGTGTCCTTAATCCTATGCCAGAGGGCAACAAGAGGAAGGGAGTGAGCCTGGAAGCAATATCATACTCCACCTCTACCCCTATCCCCATTGACCCTGTTATTGGAAAGATTGTATTAGTATTGAGCAAAAACTCCAAAAGAAACTGAAAAGGGGAAAACTAGACAAAATCATGTCTACAGAGATGGCTTCAGGTATTACCTTTTCTGGGAAGAGAGACATTACATTTTAGGGCTCTAAAGACTATAACCTCCCAGGGAAAAGGAATGAGCTACACATTTGTGCTCTCTAAGCTTGACCTCACTTTCCTCTACACTATGTATGTACTGATAGGAAGGTGGTTTCATTTTGGGAGCAGGGAATGATTTAGGGCAGCTAGGTAGCATAGTGGATAGAATGTTGTACTTGAAATCAGGAAGACTCATCTTTCTGAGTTCAAATCTGGCCTCAAATATTTACTAGCTATGTGATCCCAGGGCAAGTCACTTAACCCTGTTTACCTCAGTTTCCTCATCTGTAAAATGAGCTGGAGAAGGAAATAGCAAACCACTCCAGTATCTTTTGCCAAGAAAACCCCAAATAGTGTCATGAAGAGTTGGGCATGACTGAACAAAAACAATTATTTTATACCAAATGTTCTTACTATAAGATTTTAGTGAATACCAGTATCTAAAAGCAAACTGTGACTGCCAGTCTAGTCATCAACTGAGAGCCCAGCAGATTGCTTTTTTATGACTAATATTAATGGAAAAACAACCCCTAAATCCTTCATGCATACCCTTATAACCCTGAGAACTGAAGTAGTGAGATCTTCTCTGCACACTTAAGCTGCCAGTATGAGGAAGAATTAGGAGAATAAGACCAAAGGGCCTACTACAGCAAAGCTGTTTCATTTTTTAACCCAAGCACAAAGCTTTAAATGAATGTTTCTTTAAATTTATCTTAACAAATTCAGCCTAATAGTTTAACCTATCAACATCTTTTTAGATCCTAACTCTGACATACTAAATGGCAGTTATCTGTCTGACCTTTGTGCCATCGGTAATTTTGATAAGCATTTCACTTTAGCCTTTATCCAAATCATTGACAAAAATGTTCAACAGCACAGGACCAAACATAGAACCCTGGGTACTCCATTGATACCAAATAAATTGAGATCTCTTAATTGATGTTTCCTTACAATTAGTTCTATGTTAACCTTACTATCAGTTAGAACCTCCACCTTTCCACTTTGTTCAACAGCACAGAATGAATGACTGCCAAATGTTTTGCTTATATGTAAATGAAGTACACAACATTTTACAATCCATCTATTTAGGAAAAGTTGTCCCTCTCCCCAAATAAAGAAGACATATTAAATCAATTTGAATTGATTGTTCTTTGTGAAATCATCTTAGGGATCTTATTTTATTTTCTGGATATTCACTAACCCTTTCTTTGATTACGCTTTCTGAAACAATATCAACTAAGTTCAATTCAATGGCCTGTTTTTCTAGCAACAACTAGATTCCCTTTTGTTGAAAATCATGAAATATTTAGCTATCTCCAGTTCATCAATACCTCACCTGTTTTTCACAATCTTTCAAAGATTTCTTTCATAATCTGGGTCTTCTATCCTGAATTGATTGAGGTCATCTATGTGTTTGCTTAATTAAGTTGGGGCAGCTAGGTAGTGCAGGCAGCTGCATCTGAAGTCAGGAAGACCTTTAAATTAGCCATTGGACACTTACTAGATGTGTGAGTCTAGACAAGTAATTTAACCTTGTATATCTTGATTTCCTCATCTGTAAAATGAGTTGGAGAAGGAAATGGCAAAAACAAATTCAGTATTTTTGCCAAGAAAATATCAAATGGGGTCACAAAGTCAGACACAAGTGAAATGTCTGAACAACAACATTCACCCCAAGTAGAATTTTGTTTCTTCTTTGTTGCATCTATTTTACCATATATAGTTGTCTTTCATCTCTCTTTCTTTTGGCAGGGTGTGGGTAACGATTTATCATTTTTCATCAGCCCCAGCTCATTAAAAATTTTAGCTTTTTTACAGAGCTAGAACAAAACATCATAATCATTTACATACAAACTTGTGTCTCCCATTAAATTGTAAGTTCCATGGGAAGAAGAATTGGTTTGTTCTTTTCCCTTGTATCCCCAGTGGCTAAAATGGTGTCTGACACATAGGAAGCACCTAATAAATATTTATTGATGGAATGATTGCTTTAATTTTCATCACTGGCCATTGTCTGCATAGTCTCTATGTGTATTTTAAATTATCTTTTCAGTTAACAAAAATCTGTTTTCTCTTCCTTCGAAGCACTCCCTACTAAACCAATTGGGGGCAAGGAAGAGCAGGGTTAAAGGGGGAACGAAACACTAGTAACAAGTATGCATCATCAAGCAAAACAAATTCCCACATTAGTCACGTCCCAAAATACGTTTCAACCAGCAACCTGAATCCATTATGTCTCTGTCAGAAGATAAGCAGGCTGCTTCATCATCTCTTCTATACAATTATGACTGGTCTCTGTATTGATCAGGGTTCTTAAATGTTTTGCAGTTGTTCATCTGTATAATGTTTGTATTATATATATTGTTCTCATAGATTAATTAATAACTTCATTCTGTATCCATTCATATAATTCTTCTCAAGTTTCTCTGACACTGTTGACTTTCATATTTTTTATGACACCATATCAATTCAATATATTGATATACCATAATTTGTTCTCCCATTCTCCAATTGATGAGAATCCCCTTAGTTTCAAATCCATTATTGTTAAGAAAACAGTGATTGTAAATATGGCATATGCTTGGTTTCCTTTTCTCTTTCTTTGATCTCTTCAAGGTATCATATTTTTAAAAATCTAAATTGCCTGATGAATGTCTTTGTGCATACATGTTGGTCTCTTTAGACACTCACCGCTTGTCTCCCTCATCAGAACTTATTTCTTTTTTTCTATTTTATCTTTAGAATTTTATTCCTAAGAACGTCCTATCCCTCCTGGGTTGACTTTCCCATTAAAATTTTTGGTCACAGAAGTCAAGCTATTCATTGTCTGAACATTGTTTTTTCTTTTATTTCTTTTTTGTAGATAACAAGATTATTTTTAATTAATATGTCCTTTCTACCACCTGACACATACCTCCCCCTGTCTGTTGTACACACAAATTGCAAATTAAAAATAAATAAATAACTAATCTAACCCAATAATTAAATTTTTTAATATATAACTGCTTAGTCAGGCAAAATAAATTCTCCCATTAGCTAAGCTACCCCAAAACTTGTCTTTTTCTATATTTTAAGTTTATTGTCTTTCCATTGGGAGGTGAGTGGAATGTTTCATCTTCATTCTTCTTTCGTAAAAGGTAGGTAGGTAGCACAGGGGATAGAATTACAGTCAGGAAGATCAGAATTCAAAACTAGCCTCAGACTCATTTTAGCTGTATGTCCTTGGGCAAGTCATCTAACCTCCCTTTGCCTCAGTTTTCTCCAACAATAAAATGAAAATAATACTAATTCCTACTTCCCAGGGTTATAGTGAGGATCAAATGAAAATAATTACCATGTGCTTAGCATAGTATCTGACATTACTTAAAGCAAATGTTATATAACTGCTTAATTTTTGTTATTATTTTATAACGCTCACTTGACTCAGTGTCAGCTCATAAAGGTCTTCCCATTTTCCTTTGAAGTCATTAATTTCATCATTTCCTATGGAACCATAATATCCATGAGCTTTGCATACATTCATATTATTTATTTAGCTATTCTCCATTAGGTCAGCCTAGCATTAAAAAAAGAGCTGCTGCAAATATTTTTGTACATAAAGATTATTTTGTTCTTTCTTTAATTTCTTTGGGATACAGGCATAGTAATGGTATAGACAGGTCAAAGTTTGCACAGCTTGGGAAGTTTCTAGGAATACTTGTAAATCCATTTCCAGAATGCCTGGAGCAATTCATAGCTCCCTATCAACAGTGGACTTATGTATGTATCTATTTCCCCACAGCCCCTCCTCCACAATTTGCCATTCTCTTTCTGTTATCCTTGACAGTTCAATAGGTCTGAAGATGAACTTGAAAGTTAGTTTAACTTACATTTTTCTATTAGTGATTTAAAGCATTTTTTCATAGAATTGTTGATAGCTCAGATTTTTTTTCCGTTGAAAATCACTTGTTCATATCTTTTGGCCACTTATCTATTATGACATAATGCTTAGTCTTCTAAAAGCTAATCAGTTCTTTAACAGTAATAGTATATATAACACCTGTAGAGGTTACAGAGGATTTTACCAATATCATCTCATTTTATCCTTACCACAACCCTGAGAAGTAATTTGTAGTATTATTCCCATTTTACAAATGAGACAATTAAGGCAGATACAGGTTAAGTGACTTTCCTTGGCAAATCACATATAGCTAATAAATATCTGAGGTAGTATTTGAACTCATTTGCCTGATTCAGAGGTCAGCACTCTATCCACTGTTACATTTAGCTGCCTCAGTATTTATCTTAGAAATGAGACCTTTGAAAATTTGAGAAGCTGAGGAGAAGAAAGTTCTCAACACCGAAGTCACTATCAGATAAATCAAAATCTGGAACACATGGTTTATCAATAGGTATATTGCCATCTGCTTGGCTTTTAAACCCTAAGAACCTTAGATTCTTTCTTCTGATTTACAGGTGAAGCCTCCTATAGGTGGTGTCTCCTCCAATTTGAATAAGAACTCCTTAAGAGAAGGACTCATTTGCTTTTCTGTTTTTATCTTCAAAGCTTAGCTAAGTGCTTTTTCGAGAGTAAGCACTTCATAAATGTTTTTTATTCATTTATTCATTCATTCATTCACATTAAGGAAAGACTTTTAGTCATATTTGTCAGCTGCCAATACATTCGGGATATGAGACCCTTGTTAAAGACATTTGACATATAGATTCCCTGCTCCAGGCCTCTAAACTCTTCAGTTTATAAATGTTTGTCTTTAATTTTAATGCTCCAAATCAGACAATCTATAATGATGATGATGATGATGATGATGAAGACAATGACATTTCTATAGTTTGCAACATATTTTATACATTGTGCATCTGATCCTCACAGCAACTCTTTGAGGTGGGAACTACAGGTATTATTTTTCCCATTTTGCAGATGAGGTGGGGTGGTTGTTATCCTTCGTTCTTGAAGAGGACCAAAATGACATCTCTGTGCTAGAGTCAAGTTTCAATGGATCCAATTGTGACTGATCAGACCACTAAGAGCCCGGAATGCTCTACCACAAAGAGATCGTGTGAACATTTCAGGTGGGGATACTCTAAATTTGTGCATCCTACACTTCCTTTGAGCTACCTCAATTCTGCTTTGCTCATAGAGCACAGCACCTTTTCTGATGTGGGCATGCCATGCTAAGCAGCCCTGTGCCAGTGTTTTCCATGTCACACAATTAAGTCCAAAATTCTTACACAAGACCTTGAGAATGTCCTTGTATTGCTTGTTCTGACCACAATGTAAATGCTTCCCCTGTGTGAGTTCTCCATAAAACAATCTTTTTGGCAAGTGTATGTTTTGTATTCAAACAACATGCCAAAAAAAAAGACTTGCAGATGAAGTAACTGAAGCTGGGGAGTTATATCACTTGTCAACATTAGCACAACTTTTAAGTGTCAGAAGCAGAACTGGAACTCAGATTTTTCAGATATCACATGAAGTACTTTAGCTACTATGTCTCTTGAACCATAACCTCTCTGCCTAAGCCCTTATAACTTGATGCTAAAATTCCCTGACATTGTTTGCCTACACCTAATATTGTCTGACAGACTATCTTGACACCAGGCTCTGTATACAAGTCTAGATACTCTCCTCACTTTGGAGTCCTTTGAAGATTTTTTGACTAGGCTCTGGTATGACACTCTAGTCTCTAGGTCCTTCTCTGTCCATCTAGCCACCCATTAGGAATCAGGATTGACATATTCTATGCTTATTTCAGGGACAGAGGAAAAGGGAAGAAGTTACAAAACCACATAATTTAGAACTTGTTTTTGGGGGTGGAACCAAGATGGTGGAGTAGAAAGACTCACATTTGCTAGCTCCGAACCCACAGCCCATGGATTTCCTCTAAAAAGAACTCCTGACAAATTCTGGAACAGTGGAAGCCACACAGCAACACAGTGAAGGAGATTTCCGTTCCAGAGAGCCCTGAAAAACTGACCCCAAAAGTTCATTGTGCCCTGGCCACGCGGCACTGAGAGGAGCGAGCAGAGCTGAGCAGGCTTCAGGGACAGAATCTCCAGCAGCCGTGAAGGTCCCTCCACCCACAGATGCACAGGTCAGTGAGAGAGATAGGCTGAGAGGGGAGCGGGTATCTCTGGGACTCAGGCTCCTTTGGGAGGCAGCAGGCCCCCTCGGGAGGCAGCAGCAGAGGCAGCAGGCGGCCAGAGGCTCCCAGAGCAGGCAGGAGCTCAGCAGCAGCTCCATTAGAGAAGGTCTCTGCATAAACCCACTGAGGGAACTAAGCCTGGGAGGTGGCCCTGCCCCCACCTGAGAACCTCATTTAATCTTACCCTGAATAGCAGCCAGGCCTGCCGCCAAAATCCCTGAGGCTGAGGAGCAGCATTTGAATCTCAGACCCCAAGCACTAGCTTGGGCAGACCTAGGCCAGGGGTGGAGAGGACTATCAGAAGTCAAGTAACTGGCTGGGAAAATGCCCAGAAAAGGGAAAAAAAAATAAGACCAT
>CM053774.1:93059375-93110436 GCA_028658325.1 Potorous gilbertii | reverse complement strand
CTTGCTACTAGGAAATAAGAAATACAGGTAATGGGGAATAGAAAGTTATCTGGCCCTACAGGACAAAAGAGAAGATGGGGTAAGGGAAGGGAGGGATGATAGAAGAGAGGGCAGATTGGTGATATGGGTAATTAGAATGCTCAGTGTATTGGGGAGGGGGAGGGGACAAATGGGGAGAAAATTTTGGAACCCAAAATCTGTGAAAATGAATGTAAAAAGTTAAATAAATAAATTTATTTTAAAAAAATAAAAAATAAATAAAGTTAACAATAAAAAAAAAAAGAACTTGTTTTTAAGGGATGTAAGTGTAGTAGAAAGGAATCTATACCAGTGATTTCACTAGTGTGGGGAACTCCTGGTACAAAAAGTAATTCCTCCACCAATGAGTGGAAACTGCTATAGTTTTGAGTATCAGAGGGTAATTTGGGCACATTCCCCTTCAAATTATTATGAATTATAAGTGGAAGTTGGGCCCAGGTCTTCTGTCCAATGAGATAGCAGTAAAATGTTTTACAAAACTTGAAATGCTTATGTAAATACTGGTTGTTGTTGCCTCCAACTCCTACTTCTCACTGCTCTGCCAAGCTTCTTCCCAGGATTGTATAGAGTCTTTGGAGTATCTTGAAAAGAATCTTATACATACAGGTAGAAGACTATAGCTCTTGCCTCCTTGGGCTTGAAATTGAAAATGATGCCTTAGCTGTGCAATGTTGGTCTAATCATTGTATCTCAGAAGCTCAAACTTTTCCTGTACAACAATATATTAGATGAGGCAACTAGGCAACACAGGAGAGAGAAAGCTGAACCTTCAATCAGGAAAAGCAGAGTACAAATCTTACCTCACAACTCAAGATTATCGGCAAAATGTGGGTGATAATAGCACCCTCCTCACAGAGTTGTAGAGAAGATCAATGAAATAACATGTAAGATGTTTTGCAGATCTTAAAGCACCATAATGTAAATGCTAAGAACCCTTCCAACTCTAAATCTATGACACAATGTATACTCTCCCACAGCAAATCAGAGAAGAGGAAAAAATGACTGGAAGTGATAGAAGGTGATTATGGAAAATGGGGCAAGTGGATCAATCACTGACTCTAAACTAGAGAAGAAAAGAGGTGACTGAGGAAGGACCTAGAGGCAAAGAATATGCCCATAGGCTCACCAAGGCATGAGTCCTTAGTCCCCTGAAGATCTTCATTCTTTTAGCTTCTGGAGTCCTTATCCTATACCAACTATCTACCTCTACTCATCTCCACTGGGATCAATGAAGAAACATCCCAAATAGGCCTGGAGTGACAGTTCAAAGGTGAATATTGGATCATCCTTCATGAAATTTTCTCCTCTCTATTGTCATAAGTCCAGATTTATCATACAAGGTGAATTCTTGTTATCATTCATTTTCAGTCATGTCCAACTCTTTGTGACCCCATTTGAGATTTTCTTGGCAAAGATATTGGAGTAGTTTGCCATTTCCTTCTGCAGCTCATTTTACAGATGAAGAAACTGAGACAACAAGGTAAAATAACTTGCCCAGGGTCACACAGCTAGTAAGAGTCTGAAGCCGGATTGGAACTCAGAAAGATGAGTCTTCATGATTCTAGGTCAAGCACTCTACTTCATCACTTAGCTGCCCTACAATGGCAGTATTTACCCCTATTGCTTCTGTAAAACCATACCTGCAGATAGATAATCTAGTCATATCTACTCTTCCTTCCCATCCACCAACTCATTCCCACCTCATCCCCAATATTCCTTTGTTTCAACAGAGAAAAGATTTGATTTTGTTTTTAAAGGAATTTCCCTAGAATTTCTTAAACCAGTCCTATATAGGGAGTCCCTTATATCTCCACCAATGCAAATCACTACCTGCTCTGCAGCTTGGAGCTTTGATCATACTGAGAAGTTAAATGATGAAAAATACAGACTGCAAAAGTTCAGCATTGGTGAAATCTTTGCAAAGCATGGAAATCTTAGCCTAAGGCCATTCCCATTCCCATGGATCTCTTCAGCTTAAAGGGCTGAAGAGACTTTTGGAGATTCCCATTACTTCCCTATTCAGTTTGGCATGTGGGTCAGTCCATCTATTTCTTAACTCCTTATCCTTCTAAGTGAAATTCCTTAGACATTTAGTCCCCTCCTGCTCACAACATGTCATCAATTTCATAATGGAAGTCAGAGTGAAAAATAGTTTTCTTGATACAAAATTCACTGCAGAAGAGACTTTCTCAGCAAACTATAAAATGATAGGTACTTGTGTTTGGATCCTGCTGCTTTATGTGGAAAATGTAGGGGTGGGGAGTAGTAAAATGATCTTATCTGGAGGGCAATTAAAAGATACTCACCTGGGCACTCATTTTAGAGATCTGGTAACTGTCCCAACATCAGGGAAGTTAGTAATTGTTGAATCTAGAACAGCCAAAAGGGAACTTGAATGGGGTTAGGAGAGTCAGTTCTACATTGCATTCTATTTCCTTAAATACTCTTGAGGGTGCAGAGACATTTTGTAACCCAAGAAATTATTAAAACAAGAGAACCAAAGGAATAAAGCATCTGAAGGGATCTCAAAGTCTATCCAATATAATGCCTTCCTTTTACAGAGGAGGAAACCAAAGCCCATGGAGGCAAGGTCACATGCCAAGGTTCCATGGGGAGTTAAGTATCTGAGCTAGGTTTCAAAATCAAGTCCGGTAGACATTGCTAAAAGAGAAGGACAATTCATGTTCACCTCTTCAAAGCAGAATAAAGGTACTAAGAAGCTATGCAAACATTCACAAGAGAGGGATGAGGTACCCTGAGTTTCAGGATTGAGGAGGCAATTACTATTTTTGATTGTGTTAACCTGTGCATAATTATGTAATTACCTCCTAAAATTTAGTCAGTTTTGCATATCTAAATCATTAACTTTAACAATTGACAAGCTGCTTTGATTAGTATTTTCATACTGTAGTATAGCATGCTTTTGTCAGCTTCCCTGTGATTAGTTATGATTTGGAATTTGTTTATGCAAAATGTTTTCATTGCCTGTTTTGGGGGGCAAAGAGGAGGAGGCGAAGGAGGGGGAAAGGAGAGGAGGTTTAGGCATCCCAACATCAGACTCGGTATGGTTTGCCTCTAGTGGTATAAATGATAAATGTATACATACAAAGGTGCCAGCCCCCAGCCTGCCTCCTCTGTCCTCAAATGGCACATCATTTTAGTTTCAGATTAAAAGAGTACCAAAAGTCTTCACCCTGGGAGAATTGGGTTTTTCCTTGGGAAAATCAAACTGAAGACATCATTGCATATGGTACAATAGCTTCACAAACTGTCACCAGCACCTCCAGAGTTAGCCAGGCAGCTGTCTGAAGCTGTGGAGCATTGATCAACAGGGCCCTGTACTTCTAAGGAGGATGGGTGTCAATATATTTGTTATTTACTTTCCCGGAGAAACACGGAGGCGGCAGCAATTTTCAAGAGAATCTTCTGACATGTCTCATTTCCCATCAGTCCTGGGTGCTATTGACTGTGAGCACACACACATTCCTGTTAGACCAGCATCTCAGAATGTAGCAAGTTTATTGAAAGAGAAAATCCTTTAATTCCTTGGCGATGGCAGGATTGGGTGATGCCAAATTCCAACTCTTGGTGGCAGGCAGAAAGTGCTCAGAACCCATAAAGATTCCTGTTCTCCTTCTCAGGAGTGTGGGGGTGGGGGGGGGGAGGAACTGGCCCAGTTTCTTTGTTTAAAGCACAGATTACTAAGGAGGGATTGTATGAATTTTTTTGAGGTGGAAAGAAAAAATATGCTAACAGGGCTCCTCTACCTATATATTACCTTTAAGGATATTGGGGGTAGGACATGCTGGTAATGATGCTAATGATGTCTTTCTAGTTTCTTTCAATATTTTACGATATGACTGGTTTCTCCCCTGAGGTTGGAAGGTGAGAAAAGTCTGCCAAGAAGGTTTACTGAAGCAAGTGAATCCCATACTCTAACTCTCTTCTCTCTATACTACTCTGACTTTGTGTTCTCTTCCAAATATTCAGGAAAAGTAGCATCTTCCCAGTAGGCTAATCATTTCCCATCATCCCACCTAAAAGGGAAATATAATTCTGAATGCAGTCGAGTATCTGGGGATAAAAAATTGGATGCAGAATGAGGTATCATGTGAAAGATGTTTTTTTTTCTTTCAGATTAGACTGTTAGGCTCAAAATTCAGGAAATACCAATCTCTCAAAATCAGACATCCCCATTTCTATTTCTCACAATCGTGTATAGCATCGTTCACAATCAAGTACCATTTCCCACAATCAGACAGCCTCACTTAGGGTTTGTATCTTTTGCAGCAATGTGAGCTTAATTATACATTTGAAAAGACCCCTTTCCCCAACTAAGTGTTATGAACAGCAGTATCTCTTTTCAAACTTGTCTTTCTTGGTATACAACTTCATCTCTCTAAATATAATATGCAAATGATGGAAGCTTTTTTCCCACTTTCAAAATACCTGCTGGCCTCCTTCTGTTTTTCTTTCTATATTGTAATGTTTCTACCTTCCTGTCCCATTCTAACTACTCATGTTCCTTGCCCATTGAAGAGACACATCCATATGATTAGGGAAGACATAGGTGGGTGAAGTACATTTTCCTGCTCATCATGGAAAACATTCCACTTTGTCTCCCATTTCAACTTAAAAGGAAATGCTAGTCAATGCTCCCACACATGATTCTACTTTCCAAAAAAGCACATTCCACACTAGGCTTTATATTTGTTTTCTAAATTCCATCATCTCCCTCCCTGATCCTGTTTAAAAATTATTAATAACACATTAGGGGTGGGGAGAAGGGAAAGCAACTTCATAAATTTTGTGTAAATCTTAAAAATTATCACAGGGATCTCTCGATCAATCCCAGAACCATAGTTTTAGAGCTAAAAGGGACCTTAGAGGCCAGCAAGTCCATTCTTTCATTGTACATACAGCTGAGGAAACTGAAGTGAAGTGACTCGTCTAAGGTCACACAGCTAGTAAACGACAGAAATGGGCTTGAACCTCAATTTTCTTATTCTAAATCCAACACACTTTCCACTGAAAGATAAATAAACATCTGTTAAATATCTAACCTGTACCTACACAGACAAAAAACACAGTTACCGTTCTCAAGGCACATATAGACTCTCAAGATAGACAATATGTACATAAACAAGTGTTAGTAAATATCAATAAATAAATCAATCAATAAACATTTATTAAATGTCAACAATGTTCTAGGCACTGTGCTAAGCATTGGGGATACAAAAAGTCAAAAGACAGTTTCTGCCTTCAAGAAGCTTACAATCTAATGTGATAGACAATGTTCAAGCAAGTATATACAAAGATGTATATGCATATATGTATAATGTGTGTGTATATATATATATATATATATATGCATACAAGCATAGAGCTAGATTGGGAAGGAACCTTAGAGACTTTTTCAGTCTCAAGGAGGTCACTCTCCCTAAAGCTTCCTTTCCTCAAATGTGGCTAGTATATCCTCTTTTAGCACCCAGCTGAATGCATTGTTTGTTGCTGCCTTACTGTCTCTGATGATATGCTTAATATAAGGGGGAAATATGACCCTTTTTTAGGATTACTTGAAGTGTGGTTTGAGGAGTCCTAGGGGTTGCCAAGTCTCTTGCAGGGGTTCTGCAAGGTCAACACTATTTTCATAATAATATGAAGCTATTATTTGCCTATTAAAACACTCTGCCCCTTTCAAACTACATATTTGTATGAGGCCAGGTTTTCTTTACATACAGTTTGAACTATATCCCTGCGAGACTGGAATAACACAATATTCAGTACCCAAAGAAAAAAATGCAAAACCAGCTCAGATATTCCTTCCAGAAGTACGCAGAACTTGGTCCTATACATAAAGTCCAAAGCCAGGCAGTAGTGTAGAAGAATAAGCCTCCTTTCTCTATCATTCCATGCTGCCATCTTTCTAACCCTTCCGACCTACATCAGCCATTTGGAGAGTGAAAATGTCCAGATGGGTAGTAGATCCAGTGTAAAACAGAAGTGAACCATCCCCATTACTAACCAGTCTGATTATGAATAAGTCAAATTATCTCACTGGCTCTAGTTTTCTTCAAATGCTCTGAGTACCTTAAAGTATGATTTTAAATATGAGCTTACTTTGGTCTTGCAAGCCCTGCTTTTAAGCATTACAGATAGAAAGCGAGCCTGCTATATCCGACTCCCTTGTTAAGCAAGGGAGTCTTACAGAGCAATGGGGAGTTGTCCCAAGGGCCTTCCACATCCTGTTCTCAGAAATATTTGCAGCTGTTTCTGCTGACTCAGTATTTCTGCCTATAAAATCCTGGCTGGCTAAGATGTCCTTGGATAAAAAGAAAACCATTACTATTTTAGTAGATTCAAAGGTCTGTGTCAACCCCCCTCCCCCATTTCTCCTACACTTTTTATTTGTTTATGGGCTTCTTAGATTCTTAAGAAATGCCGCAGCCATTGCCAAAAAGCCCTCCAAAGGAAAATCACCCAAATGCCCTGTAGAATTTTTATTTAGAGCTTTTATAGGTGGGAAATTTATCATTTTCAAATGTTGGCAGGTGTGTTACCATCCGCTCCACAAGCCAGCATTATGCCTATAAATGATTCTGCATTTAGAAGGGCTTCCCTCCCTTTCTTCTGCTGCTGCTATCCAATACTTTCCTACATTCCTCAGGAAATGCCAGATTCCCCAGATTACAAAAGTTCTTGCTGTTTCCTAAACAGCCTGAAAAGTTGTTTCATAATCTTGAGGGGTGTTGGGGGGGGGGGGTAAGGGGAGAGAAGAGAAAGATAGACAGTACAGGCCTTATAAGTATATCTTAAAATACTGAAATGCAGACAAGGATATGGAAATTTGAAGTAAATTTATTTTAGTAAACTGGAGATAAGGGAAAAAAAAGAAATTGGGCCATATGTTACCATGAGCCTCATTTTACATATTTTGGGGGAAAATTCTGAAACCAGGCCTTTGCAGTCCACAGCATGTCTTCCAGAGGCAACCACAAGTTTGTAGAAGTATTTCCACTTCCGAATTCAGATCATATATGGAGATGAGTTTGGAGGGTAGAAGGATGTTATGCAGACAAAAAGGGTAAAAGGAACAAATAACAAAGAGTTTTTTCCACAAGAGGAAAGAATTTTCCTTTAGAGGAATGATGACTTGGAACCATAAATTCTGTCAGGTGACAAATCACAGAGTAGAGGTCAGGGGAAGAAGAGCCAATTAGCAAGTAGTAGTGCTGGGTGACTCTCATCTCAGGGGTATAACCTGATATTTACTGATCACTTCTATAAACTCATTTCACTCTCTCAACAACCTGGGAAGGTACAGGAGGAAGGAAATAAGCATTTATATAGTGCCTACTATGTTCAAGACCCTAAGCCAAGAGCTTTAGAAATATTATATCACTTTGTCCTCCCAATGACCCTGGGGGGGAGTCACATCTGAGGAAACTGAGACAGACTGAGGTTAAATGACTTAGGATCACACAGCTAGTATGTGTCAGTGGTCAGATTTAAACTCAGGTCTTCCTGATTCCAGGTTCAGCACTTTAATCATCCTGTAGCTAACTGCCTCTTTTAACCCCCCAGTTGTTAGGCCCAATTAAGAGTACCCTGTGTCATAGGAAGAAAGAGCTTATCCATCCACAAGGATCCAGAGCTTGTGTCTAGTTTTATGGGAGATGTCTTAAGATTCCTTGATTAACTCTGCTACAAAAGTATCATGAAAGCATCTGGATGACACGAATGTGCTTGGTATGCCAGTACAGACTTTGGGTGATAAGACTCATTGGGGGAGAAACAGACAAGTTGAAGAAAAAGTTAAAGGGAGAGGAGGCCTATGAAATATGAACTAGTGAAATAGATAATGATATTTACCCATTCAATACCTTAATTCTAGAAAATGCTTAAGCTTAAGAATCCCTTATCATAGTTTGGAACTGGTACCCTATAGGTTTTTACAGTGAAAAAGCAGCTTATTTCCTTGAGTAGCAGAATACATGCTTCTTTCTTGGAGTTTTAGTCATTACTCAGATAAGTTGGGCAAGAATGAAGGCAGGCCTGTCTAGCACAACACCCCCTTAGCAAATCCACAACTAAAGGCAGATGATCATCATGGAGGCTCAGCCCTGGAGTGCCAAGTTTAGAAGTATTGATGCTACTGCAGTCCTTCAACAGCATCAAAACAAGAGATCTTAGTACTCAGCAAGAATAATTAACATAGAAAGATAAAAGATGTCAACTGGGGGAGTTCCTCTTCCATGAGACCTTCCTCTCCTCCCCAGAAAGAGCACCCCCCACGCAGTAGACTTTGGTAGCCCCTCATATTACGAGTTCTCCATTCTCTGTCTCCAGTTCTCTGTTCTCTATGGAACGTGTCCCTTTCCACTAAAGGCACCTTTGTGCTACTTACTCAGGTTAAAAAAAATAATGACTTTCTAGATGACATAATATTTCTATTCAGTTCAATTTATTTTTTTAAAAGGACTTTTCTTTCAACAACCTACTAAGTGCACAATTCTGTGATAGGAATTAGAGGTAAAAGGATAGATATGAAATGGAAGCTATTTTCAAGCACCTGACAGTCTAATGAGACTGGTTCAAGAGGAAATACATTCATGAATAAACTATAAGAGAGCAATATGAAGGAAAAGAAGTCCAGAAAAAATGCTATGACCAGTTTCAAGAGGAATAAAGACAGCCGGGTGACTCATATGAGATTTCACATAGAAAGTCTTACCCAGAAGGATGAGAGGTATTTCAACTAAATTTAATTTAATAAATATTTATTAAATGTCTGGGTTATGTTCTAGATCTAAAAGACATAAACAAACTGGTCCCTGACCTCAAAGAACTTATATTCTAATTATTATAGTTAAGGAACGTCATCTAAGGCATAAGGAGCAATGTGAAAATGGTAGAGAATGGAAAGATAAGAATGGAAGATGAAGAGCAGTCCAGTTTGTCTGCAAAGAGCCAAAACAAACATTCCAAAAAAATTGGACTCTGTAGCATACGAAGGTGGAGCTATTTCTCTCCCTTAAGGAAACAGCATGTCCAGTGGAAAAGACATTGGCTAGAGATTCAAAACACTTGCTACTATGCTTCTGAAACTTCCTGTCACCTTAGACATATCATTTTCCCTCCCTAGGACTCCATTTCCTTATCTGTACAATGAGTGTTTTAGACAAGATGCCTACCAAAGTACCTTCCAGCTCTCAATCTATGATCACGTAATCTTTATCTGCACTTTTACTCAACCTTGACTTTAAGAGATAATTATAGAATCATAGTCTTGAGATTTTAGAAATCATCTAGTCTAACGATCTTATTTTACAAAGGGCAATAAGCATCAGAGAGTTTAGTGATTCCTTCCAAATCATACAAGCAGTAAATATCAGAGGCAGGTATGGGCAAGGAGTCTGGGAAGGGGTAATTGAAGGATCTATATCTATGGGAGAAAGGTGGGAGATGGAACTTGAAAAGAATTTTAAATATTAAAGAAAAAAGATTTTTAGAGAGTGGTAACATAAGAGAACTTGTTTGCTGTTCATCATTTGCTTCTGAAGAGGACCAGCGACATCATGGGGTAAAATCTTTTCTTGAAAGTGAATTGGATTTATCTGAGGTTGAGTTGTACACAGGCTCTTCCTGAGTCATCAAAGTCCAATGGCAGGACAAAAGTCAAGATAATTTTGTGATGGCCCTAGATGCAGTACCTTTGCATCTTCAATATGCTGCTGCTGGCTGAATGTGGAGGTTGAGAGAATGGGGGTTGGAGAAAAGATGCGTTAGAGTCTCTGAGGTAAATTTCACTCCAAGGTACCACTTTTCTCCTGGTTTGTGATTAGCTGAGCTGGAGTGTTATATAGCAAAGGAGAAGATGTAAGCCATTACAGGTTCAAAACCTTACTGGGCCTAGTACCAGGATTCTGATACAAGATTTTGTATAATTTTTTACAATGCATGACTCCATTGTCAAGGATGGCATTTATAATCATTTAATGGAGTAGAGTCAGCCAAAACTGGAAAGAGTGAGAAAAGGGGGCATGGCACCACAAGGCTTCACACAGAGAAAGCTGGCCCTTTGACTCCATTACAGGGACACTTGAGAGTACTTGCCAGCAAGTGCCATCTAACTGAAGGACAGGATTTTGTTATTATGCAGCAGTGTCTCATGGGGCTTTAGGCAAAGGCTGAAGCTAGCCTTCTGTTTAGATGCTTGCTTTTGTAAATGTGGACAAATATCTAAATTTCAGGCACGCTTTAAAATCTCAACATTGTGTGATATGAATTCGATAATTATTGTTCTTCCTCATTTTCATTTGATGTAGAGGATTTGGGCACAAAATAGAGGTAGCAGACAAAATGCCGACAAATGAGAGACAGACGTCACATCAGGAATAGATTTTTGTCTTTAATTATAATATCAAGAAATCAATTCTAACTGCAAGGTCCTTGCAATTATTGGTAGCCACCTCTTTAAAGTACACCTGAGCTTGAGAAAATTAAAGCATGAGAGTAAGTCACTGTCTAAGGTCACAGTGTAGTCATTGTCAGAGATGAGATTTGAACTCGACCTATTCTGCAGCTCCCATTCCTGTTCCAGCATGAATTTCTATTCTAAAAGGTCATCTCTGAGGTCCCTTCCAAATCTGAAAATCTATGATTCTCCACATCCAAAGAGGAGTCTGAATGCACATCGAAGCATACTATTTTCTCTTTTTTCCCCTTTCTGGTAGTTTTTCCCTTTTGTTCTAATTTTTTTTTCACAACATGACTAATGTGGAAATATGTTTAACATAACTGTACATGTATAGCCTATATCAGATTGCGTATCATCTTGGGGAGGTACAGGAAGAAGAGAGAAAAAATGGACATGAAAATCTTAGGAAAGTGAATGTTGAAAGCTATCTTTACATGTAATTGGAAAAAAATACTATTAGGTGTAGGGGGGTGGAGTCTGTGACTCTACTGTCTTCTAGCCAATCAATCAGCAAGCTTTTATTAAATTTTTGCTATGTTCCACTCTATGCTGGAAAGTGGAAAGATGAACACAAACAACCAGATAGTTTGGCCAATATAGCATCAGACCTTAATCTGGAATTTTAGATTTCATGTCCTTGCTCAAGCAAAAATCTTTTCTTTGAAACATCAAGGTATATTGGATAGGGCACTGGATTTGGAGTTAGGAAAATATGGCTTCAGAACCCATTTCAGACACTTACAAGCTTTGTGACTATAGGCAAGTCATTTAACTTCTGTTTACCTCAGTTTCATCATCTGTGAAAAGAAGATGTTGGATGCCATGGTTTCCAGGGATCCTTTTGGTTTTGAATCTATGATCCCTTGGTGCCTGCTCTCAAATGCATGCTCACAAATAAGCACACAAAGGTTATATATGAAATGGATACACAGAGATGGTGGAGGACATTATGAACCAGGGAGATCAGAAAAAGTCTCTTGAATGAGAAGGTCTTGATTTGGGCCTTGAAGTTTCCAAGAGGGAGAGATGAGGAAGGAAAGCTTGCCAAGCATAGGGTATAGTCTGTGGAAAGGCACAGGTAGTAGATAGATAGAATATCGCATAAAAAGAACATTAAAAAGGTCTATTTGGCTAGAATATGGAGTGCATAAAAGGTGGATAAAGCCCACTTAGTATGGAAAAAAATAATTTGAAGTCAGATTGAGATGAACTTTAAATGACAGTAATTTATATTTTATCTTAAGGGCAATTAATAATTACTACTGAATCTTCCTGAACAAAGAATTGAAATGATCCAAGTTGCATTTTAGGAATTTCAACGTGTGGAGGACGGATTGAAGAAGGAAGAGGCTGCCAACGTGTACAAAAATATTTATAGAAGCTCTCTTTGTGGTGGTCAAGAACTGGAAATTGAGGGGAGGCCCATCAATTGGGGAATGGCTAAACAAGTTGTGGCATACGAATGTAATGAAATACTATTGTGCTCTAAGAAATGATGAACAGTCAGACTTTGGAAAATCCTGGAAAGACTTATATGAGCTGATGCTGAGTGAAGCGAGCAGAACCAGGAGAACATTATACACAGTAACAGCCACAGTGTGCAAGGACTGATTTTGATAGACTTCTCAACAATGTAAGGATCTAAAATAATGCCAAAGAACTCATGATGGAAAATGCCATCCCATATCCAGAGAAAGAACTAGGGAGTCAAAATGCAGAGTGAAGCAGACTATTTTCTTTTTGGTTTTATTTTGTTTTGTTTCTTGTGGTTTCTCCCATTCATTATAATTCTGTTACACAGCATGACTAATTATGAAAATGTGTTTAATAGGAATGTATGTGTAGAGCCGATATCAGATTGCATGACATCTTGGGGAGAGAGAGGGAGAAACTTTAAAACTTACAGAAGTGAATGTTAAAAATTAAAAATAAATTTAAAAAAAGGAAAAAGGAAGAAAGGAAGAGATAGAAGACAGGAAGACCAATTAGGAGACTTTTGCAATGATCCAGGTAAGAGGTGATATGGCTTAGACCAAAACCCCATGCTTTAACACTTCCTTAATGACACTAGAATATCTTGAGAAAGTTTACTTATGAAAGGCAGATTTCCCAGTATATCTGTGGAATGCCCTTAGCCTACTGGATTTCATGTGTGATAGTGGCAAGAAATAACACAAGGAAAGAGACAGTGGAATTGGCATCTATCAGAATCTCATCCAAATCTCAGATGGTTTTAAATCACAAGGATATACAAGTACCTCATGTAATGAAATCAATGTTAACATTAACAAATCAGTGTTAACATTATTTCTGTAAGTCAAATATTTGTGTATCTAATTCTCCTGATTAACCTCAATTGCAAAATTAGAGATGCTTCCCTAAAACAAACTTTTATATCAGCATTTAATAAAATTGCCCTTGCAAATATACTAAAACTTTTAAAAATCACATTTTCAAAAATAATAATATCCCTATTAAATATTAATAGCAATGCTCAAAATGGATTGCAAGTTATCACTACTATGCATTATAGGTTATTTTTAGGTTTCTTTAAAGACCTAAGTGAGAAAATGGCAATGTCTGCTTAACTACGCCAAAATAGTAGATTTGTAAGTTCATCCAATGTTTTTTAAACCTGAAGGACTTCTCTGGTCCCCTGACCCTAGGGCAACTTAACCCCTTTCTGATAACCTGAGTCCTTGTTTAGAGTGAGTTTGAAAAGTTCTCAAGGACATTCTCAAAGGTCCTGCCAGCTAGGCCAAAATTCTGTTAAGTTTTTCTCTAAAGGAAAGACAGAATTATCCCATGAAACACTAGGCCTGCCTTCTCAGGAGCAGCCTACCTTACTACAGTTAGGTATTGCTACCCAAGATGTAAGATTCCTCTATCTTGAACTTTACATGGACTTTCCACTGGATGAAGTGATTCACGTTACTCTTGACATTCTCACTGTGGATTAGAGGAGAAGACAAAAGAAGTTGTAGCTAATTTTGGAGGATGTTTGATAGATGCTCTCTGGAGAGGCAAATAAATGGACTGGCAGGTTTGGTATTTTCCCGCATGCAGATACAACAAAAAATATATCATTTTATGGTACTTTTGGTCAATATGGAATAAAGTTCTTATGATTTGCATTTTCAAAATTATTACTGTGAAAGAAATGACAGTTGATGCACCAACATCTGTCAGAGACAAAGAAGGCAAAGAAAATGGATGAAAGATGACCACGCTCTCTAAATTAAATCAAATGTATTTCACTACTCAATAATGGCAGTGGCAAAAAAAAATTAAAAATTAGTTTAAGAACAAGAAATGTGATATGTCAAAGACTTGTAGATTACATAGGTTCATACCTATATATCATAAATATTTGCTTAGAAAAGGGAGTCATGCTTGCATGAAATAATGAGCAGTCAAGAGAACATTGTATACAGTAAGAGCAAAATTGTTTTAATGACTTTGAGTGAATAAGCTATTTTGTCTACTATAAATGTCCAATTTAACCAAAAAGGGAAATATGAAGAAAGATGCTATCTGCATCCCGAGAAAGGACTGATAAAGAGAAGCATGTATAAAATAATTTTACATACACATACCTATTTTTGTCTAATGGCAGCCTAGTCTAGGGTGGGGTAGGGGAGAGAAAAAAAGAGAAAAGGAATCATGAGCCTTAGCCCTATTAAGCACCAAAAAACAAAACAAAACTATCTCTCCCTTCTCCCTTTCTCTCCTTTTGTCCTTCCTTCTCTCCCTTCTTCCCCTCAACTTTAAGTAGCTGAGTAACTACTTGAAGAGGACTTTTCATCAAATGGGTGTATTTCACTCAAAGTGAGAATGTGATGACCTTAGCCTAAAATGGCCAGGGTCTTGCATTGCACCCTGGGCCATCTCCAGTCCTCTTGGTGAATAACAGGCCACTGGACCCAGATGACTCAGGAGAAGAAAGTGATGTTGGTGACCTTGCACAGCCCTCCCTCACTTGAATTAAAGTCAACTGCAAGTCATGTCATCATCTTTCTGACGTCCTCTTCAAGAAGGAAGAATAAACACAACCTGTGAGTGAGTAGCAGCTCCTCTCCCCTCTCCTCCTTTCTCTTTTTCTCCTGTCCTCTCCTCTCTTTGTATCTCCTCTCCCCTCCTCCCCTCTCCTTTCCTTCCTTGCCTAGGATGTTCTATCCAGGAGAAGGTCCACTTCCATGGTCAAAAGCTGCCTTTTATTCCTTTGGGTTTACTGGCTAGATTTCTTGCTCAAAGACTAAGCCTTAAACCCAACTCACTCTGGAGCTCATAGACTGGACAAATGGTCCCCATCCACCTAGCACAGAATGAATGTAAATACTAAATAATAACTGTTTCTCTTTTACCCAGGAACCCTGAGAGTCTCCCACTCTCAGTTTCATTTTTTTAAAGGGATGATCCCTTGAGTAACTGCTTAAAGAAGCCTGTTCATTGAATGAGTATTTCTCACTCAGAGTGAGAAAAGACAAGACCTTGGCCTAAAATGGCCAGGGTCTCGCATCGCTTCCTGGAACATCTCCAGTTGTCCTGATGAATATCAAGCCACTGGACCCAGATGGCTCAGGAGAAGAGAGTGAGGCTGGTGACCTTGCACAGCCCTCCCTCACTTGAATTAAAGTCAACTGCAAGTCATGTCATCATCTTGAGGTCATGATCCTCTTCGAGAATGAAGGACAAACACCACCACAACAACAACAATCAACATCCTCCCCCACCATCTTTCTCTCTATTTCTCTCTTTCTCTCCCCTCATCCTTCTCTTCCTTCCTACACACACAAACACACACACACACACACACACACACACACAAATGTATTATATTTTAAAAGATTTAAAAAAATTACTTCCAAATGAGATGGTCCTATTTAGTTGGACCCCCATGGGTCTTAGCACAAAGATTAAGAATAAGACTCAATTTTAAGAAAGAGAAAATGTACATAGAAATCTAAACAATGATCATTTTCTAAGAACATTGAACCAATTTAAATTTATCATCAAAAAGAGGAAACTTGTTTCAGTCTGTAAACACATTATCTAACCAAGCGGAGAGATATGGAAAACAAGGAAATATATGTATCTAAAAGAAGAAAACTTAGCCAAATCATATAAGAAATTTGTTTTCTTTGCTTTCTCTTCTCTACTAAGGTGGGAATGTGAAGGAAAGAAAATAAATTTTTGAGTTGTTTATTTTAATAGAGAAATACAGGAGTAAGAGATACAGGAGTACAACAGATATGAAATGTTACATGAACTTTTAGACAAAGTCACTGCTTTATTAATTTGACTTAATCATTTTACTTTGTTAAAAGAGTCATCTCACAAAGGCGTATTATGTAAACAATAATATAGAAGCAAAAATTTGTAATGCAAATAAGTTAAAAATCAAACTAAAAAATATATTGAACTGTCTTATTTTTAAAAATTAAAATTAATTTTATTTTATTAATTAGATTAAATTAAAATAATTTCTCATTCATACATTCATTCATTCAATAAACATTTATTAAGTACTTAGTATGTGTCCCAGACTACATGAGATACTGGAGATTATAAAACAAACAAACAGTCCCTGACCTCAAATACTTTACATTTGGGGAACAATAAGGGGGTAATATATACACAGAAAATTAAAAACAAATATGTACAAAGTAGAGAGAGAGTAAAAAGGCAGTGTACATAATAGATAAGAAGCCATCCTTGGAATAATCAAGACCTTTTTAAAGTCTTCTTCTGATGACTTCTATGACTGAGTATGTCACTGAACTTCTCAATGTATCCTCAATGCAAAGTTCTTAAGATGCTAAGTTGCAGACCAGTCATTCATCTGTATCGGCAAATGGATTTTCTTCAACTGGCAGCTCCCTATATATTATGAAAATGTAGGTGTAGACTAAGGTCCCTTGTTGTTTCTTCCTCAAGGTTGCAAGGGAAACAGATTTGAACTCAGTAACTTTGACTCCACAGCAGCTGAAAGCTAGGTAACCCAGTCGATAGAGAGCTAGGCCTGGAGGCAAGCAGACCTGAGATCAAATGTGGCCTCAGACACATATAAGCCATATGAGTCTGGACAAGTCAATTTAACCTCAGTTTCCTCAACTATAAAATGGGAACGATGAGTTTGTTGTGAGGATCAAATGATATAATAATTGTAGAGCATTTGGCACAGTGCTTGGCACATCCTAGAGGCTATGGGAATATGTATTCCTGGGGGGGCAGATCCAAGATGGCAGAGTAAAAGCAGGGACTTGCCAGAGTTCTCCCCCAAACCCAGGGAAATATCTGTAAAAATGGACTCTAAACAAATTCTGGAGCTCCAGAACCCAGAGAAAGACAGTGAGGCAAATCTTCAGCCCAAGAAAGCTTGAAAGGTCAACAGAAAGTATCTATAGTGCCACTCTGGGAGCAGAGTGCAGTCCAGTGAGGGCTGGAAAATCATGAAAAGAAAATCATGAAAAATGAGTCAACTGCTTTGCTAAAAGGAACCTCCCCAAAAAACTGCTAAAGAAATTTATACCTTAAAAAATAACCCAAACAAGAAAAGAGATCCAAAACGTCAATAAAGAGAAGAATGTCTTAAAAAGCAGAATTGACCATATGGAAAAGGAGGTCCAAAAACTCACTGAAGAAAATAATTCCTGAAATATTAGAATGGAGCAGATGGAAGCTAATAATTTTATGAAAAATCCAGAAACTTAAAACAAAGCCAAAGGAATGAAAAAAGAGGAAGACCTAAAACTTAAGCCTTCCACATGAAAAACCTGCAAAAGAAATATGCAATGGTCTCAGACCATAAAGGAGCTCAAAAAGAATTTTGAAAATCAAGTAAGAGAGGTGGAGGAAAAATTGGGAAGAGAAATGAGAGTGATACAAGAAAATCATAAAAAGTAAGCCAACAGCTTGCTAAAGGAGACCCAAAAAAGTGCTGAAGAAATTATCACTTTAAAAAATAAACTAACTTCAATGGGAAAAGAGACCCAAGAAGCCAATGAGAAGTATGCTTTAAAAGCAGAACTAGTCAAATTGAAAAGGAGGTTTAAAAACTCACTGAAGAAAACAGCTCCTTAAAAACTAGAATGGAGCAGATGGAAGCTAATGACTTTATGAGAAACCAAGAAATTACAAAACAAGCCCAAAAGAATGAAAAAATGGAAGATATGTGAAATATCTCATTGGAAAAATAACTGACCTGGAAAATTGATCCAGGAGAGGCAATATAAAAATTATGGGAATACCTGAAAGCCATGATCAAAAAAAGAGCCTAGACATCATCTTTCATGAAATTATCAAGGAAAACTGCCCTGACATTCTACAATCAGATGGCAAAATAAATATTGAAAGAATCCACTGATCACCTCCTGAAAGAGAACCAAAAAGAGAAACTCCTAGAAATATTGTAGCCAAATTCCAGAGTTCCCAGGTCAAGGAGAAAATATTGCAAGCAGCTAGAAAGAAACAATTCCAATATTGTGGAAATACATTTAGGATAACACAGGATCTGGAAGTTCTATATTAAGGGATCGAAGGGCTTGGAATATGATATTCCAGAAGTCAAAGGAACTAGGATTAAAACCAAGAATCACCTACCCATCAAAACTGAGTAAATTTGAAACTCAAAATCTTGTGGAAGTGAAGGTTGAAACTAAAAATAAATTAATCAATTAAAAAAAATATGTATTCCTATCCTTCCTAGTAAATGCCCTCTCCATTTTCCCACATTGCCTCTAAGCTTCAAGATTTCTTGGGTCCCTGAGTGTGTTCCATTTGTCTAGGTTTACTGATTCCCATAACAGCACTCCTCTGAGGATAAAAACTGCTCCAGTATGGAGGAGAATATCACTAAATGACTAAGAGAACCCAATTCATGCTGGAAGATCTGGAACCTTATGTGCTAATAAGACAATGCAGGTCTGAGAAGAAAGTGAAACATATTTTCTTGTACTCCTATAAAGGACTTTTCCCTACTGGGAGACTATATATCTGATAGGTTATTGTTTTATTTTTATGTAATTTGGAATGTACACCTCTGAGTCTGTGTTTTAAGCATTTTGTCTAGTGGGATAAATACACCACTGCTCCCTACCTTATACCTATACTGCACATAGAGTACCTTTTGGAGGGCTCACTGTTACATTTGTTTTGTGATATCTTCTATATTAACTATATTTAAGCCATGTTTTAAAATATTTTCATGAATTTCAACTCCAATCATTGCATAATTATCTAGATGAATCAGAAAAGGAGGACTCTTTTGTATGTGGTCTACTATGTAATTCAGGCCATGCCAGAACTGGAGAACATTTGGGGAGGGTGGACCCTCACATAACATTCCTCTGGTGATGTATGGCTATGATGCACATAATTGCAGTCTCTGAAAAATCAAAATGGAAAAGTACATATTAGGGATGAGCAGGTGGTGATATAAGAAATGAGGATTTACATAAGGGAACTCATGTAAAAGATGTTTTCGAATGATGAGAAAAATGATGGGTCAGTAAATTAACTAGAATGAGGGATGACTGATGGCCACCTCATGTGTTCCATTAATATCCATTCAATTCCAAAAGATCTATAGTAGGCTCCCCTAACATGTTATGGTTTGTGGGTGAACGTGGACAAGAGGTACATAAGATGTTTTTGCCTGGTTGGTTTGTAATTTGGATCACTGGGCTTCAATGATTTCTAAGCTACAGTTTCTATTGTGCTTTAAGATTTGCAAAATACGTTACAAATTTTATCTCATTTGCTCTTCGTAGCAACCATGGGAAACAGATAATCTTATTATGCCCATATTACAGATGATGAAACTGGCATAGACCTAAATTAAGAGACTCGTTCATGGTCACATGACTAGCAAGAATCTGAGGCTGTATTTGAACTCAGATCTTCCAGATTTCAAGACCTGTACCCTATACATGTTGCCACCTAGGTATGCTTCAAGAAAGCATATCATTGCCAGAGAAGAATGGAATTTTTGAAATGAGTTCAAGAGCTCTATAATTTGAAACGTTGTCAGACATCTAGTCTTGCGTTGACACTAGTTCCATTGACCAAATTTAGTCTTCATGATGAAGGCCTTTGAATTGTCCCTGTGACTCACTGTCTGCCTAAACCCCATCTGTTGTTGCCTCCTATTCACTTTTTTTCCTACTGGGTATCAGCTGACCTACTGGAATATCAGCTGGATTCTCTTCCCTGATGCTGAATTCCTGCCTGATTTTCCTTGTATTGCTTGCTACTGAGGACTGCCCTGACAAATGTAGAAAGATTAATGAGAAAAGAAATCACCCAGGAAAATGAGAGACCTAGAGACCACACCATAAAAAGAGTGGGTGAATATATTGAGGACTTCCATCCAAAGAAGAAAAGACTGAAGGGAAGGAAGACCACTATCTTCAAGTATATGTAGAACTATATCACATGTAAAAGAAATTAGATTTGACCTTGAAGCCAGAAACAGGTGGGAAAGGAAGAGTAAAACTTTGTAAATTACTTAATATTTTTTCTTTTCTTTCTACTGAAATATGTGTTATACAGGATAATTTACTATAGAGGGGTAGAGAGAAGGTGGTGTTATAGGTTTAAAAGCTAAAGAGGTTCCCACCAATTAAAGAATAGCTGAAGAAATTATGGTAAATAAATGTAATGAAATAATATTAGGCCATAAGAAATGACAGAAGAGATGCTTTCACAGAAACTGGGGGAAACTTGGATGAATTGAGGTACGGAAAAGCGGGCACTTATTAGAACAATTTCTAAATTGAAAATAACATTGTAAAAATGAACAAATTTTGAAAAACTTAGGCACTTTCATTAATGCAAATAACCATCCATGATTTCAGAGAAGCAGTTATGAAGAATGTGACTTGCATCCAAAGATAATACCTTAAAAATGTAGAATAAGACAGATATTTTGGTCATGGACTCATTTAATTGGGAAAATGAGGAAGAAAGAAAGGATTTTTTTCTCTTTTTTTTTCTTTTATTCTGTAGTTTTTTAAATTGTTTGACATCTAAGTGGCTGGACATATCATTTCATTAATAGAAAATGGAAAAGTTAGGGTAAGTTTAGGAGAAAAGATAACAAATTCCATTTTAGAATTTTGATTTTGAGACATCCATGGAACAACTGAGAGAAGATAAAGTAGACCAGGACAAAACCTCAAGAGGATTCTGATACCCAATAACAGAATATTAGAGATAGATTGTAAAACAGTATAGAAACCTGACAATGTTTAGGTATGAAGGACAATGAAGAGAAGACAGTTTCACAAAAGTCAATGGAGGGAGAATATCTAGGGGAAGGTATGCAACAGTGCCCCAAAAAACTGAAGGAAAAAAGTTTAATAGGATGAAGACTGAACATTGGATTTACCCATTAAAAGATTGACTGTGACCTTGCAAAGAGAAGTTTTATTTGCATGGTGGAATTGGAAGCCTCGCTAGAAAACATTAAAAAATGAATGGGATGTGCAGAAACAGAAGAAGGAAAGAAAGAATTCTGAGACTAATTCTGTGAAGTTTTAGGAACTTCTCATTTTTGGTAGTAAAAAAGCTGATCTAGATTGCAGTGAGAAGACAGGAACAAAGACTCAAAGTGCAATTGTTACTGCCTGGGTTAGATTAAAGACAATCTGGTGTAATTGGAAGGGAGCTGTCTTCAAAGCCAGAAAGACCTGTGTGATCCTGGGAAAGTCATTTAATCTCTCATTGTTCTAGGTAACTCTTCAGGACTCTCACTTTCAGAGAGGGTGCCACCCTTCTTTGGCTAGGGGAGTTTTCTCTTCCAGGAAATTCTGTATGTAAATGAAATTGCATATCTGTTCCTAAAGAAAAATGGGGGATGGTGCGGGGGAGGAAGACACACAGAGAGACATAGTAGAATGTCTAATGTCTCCTGAAAAACTTAGTTGAAACTCCTGAACACTCTGAAAAGCCAAGTGAAGTAAATGCATTCCCTAATTTAGAAATCCTTAAGATTTGTATTTATGTACACTGAATTTATTTCTAGTAATGCATTTCAACGCATAACTGTCCTAAGCTTAGTTGTTTAATGCTCTTTTGTCCTTTTAATGCCAAGACTAGGTGGGAAGTGGAGGGTTAGCACTTTTTATTTATTCTTAATTATGAAGCCAAGTAGTTTTGTTCTGTTTTGTTTCCCTAGAACCTGATGTATTACCCAAACTGCCTACTTGACAATTTAACACTCACTTGTCAATTAGTGGCTTTCTAAATGAATTAGGACATAAGGAAAATAAAAAGCAAATGCCGCAAGATTTCAAGGTTATGTTATTTTCTGATTAGTTATGTCCCCAATTTTGCCTCTGAATATTTTTAAATCCAATGTTCCTTACTAAATATATTGTTGTTCAGGGTGGGAAAGTCAAGTGATAGTCTCTCTTGAATTGTCTATTCCATCTCCTAGCCCCATGGCAGAATTGACTTTATTATTCCTCATGTATCTCTGTTGGATGGATGTCAAGTGCTACCCCGAACAGCATCAGCAAAGGTGATTTTCCGATTTCCCCTGACAACTGACATCATTGCTAAATTGTTCTCAGTCATACAATTTTCCTTATGTTTAACCAAAAATTTTCCCCAATGCAGTTTAAGTGAGCCCATTGCTTCCTGCTCTTCTCTCCTTGACTAATGAAAATTGGTCCCTGTTCTTTTTGTTACATCCCTTAACCTATTTGTAGGAAGTTATCACATCTCTCCTTAGAATTTTTTCCCCTATACTTAAAATTCCCAGTTCTTCTAACTTTTTGTCTTACATCTCACTATTCCCACCTTTGTCATTTTGGCAGTTTCCCTCTGGACTCACATTAATTTGTCTATTTTTTATTTTTTATTTTTAAGAAAATGTCATAACATGAAATTTCAGTACCTGCCCAACTACTACTAGAAATACAAAATGGCAGGCAACATTATGTGTACCATGACTGATCTCAGCATAATCAATTGTTGAGGCCCAGAAGGAACCAGGATCACTATCAAATCCATACACTTGTACCTTCTACACCAGGAGAGTGCTCCTCATTTGGAGGGGTCCTAAATCAAGGAAAGCACAGACCTGGTTTCCTCAAAATATCTACCAACCTGGGAGGTTCACATTATTTTGTGATTGCTGGGATCCTCTATTCTGACTTCATCTATTATAAAGTCTAGTATTTTCTGTTATGTAAACTGTTGTACAGAATGATACTATAGATGCAAGCATTTATATGATACTTGAAGGTTTGTGAAGACCTGTAAAAATATTGTCTCTTTTGATATTTACATGTAAATAATGTAAAACATGTGTTATTGTCATTCTCATTATAAAGATGAAAAAAACTAAGGCAGGTTAAGTTAGTTAAAAAAAACTAAGGTTGAATGACTTTCCCAGGTTACAAAGACAGAGGTGGTCTTCTTTGAAAGAAGGTCTTTCTGACTTCAAGACCAGTGTTCTATGCATTACACCATCTAATTGCATCCAGACTATCAGACAGAGGGCTAGTGTTAGAATCAAGAAGACCTAAGTGCAAGTTTTTCTCTGATTGATATTGTGTAAACAAAGCTGGACATTTATCTCAGTGAACCAGGTATCTATCTAAGAATATGTCTACAAGTTGCAGTTTCCAATCTGCATAGGTGGAAGAAGGTTACTCATCAGAGCTTTCTATACTTATAAAATCAAAGGTCTCCCCCCTCCAAATAAAAAAAAAAGACTAGATATTTTAGCATATTGACACATTTTTATTCTTTGTGATACTCAGTACCATATTTGGCACATAGTAGAAACACAATATATGCTTATTCAATTGAATTATGCTTCAAGGATCAATAATTTCTTTCTTTCGGAAACTCCTTCCAATGACTCATGTCTACAACCTAGTGGATAGCCCTTATGAGTTACATACTTCAAATCACTCATTCAGGGCTCTAGGCAGTTCTCTAAAATTATCATTTGTAGAACAGGTAACAAGCTACATTAATGGTGTTTTTTTTTCACTCCTTTTGTTATTTGACACAGGAGTTTCTTATCCCAATGAAATTGTAGATATATTCTTTAGAAAATCACTGACCCATTCTCTGCTGTGTTTCCATTTCTTTGCTATCATAAAAAAAGTTACTTTCACAATATTTTGGGTCATAGAGGACTTTTTTTTTCAATGACCTCCTTCACATGACCAGTAGTAGAGTTGCCAAATCAAAGGTTTACCAGTCTGATCACCTTCCTGCCATTATTGCAAATTGTTTTCTAGAATGGCTGAGGGGGTTCTTTCCATTGCACTATACAAGGACAGAGAAAATATTTGCGATCTCCTCAAGTAAGGTAGAATTATCTGTCACATGTCAGAAAACTAGGTGGTTTCTCAGTCATTATATTTGCTTCCCCACCTGTGTGCCACACCCTGATCAATGTTGGCAGCCTCTTTGCATAACTGCTTGGTTTCCAATTCACTTTAGGACCAGTGATGATTCATGGCAGCTAATTAGCCAGCTGTTCTCTTTTGCCATGCTCTGGAGTGCATGATAAAACTCTTGCACATGAGAGCTTGTCTAAAGCAGAGGAAGGAGTGAGAAATCTTTCGTGCTTTTTTTTCTCCCAATTTACTAGGAATGCCTCAGAGGAATATCTCAGATCTTGACTTTTAGAATGGGCTGCCAATTGTTCCAGTCCTGAAAATCCCCTGCTTCAAAATTCAAAGAAGGGACATGTCTAAAAATATTGAGTTTTCTAAGAAGAGTATTTTGGATCTGGTGGGAAAGCATGGTAAGCAAATTAATTCAATTAAACAAAGCTATGATTTTCAAAGAGAAGTCTAGGATGGGACCTTCAAACCATACAAACAGGTAGAATTGGCCTTTGTTCTAGGCAAAAAAAAATTTGAGGACACATTCAAGGGATGCTTTATGATCCTAAGAACCCACCTGACTTTATCAAGAGCAAGCATTGGCAGACTAACTTCATTTTCTCATTTTAGTAAACATGGTGTCCTAGTAGTTGAGGGAAAAACAAAAGACAAAACAGGTCTTGATTTTGACAAGTTGTACATTATCCTTGCAGACAAGAAAATTAAGTAAGGTCATAATTAGATAGAGCAAGAACAAATTATATGGCTGGACCCAAAGAATAGTCAGTAACAGGTCAGATAGAACATATATAAGATGTTGGAGACATTGGAGAACTCTTGGGGGTCTGAACTTGGCATTTGACTTTTTCCAAAATACCAATAAATTCCTTAGGTAGAGGCATAGAAAGGAAGTTTATGAATTTTTCAAGTTGCAAGGAACTGGGAGGGATAATTAACACATCAGATGACATAGATGGCATCTAGAAAGATCTCAAACTGTTGGGATCTCAATAGCATTGGGAGGGAACTTAATAGGAATAAATATAAAATCTTCATCTGTGTTTAAAAAATCAACTTCAAAAATAAGATAAGGGTGATATGAAAGGAAAAAGAATCTGAAAGTTTTAGTGATGCAAAAGCTCGATACAAGTAGTCAAGAGTGCAAAATGGCAACCAAGAAAGCTAATGCAGTTTGTAGAGCATCAAGAGTAAGGTAGGCAATAATTTCATTGTGCTCTGACCTAGGCAGATCAAATCTAGAGGATTGTGTCCTATTCTGGTCACAGCATCTTAGTATAACATTTAAGGAGTAAAGCCAAGCTTAAGGCATACCACTAGAAGATAGGTCTGCTCTGGATCCATGCACATGATCTCGACTGGATTTAGAACTCCTTATAAGAGGGTCTATGTCTTTGTCTCATGCTTTCTGGCTCATTGTATCCCAACTCTGGTACCACCAAGGAAGATTTACTTAAAATTTAAGTTTCAGTTCATGTCTAAGGTCTCCCTAAAAAGGAGAGGAGAGATATTCAATACAATGTGAATCAGATATGGAAAAAATATTTATTGCTTTCACAAGAAAAGAAATACCAGTTGCAAAATATTCAGACACAGACACAGACACACAAGATTTAAAACAGAATCAGAAAGTTAGTTCTAACTACTTCTACATGTACTCTTCCAGGAACTTGAGACTTTAATCTCATTACAGTACGATGCAGTTTGCATGACTGATATGAGTAAGACTGCTATATGTCACTTTGGCTTTATATTGTCTCCTCAAAGTTCATGTGTATTGGCCCTCCAGGCAAATGCCTGGGCTCCTTCTCTTGTTAGTGGCCTTTTTCTCCAATGTAGAAACTTCCCTTGCCATCCAATCACCTATAACAAAATGTTTCAAACCCTCTAGAACTTTTAAATTCGCAAGGTAACTTCTACGCCTAGAATTGCCATTCTCAAGATCAATGTTCAATTAACTATTCACAAAGGGGTAAAAAAAGGAGTCAACTGGAACTCATATCTAGTCTCAAGACTGCTTCAGGAAAGAGCTAGGGTGGGAAACCAATTTTCCCAAACCTTATTCCCAATGGGAATTTCCAGAATAACATATTATCGCCACTAGAGTCAAAAGAAGAGAAAGCCAAGGGCAATCATTTCCTTTTTAAAGTCCCATTGATCCATCCTCATCAAAAGTCAATAAGGGAATCACTTCATCAAAAAGCACCCAAACATTGACACATGGTCAGCTTTAAACAGGCAAAGAAACTCTATGCATTTTCTATGTAACCCTCAATTACATTGAGGTGTAAAATGAAAAGTTAAAGATGTTTTATTATAGGTGTAATTGGAAACTATTCCATGTGAAAAGTAAGTAGAAGAATTGGGACTGTTTAGCTCGAAGAAAAGAAGTCTGGAATGGAGGGAGCAGGGAGAGTAACTGTCATGAAGTCAAAACAGCAATCATTGATTAGCTCTTTCTGTCCAGCACCATACCAAGTTCTGGGCACTTTTTCATGTGTAGGAAGAACACTCATACAAACAAGAGACAAGACTAGTTCTGCTTAACTCCAGAGAGAAGAATTATCGTTAATAGGTTAAAGATACCAAGAGGAAGAAATATACTCCATGGAAGGAAAAAAAAAAAACGTTCTTAACAGGCAGAGCTGTCCAAATGTGGAATCTGCTTCAGGAAGAAATAGGTTCCCCTTCACTGGAGATCCTTAAGCAGAGGTTGGTTGATCACTTATGGTAGATGCTTTAGAGAAGTAGTTCTCAATCTTTTTAGTCTCAGAACCCCTTTAGACTTTTAAAAAATTGTTGAAATCTCTCTCTCCTCCCCAGTAGCTTTTTTTATGGGGATTATATCTATAAATATTTGTTATATTAACAATTAAAGTTATTGTTGTTCAGCTTTTCAGTCATGTACAACTCTTTGTGACTCCTACTTGGGGTTTTCTTAGCAAAGATACCTTCTCCTGTGCATTTTGTAGATGAGGAAACTGAGGCAAACACGGTTAAATTTTGTCCAGTATCACACATCCAGTAAATGTCTGAGATGACCTTTGAACTCAGTTTTTCCTGAATCCAGGTCCTGTGCTCCATCCACTGCACCACTTACCTGCTTTATAAGAATTAAAATATCTTAGTATTATTATGAAAATAGTTTTGATCTTATGGACCCCCTAAGAAACTTCATTTTAAAGGGAATTTCTATTTAGGTTGAGATTAGACTAAATAACCTTTGAAGTTTAGACTAACTGTGAAATTCTGAGTTCATACGGAAAACCATAAGAAAAATAGGCAAGATAGCTAGGTAACCCTAAATCCCCACAGAAAAATAAATACAAGGGCAGAAAAAGTAATACCTTTTCAAATCACCTCCTTAATCCTTCTTAACAATAGAAAGAAAGAAAATCATCTGGTTAAATACTATTTCTAAAATATTAAAAAATTTGCCTGTTTTAACTGCAATGAATTTTTTGGATCCAGGAAATCCAATATACAGCTGGAAAATAAAAATTGGAAGGGATGTTATAGGTCTAATGCTTACATGAAGCATGAATCCTCTCAATGGAATCTGTGACAGATAGTTCCCCTTTATCAATAATAACACCTCTATGGACATAGAGTCTGTCAAGATAGTTCACTCCATTTTGAAGATCTCCACTATACATATGGACCTATCTGGGACAGACTAGTCTGCCCCTAGTCCCTGATTTTCCCCATTTCCATCTCCCCACTCACACCACTGCCAAACCTTATTCCCAGAATTTAATTCCCACTATTACTAGAGATACACATTCTAATTCAGGCACTCCTCATCAGTGTCTGACCTGGCATGACCCCATGAGGGCTAACCACAACACCTGTAGTCCCCACCCCTGGGGAGTCTGAGACTGGTAGATCACTTAACTTCAGGAGTCCTGAACTACAGGAGGAAGGGAAAGTATTAGGTATCTGCACTGTTGGTACCATTATGCTGAGTTCCCAGGAGCAGAGAGGGCTACCAGTCTGCTTAAGGAGGGAAGAAATAACCTACGTCAGAGAAGTGGAGATTAAAGTTTCCCGGGATCAAGCCCCTGAGTGGCCACTACACTTTTGGTCTAGGCTTAATGGAGAGACCTGGGCTCAAAAAAAAAAAAAACACATGAGGGAGAGGGCAACAAACAGCTATATTGAGGACAAATTGATTGTTAAATGCTATTTTCAGAACTTATTTTTTTCCCAAACTACCCTTTAACCATACACTTTCTAAAAAGGTAAACCAGCAGAATGCCACCAAACTCGAAAAGTTTACTGTTTGGTCCTGGTGACTAAATAAAAATAATTCTATTCCCCAAACATCAACCCAAAGTCACAAAGGTTCTTCACCAAGTTAACAATGGGATGATCATTTTCTTTTCAGCTGCAACAACTCTCAAAATCTAAGATGAAAAGGAGAAAAAGATGATTGCAGCATATAGAGGATTAGACCTAGAGTCAGGGAAGTCCCACTTCTCAAAGCTACCTCAGACATTTTTTAGCATGTCCCTGGGCAAGTTGCATCATCTCTGACTCAGTTTCCTGATCTGTAAAATGGTGATGATTATAAGTCTTCCCTCACAGTTTGTTCTGGGGTATTTTGTAAACTTTAAAATGTGATAGATATATAAATGCTAGCTATTATTATGTTTATTTTTTGCATTACCAAGCATTTTTGTCTTTTACTGGAGGGATAAAAGAAAAAAAATGCTTTTAACAAATATCTGACTTTTACTAAGTTCTGACCTGTCTTTATGGAACTAAAACCCAAAATAATCCCTGGTCCTTGAAGGGGAGTTATTTCTCAATATCAGTCCTCTACATCCCTTCCTCTAGGTCATGATCCACTCTGTCTGAGAGAGAGAGACAGACAGAGAGAGAGAGAGAGAGAGAGAGAGAGAGAGAGAGAGAGACAGAGTGAGAGAGAGAGAGAGAGCGAGAGAGAGAGACAGAGAGAGAGAGAGAGAGAGAGAGAGAGAGAGAGAGGGAGAGAGAGAGAGAGAGAGAGAGAGAGAGAGAGAGAGAGCCAAGCACTGTCTCACATGGAGAGGCCCCATGATTAATTGTGTAGGGCATTAAATCAACCAAGCCATTTATTCTCCAAAAATATCGTGCAAATTGGCAAGCTTTTGTTTCAAGGACACTGGATCTGGTGCCAACTTGGGTAAATCACCTCTCTCACAGAGCTGTTGTGAAAAGCAAATTAAATAACACATGTAAAGTATTTTGCAACTTGAAAGTATTCTATAAATGCCAATAATGTCAATAGCAATGAAAACTAGGTGCCTTAGAAAATAGAAACTAGATCTGGAGCAAGGAAATCTTAGGTCAGATCCATCCTCAGACACTTCCAACTATGTAATCCTTGGCAAGTCATTCCATGTCTGTCTGTCTTAGTTTTATCAATAAAACGGGATTAATAATAGAATCTATCTCTCATGGTTGTTGCCAGGATAAAATGAGATAACATCTATAAAATGCTTTGCAAACCTTAAAGCATCATTGTCATCTTCGTCATCATCATCAGTTGGGTTCTCTGAGCCATAGTTTCCTCACTTTTAAATGAAAGGGTTGGACTAGAACAGTGATTTCTACATTCCCTCCCCGCTCTAAATCTAAACTACATACAAATCTGCCTTCTGATAACTTTCACTTGTTGACCCTAATTCCATCCTCTGAGTCCATTGGCCAGAATGAGGCAAATCCTTCTTTTCCATGAAATAAGTTTAAATAATGGACAAAAGCCTTCATCCTTCTACTAACTCTTCTCCAGGCTAAGCATCTCAAAGGTCTTCCAGCCATTGTCCTTCTCTGGGTGTGTTCCAGCTTGTTAACATCCCTCCTAAAACAGAGCATCAGAAACAAAACATAATATTCCAGATGTTGTCTGACCAAAGCCCACTTGTTTTGGACAATATGTTTCTTCCAATGCAGTCTAATTTGAATTTTGGTCTGATACAACATGTTCATCTTGTGCAAGAAGACACTAGAAGTCCCATTATTTTTCACATTCTGCCTAGGCACAACTCACTATCCAGAAATTGTGCAGTTGATTTAAAAAATGATAAATGCAGAATATTTCATTTAGTCTATTAAAACTTGCTTCATTTCACTGGGACTATTGTTGTTCACTGTCATTTTTTTCTATTCCAATTCTGTCATGTAACCTATTAGTTGTCCCTTCCAACTTCACACCCTCTAACAATTTGACAAGAATGCCATCAGTACCTTTATATGTTACTGACAAAAATGTTGAACCCACCAAGGCTGAGGACAGAGTCCTCAGCATGCTGCTTTCTGCAGATTGATCCATAGAGTCAGAGGTAAGGGCCAAGGAGATATTGACAAGGTGGGGGGGGGCAAATTATATTATTTCAATATGAGTATTACTATACATAGAAATTAATTCTACCATATTTCCTTTGTATCCTAGACAATCAATTACTAGCGATAAGAACAACACTTGGTTACTTTTATGCAAGTATTTTTTCATTTTATAGTGAGTTGAGTTCCAGTCTTGCCTCTAGTATGTACTGTCTGTGTGACCCAGGGTAATTAACTTAATTTCATCTGGGTCCCAAGCAACTCTCTAAGACTTTTGTTGTGGTTCAGTCATTTCAACTGTGCATGATTCTTTATGACCCCATTTGAGATTTTCTTGGAAAAGATATTGGAGTAGTTTGAAGTTTCTTTATCCAGTTCATTTTACAGATGAGGAAATGAAGGCAGAGTTAAGTGACTTGTCCAGAATCACACAGTTAGTAAGCATCTGAGGTCAGATTTGAAGCAAGAAAGATCCTGATTCCAGTCATGATGTTTTTTCCACTTTTCCATCTAGCATCCCTAGTAGAGCTCTGCCCTAGAGCAAATAATATGACATCGTTAGAATTCATTTTACTCATCTGTAAAATTAACACAATTATGTTCAACTCACAGAAGACATGAGTTTGAATTCTTGATCTATCACTTATAAACTGAGTGACCTTGAACAATCCTCGCCAACTTTCTGAACCACAAATGTTACAAAAAATGAGAGGAATGGTGGTGGTAGGTATCAGATAACACTACCCTATTTGCTTAATGGAGATTTTTAAAGGAAAGTGATTTGTCAGTTTTAAATCCTTGTATAAATACCCTAGTACGTGATAATCACTAATGTTTACTAGGGGAGATGGAGACATTGTCCAGACTTATGACTCATAGGGAAAAGGATATTCCACATGTTCAACACTGGAAGAGGGATGTGCTTATGGAAAGGATTGGAGGCATACATCTTAAAAAATAGTATTTTTGGCCATGATAATAAGAGGGCCTGAGATATAGAACTTGTGACACTCAACAGGAACAGGCAGAAAAGAGGTATTGGTGAAAGTATCTTATTTCCTGCATTGAGATGGCACACAAAATAGCTATGCAACCTAAGTGACATTTCAAACTTTAACAATACATTGTCAAAAGAGCTATCTTGGTCCAATTTATTTTATATCTTTTTCTAAAAATAAGATGGACTTATTTCTAGCTAAAGGAGTGAAATATTGGACCTCAAAATCAATCTTTTCCATACCATGCGATTATATAATGCCTTAATACATTGCCTTAAATGCACTATAGACTTCCTAATAAGTCTATTGACTTAATAAAAAGAGCTAGACAATTAGAAATCTCAGTATTAATAATCATAAACAAATAGCTAATAGGAAGTCATTGATATAACAGAATGGAATACAGTATTGGAACTCCTGCTCACTTTTTCCAATCTCTTTTGTTTTGTATTTAATTGCTAGATGACTCAATTTGTAGTCAATAGTATAAAACATTGTTAACAGGAACCAAGAGCCATATTAGAACACAGCTTTCCATTAATACTGTACTGATTCCCAGGAGTGAATTCTTATTGATGTCAGATTGATTCCAGTAGCTAGAATGCCAGGAATACACATGGAAAAAACTAATTATAATATCCAGAAACTAGTTAACTAAAAGCCAAGTAGATAAATGTGAAAGAATACATAGACAAAAGAACCACTATATTTGTTCAATTTATTTTGTACTGCTCTAAATAGCTAGATAGTTCTATTTCTACCCAAAGAAGTGAAATGTTAGGGCATGGAAAAATCCTCAAGTAGAATACAATCCTAAAATGCCATGTCATGAAATCACACTACTGCCTTGGTTAAAACAAAACAAAACAAAACAAACAAACACTTAAAATATTGGAAACCCACTTTGAAAAAAATGGTATTATTATTTGGAACTTAATTAATGAAGAATATTTTATTTTGATGAAATTTCTTTATGTTGTTAGAGAATTAGTAGATTTAGAATCTCTCCCAGTATCAATTAAACATTGGAGAATTAAAACATTGAGACGGAGTTTCCCTGGAAGTCCCGGGGTATGTGTGTGTGTGTGTGTGTGTGTGTGTGTGTGTGTGTGTGTGTGTGAAACAAAGCACGTAGGGAAGAGTAAAGAATGAATGAAAAGGAGGGAAAAAAGAGTACTATGACAAAGAAGGAGATAAAGGAAGGAAAACTGAGCAGAAATGCGGTAAGACAATTGGAAAAATTGTTTATGTCCCGGAAATATGAAATATAGGCTGTGGGACACACATATATGTATACATATGTATACAACATATATAGTACATATATGTACATGTATGTATATAACTTAAAATCTATTTATTTCCATTCTAATCATCATTTAAAGATACAGGAGAATAGATAAAAAATGTGCTGTCAATTTAACATAACTGATTTCTCCACTCAACAACTTTATCAATACAGACCAATGATCACAAAAGAGAACATTTTAAATAGTCTCATTAATGTAAAATGATTTGTAAATAGTCTCTAATGACTTTTATAGTTAGTTTTCATTTATTTCCTGGAGGCATAGGATTTTAAATATTCTCCTTTCTTTTTAAATGGATTTTTATTGAAAACTTTTATTTTCCCATGACTAATCGTTCATCTTGTATCCTTCTCACTCTCATTGAACCATCTTTTATTACATTAAAAAAAAGAAAAATAGGAGGAAGATAAAAAAATTAGCAATAATTAACAATACATTGGAACAAATCTGATATTTATTTTATTCTGAGGTTGTGGAACTTCCCCATCTCCAAATCTGGAAAGAGGCAGGGAATCGTATCTTCTTATGTCTCCCCTGTAAAGTCAATTTTGTTCTTGAAGAGGTCATAACATTCATTTTTACTGTATTATGATTTTATTCTTTTTAGTCATTGTTGTAAACTTTGTATGTACTCTCATTCTTACTGTTTCTTTTACTTTGCATCAGTTTCTGTAAGCCTTTCAGTGCTTCTCTTCATTCATCATATTCCAATATATTCATGTGTCATAATTTATTTAGTCATTCTCCAAATGACAAACATCAACTTTGTTTTCTAATTCTCTGATACTACAAAAGGCACTGCTAAAATATTTTGTCATCTATAGAATTTTATTTTTTGTTATTGATCTCCATTGGTATATATAAATTTTATATAGTTTTAGTATATATTTTATTTTCTAATAGAATGTCTTACTTGTGATAATGTTTGTAATACACTTAGTTGTTAATTTTTAAAATGAGGAAATTTCACCTTGGAGTTCATAGTCCCATAGATGTGGAGCTACTAGGGGCCTTAGATGCCTAGTACAACCCCTCCATTTTATTTATGAAGAGACTGAGATCCATAAAGTGAAATGACCTATCCAGTAACTAACAACACTGGGCTTTGAACTCACATCTATTAAATTCACCATTCTTCCCACTGCCCTATGAATTTCACCTACCAATTACAGCCATCAACTAAATCCTCAGTTACAGGTGCTTGAGTATTAGTGACCACATGCTATAAATTCTGTTCTAATTTTCCTTATAGTTCTGTGGCTTCTCTAAACTATTACCTCACATTTCAATGGGGGAGAAAGTTGAGGGAAATATGATGCAGAGATGTCACAACATGGTTTGCTAAATTAAATGCTAGGGTGGCAAGATATCAGAATCAAAAAGTGATAAATGAAAAGGCAAATAACATCATCAGGCAACTAAACTCAGGCTAAAAACACTCACTGTCCTTTCCCCCATGAAAATCAACAATTTTGAGAATAGAGACATCCTAGGAAAAGAAAGAAGTAAAAAACGGAATGGAATTAGAATAATAGGAAAGTCAGTGAGACTGGAATAAGGAGAATTAAATATTGTACACATCTTAGTTGGGAAAGAGTAAGTGTGTGTGTGTGTGTGTGTGTATGTGTGTGTGCATGTGTGCATGTTTGTATGCACATGTATGTATATGTGTGTAAGAGAGAGAAAAAAGAGATATTGAGACAAAAATACAGAGCAAATTCAAGCAGGTTGACATTGGCTAGGATAATAGGAGGTACGGTGATTTATTGCAAGGATATCAGGTTAAAATTGATGTATGGGAAATAACTGGCATGATTAAATGCTAATTTAAAAGAAAGAAAATGTATGTCTGCATTTTCTTCTATTAAATTTGTGTGTAATAGAAGGCACAAATTTACATTAGTATGATCAGATTAAATATCCTGCCATTTTTAATAGAAGAATTAATGAAATTCAAAAATTTGCTACATACAAGAAACTCACTTGAAACATATAGCTACATTCAAAATGAACATAAGAAAAAAGAAGAAAATCTATTATATTTCTGGCATCTCAAAAAAGCTGTAACCATGAATGCATATAATGGAATAATGACAGATACAAGCAGGAAAACTAATGGTTAAAAAAACACAGACCAAAAACAAAAAAAAAGAAAAGTAACTATACACCCTCACATACACACATGAAACAAATGGCATAGCAACTAAACTTTAAAGAGAAACTGGCAATTACAAAAATACAATAGTAGCAAAATAAAAATAAAAGGTTTTCAATATTCTTCCTCAAACCTAAAATCCAATAGAATGATAAACAAAAGGAAAATAGAGACCTTATTGTCAACAAAATGAGAGTTGAATCACATACAGCTGCTCCAGAATGGGAACACTAAAGAACCTGTGTGTGTGTGTGTGTGTGTGTGTGTGTGTGATTGTGAAATAAATTATTTATTTATTTTATATGTATTTTATGTTTTTATATATAAATATATTCTATCATTTTTATTTTGTATATTTGTGTAATATATATGTATAAATATTATAGTTTTAAAATTTACAATTATTCACTTATTTCTCAGGTTTCCAAAATATCTTTACAAAAACATAATCATGTCCTAAGGCACCAAGGCATCAAAACAGATTCAAGAAGGCAGAAATAATAGACACATTTCTTACAGACAATAAAAATAATTACTTATTCTATACTTTGCATGGAACAAAAAGAGCAATTAATGGAAAAGAAATGTCAGTATACAATATAGATCTCAAATGAGACCAAGTAATAACATCCTAAATAATGAATGTATCAAAGAATAAATCCTAAAACCAATGAATAACTAAGCCAAAGATAATGCTAGTGAGTGACACATAGTAGTAAATACTTAATAAATGTCTATTATTGACTCAATATCAATAAAATAACATATAAAAACTATAATGAGTTGGCAGGAAAAAATGCTTATCACTGATTTTTTTTAATTTAATAGATTAGCAAAATAAAGAAGAAAATGAAATATATTTTAAGGGCCTAAATAGATAAACAAATCAACAGCCCCACTTGAAGTACAATAAATAAATAAACCTTTAAAAAAGTAGATTAACTTAAAAATTTTAAAAATGAGATTTTTAAAAGACTAACAAAATTAATTCATTGTTAAATGGCCTGATCAAGTTAAAAAGAACAAAATCGAAAGATAATTCACAATAAACAGGAATAAAGAGAATTTTCAGAAATCACTATACTCAATGTGCCAGTAAAAAATGAAACGTTAAAAAGGAGGGCTATCCATAAACATATACATATGTATGTGTTCATGAGTATATACTGTGTATAAGTATATGCCATATCTAAGTAACTTACCCAGAATCACACAGGTAGTAAGTATCTGAAGCTGGATTTGAACTCGAATAAGTACTCAAGCCATATGTCTGAAAAAGTACCTTTTTATAAATACTTGAAGAGCAATTAACATCTTTGTTAAATAATAATTCTTAAGGAGAGAGAAAGAAACATTCCTATTGGCCTCATTTAATAAAAGTTCTGATACAAAAACTAGAGAGAGACAAAGCAGAGAAAAATAACTATATATCAATTTCACTAATGAACATTGATGCAAAACATTTAAAGTAAATACTTACAAGGAAACCATACCAGATAAGGGAAGAATTTATGACCAAACAAAAAATAGAGAGTATTACTTGATATAAAATGGATAATTTTAATATTAAATTAATGCTTATTTGCATAAAGTAGGCTAACACAGTCAAGATTAGAAGAAAATAAAGCTGGATTTTTTTTTGTTTGTTTTACACAAGTTTCTCTGATAAAGGCTTTATTTATCAAATATGTACAACTACCAATAATTCCTCATTTAATAAATGGTCAAAGAATATGAACAGGAAGTTTTCAGATAAAGAAATCAAAGCTATCTATAGTGATATAAAAATGTTTATCATTCCTATCAGATTGACTAAACAAGAAATTAAAAGAAAAAAGAAAAAAAAGAAGAGAATCTGAAATATCCCTTTAGAAAAAAAAACAACTGATCCAGGAAACTGGGACATTGTTGGTGGAGTTTTGAAACCATAGTTTCCAGATTTCTGGAAAGCAACTGGGAACTATGTCCAAAGATCTATAAATTATGCATAGCCTTTGACCCAGCAATACCACTACTAGGTGTGTATTCCAAAGAGATAAAAAACAAAAAAAATGGGTTTGTATATACAAAAATATTTATGGACCCTCTTTTTATGGTGGAAAAGAATTGGAAATTGAGGATATGTTCATCAGTTGAGGGGTGGCTAAACATGTTGTGATATATGATTGTGATGGAATACTATTGTGCTATAACAAATGATAAAGAGAACAATATCAGAAAAACCTGGAAAGACTTAGATGAACTGATGCAGAGTGATGTGAGTACAACCAGGAAAATATTGTACCAGGTAGCAATAATACTTTACCATGATCAACTGTGAATGACTTAGCTAATCCCAGCAATACAATGATCTAAGACAGGTAGACACCTCCAGAGAAAGAACTGATGGAGTCTGAATGCAGATCAAAGTATACTATTTTTCACTTTATTTTTGTGGGGTTTTTTTTGTTCTGTGTTTTCTTTCACAAAATGATTAATATGGAAATATGTTTTGCATAATTCCACAGGTATAACCTATATCAAATTACTTACCATGGTGGGAGGGCAAGAAAGGAGGGAAGGAATATGGAACTCAAAACTTAAAAAAAACCTAATCTTAAAAAAAATGTTCTTATATATAATGGGGGGGAAATGAAATATTATTTAGAAAGGAGACTATAAATATGCTTTAAAAAATAATAATCAAGCTAGATTTCATAATAGGAATGGAAGTGTGAGTCAAATTAGGAAAACTAGTATAATTAATCTCGTGATCTAGAAAAATATATTAAAAGATATTTTCTCCACAAATAGAGAAAAAATTATTTGGTAGGAAACATAACAGTCATTTAAGTTACAAACTCTAAAAAATGTTAAATATGGATTTTTTTTAATTAAGTGAACACATATTTAAAATGAAGTGTTAGCATTATTTGCAGTAAAGAAACTTTAGAAACTTTTCCAGTACAAATAGGGGCAAAGTAAGAATGACCCTTCACCTTCATCCTCATTATTATTTGGTTTCATAGCTGCAAAGGAGAGAACATAAAGATTAAGCATTAGCTACTAGAAACAAAATCATCCCAATTTGCAGATGACATGATAACGTTCTTTGAAATTGCCAAAGAAAGAATTAAAAAGCTAAATGAGATGATTAATAACTTCAATAAAGTAACTGAATACACAGTAAATCTACAAAAATCATCAACACTCCTATTCTCTACTAACAAAAGATATTGAAGAAGTTATAATAGAAATTAAATTCCAAATAATTGAAAACTATGTGACTATTAAACTGACCAAGAGATGAGATTTAAATAGTCAGAGAAATATTTGCTATATATGATGGACTACGCCAATAAATTAAAATTACAGGTATAAATGTGCTGCTATGCTAATAAAATGAGCCTTGGGATATATTATAGAGTAAGACAAAAGAACAGTAAAATTTATTTGAAGGGACAAAAGGTCTAAAATCTCAAGGGAACAAGTGAAAAAAGTATATACAAATTGGTCATAGTATTACCAAACCTCAAAGCATATTACAAAGCAATAGTCATCATAGCAATTTGATGCCAGTTAAAATTAGAACAGGAGATGAGTGTAACAGATCAAGTAAAAAATAAAATGATAAATTTAAAGAAAACAAATATAAGCCAGTATTTGGTAAATATGAGAACACAAATTGCTAGTACAAAGACTCCTTTCTTTGAGGAAATCTGCTGGGAAAACTAAAAGTAGTTTGGCAAAAATCAGATTTAGACTAAAACATTGTACCCCATCATCAGCTCAAAGTATATATGTAATCTGAATATAAAAGGTCACTTTTTTTAATTACAAGCAGAGGATGAGAGTCTTTTGGGTGTATTTTTAGTCTATCACTTTGGGACTCTGCCAGATCTCCCTTGGACTTCCATCAGGAGATGGAGGGACTTTCTTTCCTCTATCCCTACTACACAGTGGCAATGGCAATCCAAAATCTGAACACATGGTAGTTTTATACTGAGTATATACTAAAAGAAAAATGGAAAGTTCACAGTTTCATATACTGTCTTTTTTCTCTCTTTTTCTTTGTTTATTAAAATGTTTGTGTTTTGATATATGTAAAGTACATAATAAAAAGTGTAACAATATATACAAAATGAGCACTAAAAGAATAAAAAAGAAAAACTATACAGTAAAAATTTGCAGCAAATATCACTAAGAAATCATTAATAATCTCAATGGATACAACTGACACAAACATCTAACACCAATTTTTATTTTCCCAATGACCAAAAGATAAGAAAAATTTTGAAAAGAAAAGCTACAAACTATAAATTAGTGTTTGAAAATTGCTACACAACACTAATATTAAAAGAAAGTCAAAACAAAACTTCTGGAGTGTCACCTCATTCCTTTCAAATTCACTATGAGGATAAAAACAAGATAGTCACACTAGTGGGAAAATAACAAGGTATGGTGGAAGGAACCCTGGCTAGAAAATCAGAAGACCACATTTTAAAACACATCTCTGAAATGTACTCTCTGAGTGACCTTGCACAAATCACTTAATTTTGCTGAGCTTCAGCTTTCTCCTTTCCAAAATGAAGAGGTTGGAAGAGATGAGACCTTAGGTTTCTTTTAACTCAGAATACGTTATCCTATAGTTTGGTGAGTTACAGAATGATCCATGTGTTCTGGAAATCAAAGTGACTTGAATGTCTATACTCCTTTACCCAGCTCTCTTACTAGTGGTCATATACCACACCCCAACTTCAAAAGTCAAAAATGGAAACCAAAGTCCAAATTATTCATAAGAGCCCTTTTTGTGATACAAAGGACTGGAAATAAAATGGATACCTAGAAATTTAAGAATAGCAAAAAATAAATAAATAAATCTATGATATGAATATAATGGAATATATTGGAATATAATGGATATATTGAATATAATGGAACAACATTATGCAATAAGAAATGATAGCTATGAGGAAATTAAAGAATTGTGGGAAAACGGCCCTAAATTGATTCAGATTTGGAAAAAAAAAGCAGAATGAGAATATGTACAGTAATTATTATGTGACTAAAAATATCACTAAAAAGAAACCATATTCTGAGTAACTAAAAACTAAATAATAGTCCCAGAGGAAAGAGAATGAAACATAACCTCCCTCATTATGGTAGAGGGTTGGGAATGTCTAGGGCAGAATATTAAATTGAGAAAGCATGAGCAGATTAGCCTGTAGTTGCTGACAATGAACTAGTTAAAGCTAGAAAATGTCTTTGACCACTAACAGTCTTTTCGCTATTGGCTATTTTGATTTTATGTATATTTACTTGTTTTAGTGTAACAGTAAGCACCCCAACATATAAAGGTAGGACTGCTACCATAGGTTCTTTGATCGGCTTCTCTGATAGGAAAGGCAACTTTTGAGGGGTTAACAATCACTTCAACCAAGCACGGGTATCAGAGAAAATGAAAATCAAAATTTAAGAGAAATAAAAAATCAACAGTTTTCAAACTACTTGCCCATTAACAGACATACCTTTACCCAGAGGGAAGAACCAACATCTGAGTTTTCAAAGCCTTAACACACTCCTTAGTGACTTCCCAGAGTCTAGTCTGGCACACAAAGTTTCTTTTAAAAACTAAGCCCCAAAGTCAAACCTCACCTTCAGAGTATTTATATGCTTTTCAGAGCAAGAGGGAATGACACTCTAAACCTATGCCTCAATAGAAAAAACAAAAGGTACTTGGAACACTCCTACAAAACAATTCCCCTAATCAAGCTTCCCTCAGTCATCAGATGGGGGAGATCTTCTTTAATCACATTCAAATAGAGGCATTATATTTCTTGATTATACTAAAAACAAAAACAGCAAAACTTGCTTGACCTTACATTCAGTCATATCTGTTTTCATATATATGTAATATGTGTGTTTTAGACATATATTTTTTTAAATTCTGAGTTTAAGAGAAAAGCTTTCCAATTTGCATGTTTTACATGACTGTAACTTTTAAAATTTTTTTTCATGGGAACATAAACTCAGAGTTGGAAGGCACCTCAGTTCAACTGCCTTTATTTTACAAAGAAAAGGAAAAAAAAACTCAGAGTTAACTGATTTGGCCATGGAAAAAGAGTTCTTAGAATTCAGAGGTGGGCTTTAAACCCCAAGTCACCTGATTCCAAGCCCCATATGTATTGCACTACCCTATCTTGGTCAGAAAGGGCTCTGCTGTCCCTGTCTTGTGGGTTTGGAAAAGCAGAGTTCAATTCAATTCAACAGAAATCTTAAGCTTCTGACTATTGATTGAGAAATAAACCATTGCAAGGTACTAGACAGATTACTAATTTTTCAAAGATTTAAAATAAGAGGAATCTGACTGATAAGGCACTATTTATTTTGTCCTTCATTTTCAAAAATGACAAATGACATCACTGGGTGATATCTTGACTTGTGTGAGAAATGGATTTAAGTGAGGCAGAATTGCACCGTTATCAGCCTCACTCTTCCTGAGTCTTTGAAGTTCAGTAACAAGACAAAAGTCGGGATAACTGGTGATGACCTAGAATGCAGTAGATGACTTTGGTGTCTTCTACGTAAGGGCTCCACAATATCTGCGTCAATCACCTTCATGGCTGTTTGAACAAATTGTTCTTATCCACCTATCCCACCAGGTGAAGTCTTCACATATATGGGACACACGTTTCCCTAGCTCACTGACAGTTTTCTAGTCCATTGTATACCCTTAACTAGGTTTAGCCCATCTGCTGAGATAGTTTACCAAGGTGTGGGCACTGTGCATGGTACCCACTTCTTTGAGACACAGGTAAGAGTTGAGTGTCAGTTGAATACTAAAAGTGGAAGAGGCGCCCTGAAAAATTAAACACTTGTATTGACTATAAAATGAGTGTTGTTTTTTTTAAAATACTTAATTCCTTAAATATTACAATCTAGGTTCAATGTTTGTTCCTTTTCACTCTCTTCTATTTTGCCCATTCAGGGAACAATGAAAGTTACAGGAAGTTTTATGTACAGATAGGACACATAGAGAGTAGATGGACATAAGATCTGATTTGTCAGTTTGCAAGCACAGGGAGGAAATTAAACTAAGAAATAATAGACAGTATGAGATTGTCAAGATGACTAACTTCCTTTTTTCCTCACATTCAATTTAAGTAGATGCCATGGATTTTCCTAAGAGATATATTATATATCCAGACTTTAGGAAAGTAATTGAGGTATTTATTACTCAATGTCACTCACATTAGGAAATTTGATCATTGTAAATGGAATAAAATATTTCTATAAATAGACAATTTTCGAAACTCAAAAGAGAAAATAACTTATCAAAATGGAAAGATGTGATTAAGTTGTGTTATTTTTGGTGTAGAATGTTAATTTTTAAATGACTCATTATTCAGTGTCAAGTTGGAAAAGAGAAGTCAAAAAAGATACAATAGAAACATGAAAAACAGCATTGAGTATGCCTTTCAAGAGCAGCTAATACTCACAAAGAGTTTCTTACTGTGAAATGTAGATCCCCTTCTACCCTCACCATACAAAGTGTTTTCTTATTATTCCATTTGCATAGAGTCATTTGGTGTGGAAAAAAAACACATGCATAAATAGCAAATGTGTGAATCCAAATATGAATTCCTATGTCAGTGTTTTGGCAACAAACCAGAAATGAGCATGAAATTTATTTATTAGGATCATCTTTTATACTTTCATTTTCAGATGAAATCTTTTGATTTAAAAAAAAGCAGAAAATTGGTTTGCTTTCATTATAATTATTCTTAGCTAATTTCATAACGCTATCACATTCCCCCTTGGTTAGACAGAAGTTAACACCTGAGCCAGTGGCCAAGACGAATTGTCCCTGCTTGGCAGATATTGTTGGGTACTGGAAACCTAGAGGAGAGATAGGTACTAGTAATAAATATACAAATCTGATGATCCAATAAAAATGATCAAGAGATGTGAGAGTCATTTTGAGTCACTTAAAGAATGATAGGATCTTGGGTTTGAAACTTTAGAAGGAAACTCAGAGGACATCTAGTTTGGGTGATAGTTCAATCTTATTCCATTCAACTTAGTTCAATTAAATAGATTCTTATTTAGTGCCTACTATATGCAAGAAAATGTACTGGGGAATACAAAGATAAAAATGAAATAGATCTTCCCCTCAAGAAGTTTATATTTTATTTATTGACCATGTCTAAATAAGAATCCTCTCTACACCATCCCCACAAAAAGCTGATCTTATTTAAACATTCACTAGGGAACTGGGATTGGGAATCTTATCTCAATAGGTATGAGCATCTTACCATCTATGCTGCTACTACCTCCTTTTTTCCCTCCTAGGAATATAAACCTTCTAGATAGAACTCCAAGACACATTGCTTGAAGAAAAGGGGGGAAGAGGGAGGAGGGAAGGGAAGAGGAGGAGAGAAATAACCAACTGCATTTCCAATTCCTTTTGATAAAGAACTGGGTGAAAACTCACCTGAACCCAAAATAACTGTCAAGATCAGAGAATTCTACACAGCTTGGACAACAGGACAATAGGCCTAGCCAATCACCCAACAGAACACCAGGGTCAATTTTCTGTGTCATTTTTTTTTTGCTCTAGGGATAACAATCAAGTTAATACTGCCATAGCCCCTAGAAAAGATGCAACTATCTATATGGCCAATTAATTCATTTGCTTTACAGAATTATACATTTTGGGGGAAAAAATAAAAGATGGTGGACTTCATATATATTCTACAAGGGTTACTCAAGGGGTGGCAAATTGATAGGATCCTAAATTCTAAAATATATTAGAACAAAAAGATGATCAAAAAGTATTTTTAAATGCTAATAAAATAAAATAAGATAGGAGGAAAGAAAACTAGACCAGTGCAATTTCATCAATTACTGAAAATGCTATGTTTACCATATATATAATAAGAACAAGTGTATAAAACCAAGATTAACAGTTTTCAGATACAAGTCTTTTTTTCTTGTTTATCTTTGTTTATTGAAATGTTTGGGGGAGGGGCAACATGGCAGAGTGAGAGCAACTACTCACCTAAACTCTTGGACAATCTCCTTCAGATACCTCTGAAAAGAGAATCTGACCAGATTTTGGAGTGGCAAAATCCGACAGGAGACAGACTGTGGCAGATTTCTAGCCTAGGATAGACTGGAAAGTCAGGGAGCTAAGATGGTGGACTGATCAGTAAATAGTCAAACCCTCTTCTTATTGACCTTGAAAGAGTCATAAAATATTTCCCTAGGAAAAATTCTGGAACAGTGGGATCAGACAAAGGGGTAAACAGTCTCTTAGACCCTGAGGCTAGGAAAATTGCTAAGTAGGGTCCCTCTTGCTGTGACTGAAGGGGACCAGTGAAGGACTGGAACTGTCCCATACAGCCCCATCTCAGCAAACCTGGAGGAGATCCTGAACCTCAGGGGAGTGGAACCCCCAACTGCCAACACCAGGAACCCAGGCTCCCCTCAGCACCCCAGAGGAATCAGGAAGACACTAGCACAGACAGGATCACCTTTCCTATGTTCTAGCTCAGCAGAGGAGACATGCTGTAACCAGACCACACCTCCCCCATACTTAATGCATGCTAGCTCGGGGACAACTCCAGGGAAACCCAGAAAGACATCACCTGGCCTCTGCTTTCCAACATTAGCCAGCTCAGGACCAGGTAAGCTGCATCATCTTAGCTTCTAGCTGAAAAAACTAGAGACCACAACACACAAAGCCTTAAGTTGAAGACACAAAAACTGTGGGACAGAGCCCCTTGTGCCCCAGAAACAGAGATCTACTTTAAAAGCCAGGAAAAGGGTAACCATCATGAGTAAGAAGCAAAGCAGAAAAGAAAAGACTATGGAATCTTTCTATGAGGACAAGGACTAAAATAGTCAATACCAAAGAGGTCAGTATTGAGACTGCATTCCCATCTGAAATTTCAAAAGGGAATATGAACTTGTTGCAAGTCCAAAGAGCATTCTTAGAAGAACTGAAGAAGGATTTTAAAAGCCAAATTAGAGAAATAGAAGAAAAACTGACCAATGATTTTAAAAATATGAAAAAAGCAATCACAGAAGAATTTAAAAGGAAAATTGGATAAATGGAAAAAGTAATATAAAAGCTAACTGGAGAAAATAACTCCTTGAAAAGAACAACAGAGAAAAAGAAGATGCAAAAGTTAACTGAAGAAAACAATTTGATAAAAATTAGAATTGGGCAACTAGAATTTAATGACTCTATGAAACATCAAAAATCAGTCACATAAAATCTAAAAACTGAAAAGATAGAAGAAAATGTAAAATATGTCACTGGAAAAACAACTGACCTAGAAAATAGGTTCAGGAGAGAAAATCTAAGAATTATTGGTCTACCAGAAAACTATGATTAAAAAAAAAAAGCCTGGAATATATCTTCCAAGAAATCATCAAAGGAAACTGCCCAGGGGTCCTAGATTCAGAGGGCAAAATAGTAATCTAAAGAATTCACTGTTCACCTTCCAAAAGAGATCCCAAACTAAAACCACCAAGGAATGTCATTGCCAAATTTCAGAACTATCAAGTGAAGGAGAAAATACCGCAGGCTGCCAGAAAGAAACCATTCAAATATCAAGGAGCTACATTCAGGATCACACAGGATTTTTCAGTTTCTCCATTAAAAGATCAAAGGAATTGGAATATGATATTCCATAAGGCAAAGGAGCTGGGACTACAACCAAGGGTCAGTTACCCAGGAAAGTTGAGCATAATGTTTCAGGCAAGGAGATGGACATTCAATGAAATAAAGGATTTCCAGATCTGCCTGATGAAAAGGCCAGAGCTCAATAGAAAATTCAATCTGTAAACACAAGCCTCATGAGAGGCATAAAAAGGTAAACAAGAGAGGGGAGGGGAATGTGTTATTCAATATGAGCAACTTTTTACATCCCTATAAGGGAAGATGATACTTGTTAATCTTGAGAATTGTATATTTATCATGATATATAAAAGGTACATGCATACATAGAGGGAGCAGGTATGAAGTAAATGATGTGATGATAAAAAATGTGATGTAAACATTCAAAGGGATTGTAATGGGAAATGTGTAAAGGAAAAGTCAGAACACAGTAAATTATATCACAGGAAGAGTCACAAAAATATATTACAGTAGAGGGAAAGAGGGGAGGGAGACGAGGTATTGTTTCAGATTTATTCTCATCTGATTTGGTTCAAGGAGGGAGCAACAAACTCAGTTAAGTGTAGAAATCTAATTGGCACTATAGGTGGTAGGAGGGGAAGGAGAAAAGAAAAGGGAGAGGAGGATAAAAGGGAGGGAAAAGTAATAAGGGTAAAGGGGAGTAAAAGGGAAGGGGGAGACAGTGGTCAAAAATTAAAACTCTATTGTGGAGGGGAAGAGAGAAGGGAGAACTAAAAGCACAAATGGGGGAAAGAGGATGGAGGGAAAGACACAGTTAGAAATCATAACCATGAGTATGAATGGGATGAACTCTCCTATAAAATGGAGATGCATAGCAGAATGGATTAAAAACCATGATCCAACAATATGTTGTTTACAAGAAACACATTTGAAACAGGGGGATGCACATGGGGTAAAGGTAAAAGGTTGGAGCAGAATATACTGTGCTTCATCTGATGTAAGAAAAGCAGGGATAGCAATTCTAATCTCAGACAAAACAAAAGCAGAAATAGATCTAATCAAAAGAGATAAGGATTGAAACTATACTTGGTTAAATGGTATCATAGACAATGAAGTAATATCATTACTAAACATATATACTCTAAGTGGTATAGCATCCATATTCTTAGAGGAGAAGTTAAGGGACTTACAGGAAGAAATAGACAGCAAAACAATGCTGGTGAGGGAACTCAATCTCCTCCTTTCTGAACCTGATAAATCTAACCTCAACATAAACAAAAAAAGAAGTTAATGAGGTGAATAAACCTCTGGATAAGGTAGATATGATAGCTCTCTGGAGAAAATTGAATAGGGATAGGAAGGAATATATCTTTTTCTTGGTGGTACATAGTACATATTCAAAAAATGACCCTGCATGAGGCATAAAAACCTTACAATACAGTGCAATAAGGCAGAGAAAGTGCATGTATCCTTCTCAGATCATAAAATTATATGTAATAAAAAATGGAAATGTAGATCAAAAGTAAATTAGAAACTAAATAATTTAATCCTAAAGAAAGAGTGAGTTAAACAACAAATCATAGAAACACTCAACCGTTTCCTTCAAGAGAATGACAACAATGAGACAGCCTACCAAATCTTATGGGATACTTCAAAAGCAATTCTTATGGGAAGTTTTATATCTTTGAATGCTTACATGAATAAAATATAGAAAAAGGAGATCAGTGAATTGGGCATGCAGCTATAAAAGCAAGAAAAAGAAAAAATTGAAAATTCCCAAGTAAATACGAAATTAGAAATGCTGAAAACCAAAGGAGAGATTTATAAAATTGAAATTAAGAAAACTGTTGAATAAAGAGTTGGTTTTATGAAGAAACCAATAAAATTGATAAACTTTTGGTCAATTTTATTTAAAAAAAAAGCAAACAAAATTGACAATATCAAAAAGGAAAAGGGTGACCTAACCTCCAATAAGGAGGACATTAAAACAATAATTAGAAATTACTTTGCCCAACTGTATACCCATAAATTCAACAACTTTTATGAGATGGACGATTATTTTTAAAAAATATGAATTGTCCATATTAACAGAAGAGAAGCTTGAATATTTAAATAATCCCATCTCAGAAAAAGAAATTGAATAAGCCATCAATGAACTCCCTAGGAAAAATCTCTAGGGTCAGATGAATTTACAAGTTAATTCTAACATTAAAATAACGTTAATTTCAATACTGTGTAGACCATTTGGGAAAATTGGGGAAGAAGGAGTTCTACCAAATACTTTTTATGATACAAATATGGTTCTGATACCTAAACCAGGAAAAGTCAAAACAGAGAAATAAAATAATAGACCAATTTCTCTAATGAATATAAATGTAAAAATTTTAAATAAGGTATTAGCAAAAAAAAAATACAGCAATTTATCATGAGAATAATACATTATGATCAGGTAGTATTTGTATCAGGAATGTAGGGCTGGTTCAATATTAGGAAAACTATTAGAATTTTTGATCATATCAACAGCAAAACTAAAAGAAACCATGTGGTTATCTCAATAGATGCAGAAAAAGCTTTTGACAAAATACAACATGCATTCACACTGAAAACATTGGAGAGCATAGGAATAAATGGAACTTTCCATAAAATAATAAGCAGTATCTACCTAAAACCTTCAGCAAGCATCATATGTAATGGGAATAAGCTGGATGTATTTCCAATAAGATCAAGGATGAAATAAGGTTATCCTTTATCACCACTATTATTCAGTATGGTACTAGAAATGTTAGATGTAGCAATGAGAAGAAAAAGAAATTGAAAGAATTAGAATAGGAAAAGGAAAAACTAAGTTATCACTCTTTGAAGATGATATGATAATATACCTAGGCAATCCCAAAGAATGAAGTGAAAAACTGCTTGAAATAATAAACAACTTTGGCAAAGTTGCAGGTTACAAAATAAACCCACAGAAACCATCCGCATTTCCATATATTACTAAAAAGGGCAAATAGCAAAAGTTATAAAGGGAAATTCCATTTAAAGCTAATTTAGACACTATAAAATATATGGGAGTCTACCTGCCAAAACAACCCAGGGACATGAACACTATCAGAAAACACTTTTTGCACAAATAAAGTCAGATCCAAGTAAATGGAAAAACATCAGCGGCTCATGGATAGGCCAAACCAACATAATAAGAATGACAATTCTATCTAAATTAATTATTTATTCAATGCCATACCAATCAAACTATCAGATGATTATTTTCTAGAGCTGGAAAAAATAATAATATCAAAATTCATCTAAGAGAACAAGACGTCCAGAATATCAAGGGAATAATGAAGAGAAATGCTAGGGAAGATGGCCTAGCCCTGCCAGATCTCAAATTGAATTATAAAGCAGCAATCATCAAAATCACTTGGTTTTGACTAAGAAACAGAGGAGTAGACCAGTGAAACATGTTAAGTACTCAAAACACAGTAGTCAATGAATATAGCAATATAGCAAACTATCAATGTTAGATAAACCTTAGGACCCCAGCTTTATATACCAAATTAAGAAAGTATTTAATAGGATCTAGGCATTTTGCTCTTTATTTTAATAGAAGACAATGATGGTTCATGTAGGAAACTCTAAGTTCTCTCCAGGTTGACAAGGAAAATAGATCTTTCTTGTCCATCTAAAAAACTACATTTCAGAAAATTTTTAAGAGCAATTTTCTTGCCTGATTCTTAACTTCTGACGTTCCACATGGAAACAGATAAGAGGACATTCTGACCCCATTTTTTTTAGACCATAATGACATGCTCCCCCAACACAAATGTGCACATGAGCACACACACACACACACACACACACACACACACACACACACACAATTGCCCACCTCTAAAATCAGTAGTCACTCACATTTCTGATTTCTATTACTATGGTAATGTCATGGTCTGTCTAATAAAATGTAGACCTCTCTCTGAGAGAGAGAGAGAGAGAATAGAAAACAATTTAACATTAATCTACATGATTCTAACTATAAATAGAATAAAAGTTAAGAGGTCAGTGTAGACTACAGTAGCCTGAGAAAGTTTTGTGGTAAAGGTGAGGAAATGAGAATTATGTCTGTGAAAAATAGTACACAGACCTATTAGAATAAGACAAATGTTATTTGTTGAGGGAGAATAAGATTAAGAAATAAAGCTGGATATGTGAACTGGACTCAGATTAAGAAGGGTTTTGAAAGCTATATGTAGAAAGAGGAATGAAAAAATGACCTGTAATGGCAAGCAAAGTAGGATCTTTTCTTGTTTTTGTTTTAGGATAATCAAGTGCCTCTGATTGAATAATGTGATTAAAGATCTTCCCCACCCATTAAGGGGCCCAGGAAGATTTGTAGGAAGGTCCTCACCTTTTGTTAATGAGGCACTCATTCTCAAGAGTTGTTATGCCCACTGGCTCTAAAAAATGTATAAATACTCTGAGTTGAGGTTTTCCTTTGGAGCTTAGTTTTAGGAAGAAGCTTTGTGTGCCAGATGAGACCCTGGGAAGCAGCTAAGCAGCCTCCTAGCTTTGCTGGTGCTTCCCTCTCTGGTATACTATGTATGTATGGACACATTGTAGGGGGAGGAGCCAAGATGGCAGGGTAGAAAGATTCACATATGCTAGCTCTGAACTAATAGCCCATGGATTTCCTGTAAAAAGAACTCCCAACAAATTCTGGAGCAGTAGAAGCCATGCTTAAATGGAGTGAAGGAGATTTCCATTCCAGAGAGCCCTGAAAAACCGACCCCAAGGGTCCATCACACATTAGAAGGGAGTGGAGCCCAGCCCTTCCCTGGCTGCCCTGCACCAAGAGGAACAGATCTAAGCAGGCTTCAGGGATGGAATCTCTGGTGGCCACGATGATCCCTCCACCCACAGGAGCTACAAGTCAGTGAGAGATAATTCTGGGCTGGCTGAGAGGGGAGTGGGGTGTCTCCATAAGTCAGGCCCTTTCAGGAAGCAGAAGCAGAGGCAGTGGGCAGCCAGAGGCTCCTGGAGCAGGCAGGACCTCAGGTCCATTACTGAAAGTCTCTGCATAAACCCCCTGAGGGAACTGAGCCTGGGAGGTGGCCCTGACCCCATCTGAGCACCAGAACTTAAGTTCACATTGAATAGCAGCCAGGCCTGCTGCCAAAAGCCCTGAGGCTGGGGAGCAGCATTTGAATCTCAGACCCCAAGCACTAGTTGGGCAGATCTAGGCAAGGGGTGGAGAGGAATCTCAGAAGTCAATTAACTGGCTGAGAAAATGCTCAGAAAAAGGAAAAAAAAATAAGACCATAGAAAGTTACTTTCTTGATGAACAGGTGTTTCCTCCCTTCCTTTCTGATGAGGAAGAACAATGCTTACCATCAGGAAAGATATAGGAGTCAAGGTCTCTGTATCCCAAACATCTGAAATAGATATCCAATGGGCTCAGGCCATGAAAGAGCTCAAAAAGGATTTTGAAAATCAAGATAGACAAGTGGAGGAAAAACTGGGAAGAGATGAGAGAGATGCAAGAAAAGCATGAAAAACGGGTCAATACCTTAATAAAGGAGGCCCCAAAAAATGCTGAAGAAAATAGCACCTTGAAAAATAGGCTAACTCAATTGGCAAAAGAGGTTCAAAAAGCCAATGAGGAGAAGAATGCTCTCAAAAGCAGAATTAGCCAAGTGGAAAAAGAGGTGCAAAAGCTCACTGAAGAAAATAGTTCTCTCAAAATTAGAATGGAACAGATGGA
>CM053774.1:92994033-93058875 GCA_028658325.1 Potorous gilbertii | reverse complement strand
GTAGCAGATCATGTTTGTGTGTCTGTGGGTTTTAGTGTATTATGTTTTGATTTGTTATATGATTTCTTCCACTTATCTCAGTGTGACTACATAACATCACTATAGTGAAAAATATGCTCAATAGGAAAGTATATGTCGAACCTATACAAAATTGTATGCTGTCATGGGGAGGGAGGGGGGTGGGGGGGTAGGTGTGGGGGTATAAAATCTTAATTTTAAGGAAGTGAGTGTAGAACATTTATAAATAAATAAAATAAAAATTTAAAAAATTAAAAAAAAATAAATGTTAAAGTTGTTTTTACATGTAACTAGGGAAAAATAAAATGCTAAATCATTTAAAAAAAAAAAAAGATCTAGCAGCTTCTACATTAAGGGATCGAAGGGCGTGGAATAAGATATTCCAGAAGTCAAAGGAACTAGGTCTAAAACCAAGAATCACCTACCCAGCAAAACTGAGTATAATACCTCAGGGGAAAAACTGATATTTCAATGAAATAGAGGACTTTTTAGCATTCTTGAATGCTTGACCAGAGCTGAAAAGAAAATTTGACTTTCAAATACTATGTAAGTATGTATGTATGTATGTATGTAATGGTCAGACAGTTGGATCTGTCTGTTGATCTATGATGTGTGTATTGTTTATGTCAAACAGTTAGAAGCATGTCTGTTGATCTTTGATTTCTCTGTATTTTCTCTGAAGTTCAGCGTGCTGACATTTTCCCCTAAACTCAGTGAATGATACATGTGCTTAATTAAAATGATTGTTGACCCTTCAAAAGTTGCCTTTCCTTTCAGAATAGCAGATATAAAAACCTGTGACAGCAGGCCTTACTGTGTATGTTGGGGTCCTTGCTTTTACAGGACCTCAGAAATCATCTAATCAAAAGATCAGAGATTTTGAGTTGAAAAGAAAATTAGAAATCATCTGATTCAAGGCCTTAATTATATAGATGAAGAAACTCTAGACTTGTGTTCTATGGACCTCACCTCACAAGTGACTTACCCAAGGTGATTCAACCAACAAGAACTGGGAGTATTCAAAAGAGTCTGGATTCAAGTTCATGTCCTCAGACTACAAATTCATCATTCCTCCTATTAAATTGTGTCCAAACCTTTTATTTTGTAGAAATTTAAGTCAACTTAAAGTGTTGTGTGATGGAGACTGCTGAACATGGAGTCAATGTTTTTGTTCAGGTCTGTCTGACACTTCATGACCCTATGGACCATGGCACACTAATAATGTCAATGAAGTTTTATTGGAAAAGATATAGGAATGGTTTGCCAATTTCCTTCTCTAATGGATCAAGGCAAATCATGGTTAAATGATTTGTCTAGCATCATGCAGCTAAGTGATTTGTCCGGGTCATACATTTACCAATTGCCTGAGGACAGATTTGAACTCTGGTCTTCCTAACTGCAGACCCAGCCCTCTATCTATTGATCCATCTAGCCTCCTCTTGGAGTCAATGATCCTGGGTTCAAATTCTGCCTCTGACACTTATTGTTTTTGTGACCTTGGGCAAGTCATTTAACCAAGCTTGGTTTCTTTATATATAAAATGAGAAGGTTGGACTACATGGCCTCTTAGGTCTCTTCTAGTTCTGGTTTTTTTTTTTTTTGCTTTTTTTCTCTTCTAGCTCTAAAGTCTATATAATCTATGATCACAAAAGTAATTTGCTGAGTGCAAATGGCTAACTAGTAGCAGAGATGGAATGATAGCCCAAGTCTTTTCAGTTCTAACCAATGTAGCATGTCATGAATAGAATTCAAACCTTGAGTCAGGAAATTCTGGTTCAAAATTCTTCTGAGATGCTAGCTCTGTTGAAAGTAAGCCACTTGTGCTCTTACAGCCTAAGTTCTCCTATTTGTGAAACTACAGACATCACAGGATTGTTGTGAAGAAAATCTTTTGCACAACTCAAAATGCTATGTAAATGTGAGTTATAATTATTCAAGTTCATTAATTTTTCCTTTATAGCATAATTTCTTTTTAAAAAAGCTTAGGTTACAAAAGAATAATATTGATTTAAAATAGGGATTTATCAATCCATAAGATCAGATAGTGGATGGAAAGTAGAAAACAATTTTTTGTCCTTCAGTATATAATAGAAAACTTCTATAGAATAGTGAATAAAAGAGTTTTAAGTAGATTGTGGGGTAATGTTTTTCTAGAGAATTCTTGCCTCAGGAACTAACCTCTTTGGTACACAGAACAGTCATAGTCAAGCAGTACCTACAGACTTAAACTCCTTCCTGAACATTCACTTCCTTTTCCTTGAGGGTAAAGTTTCAGAGAAAGCTTTATTCTGACATAGAGTTAGAATTTCTTTATCACTCCCTATTTAACTTCTTCATGAAAACCATAGATTCACACCCCAGTAAATCATCTTGACATATGAGCTAAACCAGACTAAGGGTAGGCAACAAGCTTCAAACATGTTGGAGACTTTAGGGGATGTCTACTCTAAGCATGTGAAGACTTTCCCAAGCAAAATGGACAGATTTTGCCATAACAGTTGAAAAAAACAGGCACTATTGAACACTTAGAGCTTGGCCAGGCATTGAAGTAACTGAGATCATCCACTGAATCCCAGGATATTACCATTTGCCTTGGTTTTCATCCTGCTACTGGACTTTGGTGACCCAGGAAGAGAGAGTGTGGCTGAGGACTTTGTACAGCACTGCCTCAATTAAATTCAATTTACACACAAGTTAAGACATCAAGTGTGATGTTGCTAGTCCTCTTTGAAAATGAAGGACATATAATAATTTATAATCATTTAAAGCTAACAGAATTCTTTACATCATATCCTCATCCTGCCTTTATTTTACAGGCAATGCTATTGAGGCCTAGAGGGGTTAATTAGCTTCTTTAGGATCCCATGGCTAGTACAAGCCTTGAACTTTCCCAGATCTTATCTTCTTCATCACTCTTCGTAGTACACCAAACCCTTAGTGTGTCTGACCCCTTATAGGACTGAAAACAGGACACAAGTTATGAGAACATGGGGCTAACAACTTTAGCTAAAGAATGAAATCATATACCAAGTTACACTGGCTTTGGGATAGTTGAATGGACCTAATGTTTCATGGAATGAATTCTTTTGGTCCCTTGTACATGTTTTGAAAGAATAACCAATCTGAAACTAAAAAATATCCTTATCAACCAAGTGCCTAATTAATTCTGACAAGATGAGGATTGCCTTAATTTAGAATGTCTCCTAGTTAGTCTGACCAAATAATACACCCAAATTCAATAAATGATTTGCCTACCCTCTACAATAGAACCAGCAAACTACAGAAGGAATAAAAAGGGAAACTGGACTTAATCAATGAGGTAGATGAGAACACAGCCTGACAGTCATTTACCAAAGTGTAATTATTTTCAACTAAATCTACTAAGTAGGTATTGGATGAAAGATGTCACTGAATCACTCTAAAGATACCATTGTGGGGAGGTGATTCCTTCTGCATTCGTAGTATGCTTATATTTTCTGATATTCTCCTAAGTTAAATCCTGGGACTAGAGGTAAACATGAATGAAAAGGAAATTTCATGTCCTTCAACAATTTTTATTTCTAAGATGAATTGTTTTAATGTTTTCATAGATTATTAAATCTTAATAAATAAGAGTTATATTGTTTGCACATAAGCAGCATGGTATAGTACTTTGAAGGATGGCCTCAAAACCAGAAAGACCTGCGTTCAAGTCCTATTTTTGATGTTTATTAATTGTGTAACGAGGCAAATCACATGATCTCTCAAGACTCAGGTAACTCACTAAGAAAAGTTGCAGAGAAAGAAGATATTTCCTAACCTGAGAGTTCCATTTAACCAATTAAATATCAGATGCAGTCTTGTTCCCTAGATTGTGTGTGCTCTAGTTATCATTAACCTGACTCCTGTGGTCATTTCAAATCAGATTTTATCTTCATTAGTTTGCCTGGACACATGGGAAAGGAACTGTAACAGAGGTGATCAGGGTGTGACTGAGGAATCTCCCAATCTTTTGACATATAGATCCTCTTATGGAGCTGAGTATATTCACTCTGACTCCATGCATAGACATTTGTACTGGTTCAACAATCACCCTAATTTTATATTTTTTTTTAGTTTTTATTTTAGTTTTCAACATTCATTTCCACAAAATTTTGAGTTCCAAATTTTCTCCCCATCTCTCCCCTCCCCCACCCCAAAACTCTAAGCATTCTAATTACCCCTATCACCATATGTCCTTCACCACTATCGCCCTCCTGTCTAACATCCCACCCTTCCCTTATCCACATCTTTTCTTTTGTCCTGTAGGGTAAGATAAGTTTCTATACCCTATTACCTATATTTCTTACTTCCCAGTTGTATGCAAGAACAATACTCAACAATTGTTCCTGAAACTTTGAGTTCCAACTTCTCTTCCTTCCTTCCTCCCCACCCATCCCCATTGGGAAGGTAAGCAATTCAATATAGACCTTATATGTGTAGTTTTGGAAATGACTTCCACAAGTCATGTTGTACAAGACTGTATTTCCCTCCATCCTATTCTGCTCCCATTTCTTCTGTTCTCTCTTTTGACCTCATCCCTCCCCAAGAGTGTTGACTTTTAATTGCTCCATCCTCCCATTGTCCTCCCTTACATTCCATCTAACCTTGCTTATCCTCTTTTCCCCCACTTTCCTGTATTGTAAGACAGGTTTTTATACCAAAATGAGTATGCATTTTATTTCTTCCTCGAGTAGAATGTGATGAGAGTAAGCTTTCATGTTTTCTCTATCACCTCCCCTCTTTTTCCCTCCATGGAACAGTCTTTTACTTGCCTCTTTTATGAGAGATAATTTGCCCCATTCCATTTCTCCCTTTCTCCTCCTAATATATTTCTCTCACCCCTTAATTTCATTTGATCCCATCCTATTCAACTCACCTTGTGCTGTCTCTGAGTGTGTGTGTGTGTGTGTGTGTGTGTGTATGTAATCAACTACCCAGATACTGAAAAAAGTTTCAAGAATTACAAATATTGTCTTTCTATGTAGGAATGTGTATAGTTCAACTTTAGTAAGTCCCTTATGATTTCTCTTTCCTGTTTACCTTTTCATGCTTCTCTTGATTCTTGTTTTTGAAAGTCAAATTTTCTTTTCAGCTCTGGTCTTTTCATCAAGAATACTTCAAAGTCCTCTATTTCATTGAAAGACCAGTTTTTCCCCTGAAGTATTATATTCAGTTTTGCTTGGTAGGTGATTCCTGGTTTTAATCCCAGTTCCTTTGACTTCTGGAATATCTATCCCACACCCTTCAATCCCTTAATGATGAAGCTGCTAGATCTTGTGTTATCTTGATTGTAGTTCCACAATACTTGAATTGTTTCCTTCCACCTGCCTGCAATATTTTCTCCTTGACCTGGGAATTCTGGAATTTAGCTATAATATTCCTAGGAGTGTCTCTTTTTGGATCTCTTTCAGGCAGTGATTAGTGGATTCCTTGAATACTTATTTTGCCCTCTGATTCTAGAATATCAGGGAAGTTTTTCTTGATAATTTCATGAAAGATGATGTCTAGGTTCTTTTTTTGATCATGACTTTCAGGTAGTCCCATAATTTTTAAATTATCTCTTCTAGATCTATTTTTCAGGTCAGTTGTTTCTCCAATGAGATATTTCACATTCTCTTCATTTTTTCATTCTTTTGGTTTTGTTTTGTAATTTCTTGGTTTCTCATAAAGTCATTAGCCTCTATCTGTTCCATTTTAATTTTTGAAGAACTATTTTCTTCATTGAGAAGATTTTTTCCATTTGGCTAATTCTGCTTTTTAAAGCATTCTTCTCCTCATTTAGCTTTTTGAACTTCTTTTGACCATTGAGTTAGCCTATTTTTCAAGGTGTTATTTTCTTCAGCATTTTTGGGGTCTCCTTTAGCAAGATGTTGATCCACTTTTCATGATTTTTTTGCATCTCTCTCATTTCTCTTCCCAATTTTTCCTCCACCTCTCTTACTTGATTTTTCAAATACTTTTTGAGCACTTCCATGGTCTGAGACCATAGAATATTTTTTTGGATGTTTGAGATACAGAAGCCTTAACTTTTTTGTCTTTCCTTGATTGTAAGCATTGTTCTTCCTCATCTGAAAGAATGGGAGAAGATATCTATTCACCAAGAAAGTAACCTTGTATAGTCTTATTTTTTTTTCCCTTTCTTGGACATTTTTCCAACCACTTCGTTGATTTTTGGGTCCTTTGTCATGAGTACAGTATACTCTGGAGATCTGTAAGATTTCAGTTCCTCCAAGGTGGCACACTCAGGCATGTACACTGGTCTAGGAGTAAGAGTTTTTGTGCCCAGAATCTTAGTAGAGTTTCCTCCTCACAACCACCTCACCTCCAGTTCCTGCTACACCAGCATTGGGGTCTGAGATTCAGATAAGCTGTGGGGGCAGGGCAGTCATTCAGTGTGAGATAAAGATCAGCTGTTGCAGGGCCTCTACACAGGACTGAGGTAAGAATCAGATGCTCAGTGCCCCCAGGCATTTTGTGATCCAACAATGGATGCAAGCTTCTGTGGGAACTACTGCTGCCTGCTTGATGTGGCCTCTGAGGCCAGAGCTATGGGAAGGCCCTTCTCCCTTCTTGGCCAGCTGAAAAAACCCTATCACTGACCTTTGGCACCTGTGAGTTGAGAGATCTGAGAACCGCTGCTACTCTGACTGAGAATTCCACCCCTGAGGCTGGCTCTCATTCTCTTTCCAGAGCCCAACCACATGACCAAGGATGGGCTGGGCTCCACTCCACATCTAGTGCTACAGACATCTCCTATCAGTCTTTCAGGTCACCCTGGACTGGAAATCGCCTCCACTCTGTTGTTCTCCACTTCAGCTGCTCTAGAATTTGTTGAGAGATTTTCTTTACAGGTATTTTATGGACTGTGTGGGATAATCTAGTATATGTATGTCTTTCTACTCCACCATCTTGGCTCTGCCCCCAGTCACCCTAATTTTAAAAAGTCCAAAGTATCTAGTCCCAATTTTCAAGTCCATAAAATACTTCAGGTTCACTCATAGAAGTAAACTTCTTAAATAATTCCTGAATGGCCATGATTAGAATTTTAGGCAAATCTTAACACAATCTTCATTCCATTTAATTCAAATGAATACATGTTACGAGCCTATTATTTATGTAAACACACAGTTAGACACAGGACCAAGTGGACTTGGATTCAATAAGTATTCATTAACCATCTGCATGATACTAGGTACTGCCCTGAGTATTAAAGATGCAAAAACAATACCAATCTCTTTTCCACTAGGCCATACTGTCCTTCGTTTATATAGATTCACAAAGTGAAGACACTAGAAGTTAAGCAATCTGCCCAAAGTGAGTGAATGGCAAGACTTGACCTAGAACCCAGATCTCCTGGCACTCAAGGCTCTTTCCTAAGCTCTTTCTTTTCTTTTATTTTTAGTTCTATGCATTTTCACTGGTTGTCTTCCATGCTCAGAATTTTCTTCTTCCTAACTTCTGCTTCCTAGATCCCCAACTGCCTTTAAGTCTCCATCAAAATCTCACCTTCCGTAAGGTCTTTCATGATTTCCTTAAATTCTACTGCCTTCTTTCTGAGATTATCTCAAATTTATTCTGTATATATCTTGTTTGTACCAAATTATATACAAATTATATTTATAATTAACTATATGCAAACAACTGTTTGCATGTTTTATCCCCTAATTAGATTTGGAAATTTATCCTATACATAGCTTGTTTGTACATAATTGTTTGCATGTTGTCTCTCTCTTTAGATTGTGATATACTCCATGGAAAAGACTATTTTTGTCTTTCTTTGTAACCTTAACATTTAGCATCGTGCCTGTCACATTGAAAAAGTTTAATTAACACTTGTTGACTTGACAGCACAGTGTTCAATTCATCCCACCACTCTGCTTTCTATGAAGACTACAGCATTAGTAGGATCACCTATGATGGTGTCAATAGCTGGTCTTGTTTCTTTCTGATAAAAATCTTTGAAAGTTTGATTAGTAAATATCTTTCCTCAAATATACATTTTCTATCACTACATGCTAATTGACTCAAATCTTTAGAACATGAATTGAACTCCAAGTTTTAAGTAGGTTTAGGCTATTGTATTTGTGCCTTCACATTCATTTGCCATCATCCTATTTTTATACTCTAGTTTGTCTAGTGCTAATTTCTGATACATTCATTAATATGCTAGATCAGTAAACACTAGTTCTCATCTAGCCACCATATGGAGATACAGTCTAATTTACAAGTTAGCTTGATTCAAAAAAATCTACTAAATGACTTGTACTGAAGAAAGATCCAGAGTTTTTCCTCTGGATGCGGTGAAATGGGGGGGATGAAAAAGGACACAGAGAATAAACTATGTAATGGTACTAGCAGCCAATTAATAAAAGTGGCTACCATGTGCCAGGCAAACAGCAGGATCAAGCTATGGTTGAATATTTTAATAATAACAATAAAATATTTAATATTTTTAAAAATACATATCTGAATTTGATGATGGGACAGATAATAAGCAAATAATTATGTACAAGATGTATGTGTGTGCATGTTATAAATATGTATTTATATATAATGGGCAACTAGGTGATTCAGTGGATTGAAGATTAGACCTGGAGTCAGGAAGACTCATCTTCCTGAGTTCAAATCTGGCCTCAGATACTTACTAGTTGTGTTACCCTAGGCAAGTCACTTAACCCAATTTGCTTCTGTTCCTCATCTGTAAAATGATGCTGAGAAGGAAATGGCAAACCACTCCAGTATTTTGCCAAGAAAATACCAAATGGGGTCACAAAGAGTAGGACATGACTAAAATTGCTGAACCACAACAAAATGGCAACTGCTGTTAAACAAACAATGTTTTTTTGTTTTTTGCTATAATTTGAAATCAAGAGTGTTAAACACAAACATTAGGATGGACTAGCAAGACAGCTGAATAAGAGATTACCTTTGGACAATTAACTTTTTCTCTTCTGGGAGGCAAGATGGCAGGGTAAGAAGTGAATTGCTCTCACCCTTCCTTATTGACCTCTGAATGTCCAGAAAATGTCATCACAGGAAAAGCCCTAGAATAGCTGAGCCATCAGAAAGATGGGGTGCAGCAGTCTTGTAGGTCAGAAAGCTTGGAGCATTAACAAGAAAGGCTTGTCTTGCTCTGGGGGTAGGGGAGCAGCACAGGCTGGTAGAATCCCAGAAAGCCAGTGGAAAGCATCACCTCAGTAAACCAAGGAGAGATCCTGAGTCCCACAGTGGTGGAGCATCCCAAATTGAAAACTCCAAACAATATTGTAGCCAAATTCCAAAACTGCCAGGTCAAAGAGAAAATTTTGCAAACATCCAGAAAGAAACAATTTAAATATCATGGAAGCACAGTCAGGATTACACAGAGCTTTGCAGCTTCCATATTAAAAAAAATCAGAGAGTATAGAATACAATATTCCATAAAGCAAAGGAGTTTGGATTACAACCAAGGATCAACTACTCTGTGAAATTAAGCATGATCTTTCAGTGGAGGAGATGTACTTTCAATGAAATATAGGGCATCCATACCTTCCTGATGAAAAGACCAGATCTCAAAAGAAAATTTGATCTTCAAAGATTCAAGAGAGGCATGAAAAGGTAAACAGAAAAGAAAAAAACTTTAAATTAAATGTTATTAATAAGGGCAAACTATTTATATCCCTATAAGAGAAGATGGCAGTTGTAAATCTTGATAACTGTATCTTTGTTATGACATTTAAAAGGGGTATACATAGACAGAGGGCATGGGCATAAGTTGATTTTGATGTGATGATAAAGAATCTAAGTGGTGAAAAGGGATTTTAGTGGGAGAAGATGAAAGGAGGAGGCTGACAAAGGTAAATTACATCACACAAAATGACCAAAAAAAACATATTACAGTAGAGATAAAGAACGAAGGGAGATGAGCATTGTTTGAATCTTACTCCCATCAGATTTGACTCAAAGAGGGAATAACTATCAGTTAAATATAGAAATCCAACAGCCTATAGGAAGTAGTAAAGGAAAGGGAAAAGGGAAGGGAGGAGTAGATAAAAGGGAAGGATGAAGGGTAAAGGGAAGAAAAGGTTGATAGAAGGGAAGGCAGACTGAGGGAGGTAGTTGTTGAGGTCACCTTTAAGCCTAGTTCCACCTTAGAAAATAAGAAATGTACCAAATAAAATAAAAGAATAACATCCAAAAGAGGAGAAAAGGAAGATAGAGTCATAAGTAATTCCCCACAGAAAAATCAGGAGAGAAAGTTTAGAGAAATGAGTAGTGAAAAAAGCTTTTAGCACAGTGAACAAGTAGGAAAAAGTAAAAGAATGCAGGGATACCATGAACCACAAATTGGTCAAGGGAAGGGTTTAAATGACAATGTAATAAAAATAGAATGAAGCTAAATAGGGACTAAGCTGAGAGGAGAAGGGGTGGTTGGATGTCTGAGACAACTGGATAATCAAAAAAAAGTTTTTTTAAGTATTTACTATTTGTTAATCACTGTACTGGGGACTGGTGACATAAAAATGGAGAATGAAATAATCTCTACACTTCAGAAATTTGCATTCTATTGGGGAAGACATATAAATATAAGTTTGTGTGCATATAGCTACACACACATATATACATACATTACATATGTGTGTATAAATATATGTGTGCATATACATATGGAGGGAGAGAGACAATACACACATATATATACATATACACAAATATGTGTGTATAGATATAGATATCACAAAATAAATGCAAGAAAAGAGAGAGGGCAGGCATGAGCATCTAGGGGACCAGGAATGACTTGATAAAAAATATGATTTTTAAGTTTTATCTTGATGAGAAAATGTTGTTGGGTTTTTTTAGGTGAAAGGGAAGAGGGAGTACATTTATGGTATGGGGGACAGTGAGTCCAAAGACAGAGAGAGAAAATAGAATACCATGTGAAAGAAACAGAGATAAGATAAGTTTAACTGGTTTATAGAGTTTAAGAGTGGAACTGAGAAAGGATTACCCATAAACCTTACACCTCAGGATAATAGAATAAAAAGTGAGGTGGAATCAGGGAAGAGACTGAAGTCAAGAATGAATGATTTGGGCTGAAAGAGGTGTATACACATGCTTATATACATATGCATACATACATACAACATAATACATAATATGTATATATTAGGAAAATATAAGTAATATAAATAAAATATGTAATAGCACCTGCTAATTGTGCAGACAAAATTTAGCTTTTGTCACTATTAATGTGAATAATATGACTTTGCTCATGTATAGAAGAGGATAGTAGAATGAATTAGAAAGCAAACCTAACAATTTGCATACTTAAAACATAACAGTTCATACAGGGATAAAATGGGGAATTGAAGTAAAACATTTTATGCTTTTCTGAATCTGAAAAAGCTAGAATGATAAACATGATTTCAGGGAAGGTAATAACTAAAATGAATACTTTCAAGAGAATAAATGTCGGCACTACATTACATTGAACTCATGATCAAGCAAGTGATAGGAAGGATCACAGGAAACGAACAGTTTTTGTTATATGAAATTTATCTCTCTTTATTGGACAACTAAAAAAAAGTCCAATGCAGTTAAAATTGGAAAGGAAATGATTAACTTAGGAAAAAAATCTTTGTGGCAAGTTTCTCCAAAAAACTGGAAAAAAATTTTTAAAATAAAAGCCATTTTCCAGTTTTCAAGGAAGAAATCTAAGTTATTAAGAACCATCACAAAAAAATGCAAATTAAAATCTTATTGACACAGATGACAGGAAAATGAGATTTATTGGAAGAACTGTGGATAAACAGATACACATGTACTCTTCGTGACATTTTGATTTGGTTCAACCAATCTAGAAATAATTTGGAACTATGGCTTAAGAGTCATTAAACTGTATGCCTTGCCTTTGATTCAGTCATACCACTACTAGGCCTATACCATAAAGATCAAAAAGAGGAAAGGGACGAACGTGGATAAAAAATATTAATAAAAATTAGTTCTGCTATGTCAAAGAACTAGAAAGAAGGGTGGATGCCCATTAATTGAGTAGTAGCTGAATATGTTATGGCATATGCATGTAATGCACCATAAGAAATGAAGAAAGTGATTGATAGCTTCAAAGAAACCAGGGAAAATCTGCATGTACTGTTGATGAATGAAGTCAGCAAAATCATGAGAAGAAGATATGCGATAGCAATAAGATTGTAAAGAAAAATAACGGTATTCAATTCTGGGAGACTGATGATAAAGCACATTAATTACTCCCTTATATGGGAATGATGGACTCAAGCTACAGAATGAGACATACATTTTCAGACATTTCGGGGGCAGATTTATGTTTGGGGGGGATTGTTGTTTTTGTTGTTTTTGTTTTGCTTGACTACAAATAATTACTACAGGAATTTTTCTTTTTTTTTTTATCTTTTCTCTTGAGAAAATAAAAGATTGATCCTTGACCAGATTAGGGTGATGATTTGCCTAAGAAAAGGAAGAAATCTCTTTGATCACTTCAATTAGCGCAAACATCTCTGCTGCTTACATCTGACCAACTGGAAAGAAGAACTATTGAAAGGAGCAGTTTTCAAAAAGACACTGAATGGTTTTAGGACAATGGTTCTCCAAAGTATGTTGAAAGCTAAGTGACTATCAAGAGGTGTGATGAAGCTAACTTTTTTTTCTGCAAAAATTCTTTTTATTTATTTTATTTGTTTTCAGTGTTCTACAATCACTTCCATATATCTTATATTTTTTTTCCTCTCTCTCCTCCTTCCCCCCCACCTCCCTGAGATGGCAAGCCATCTTATATAGGTTCTGCACCTATGTTCCTATTAAATACATTTTCACCTTAGTCATGTTGAATGGAAGAATTAAAATGAAGGGGAGAAACCATAAAAAAAAAACATAACAGAAAAGTAAATGATCTGCTTCATTCTGCAATCCAGTTCCATAGTTCTTTCTCTGGATGTGAAAGGTGCTTTTCCTCAGAAGTCCATTGGGAATTTTTTAGGTCCTTGCTTTGCTATGAAGAACTAAGTCTACCAGAAAAATTCGTCACACACTGTGGTTGTTACTGAAACTAATTCTTAATTGCACTCCTGTGTAATCTCTACATCTTTGCTCAATCTTCACTATGAAATATTTAAGAATCCTATAAAATAGGACTTCAGAATGATTTGTGTTAGATGTCTAAGAGTATGAGAGGACTATCATTTTGAACATCTTTCTCTTTAAACAGAAAAAAAAATGCTTGGATGTAGAATAATAATTTTTTTAATGTTTCTAACAAGCTTGGGCATACAACACAGAATATGTCACTTTTCCCACAAAAATATGACAAAGACTGGATATTTGCTATTAAATACCAAACAATATGACAAAATTATTTGGTACTGGAAAAATGCCTCTTGGTAGAAATGCATTTTTAAAGTAATTAAGTGGAAGACATAGCTAAGAAAGACCAAGCAACAAATGTGTACAAAAATGGAGAACACAAAAACTTCTGGGAAAACTGGAAAGCAGAGCACTAGTATATTATAGCTTATGTCACAATGAATCCTGCATGGATAAATGATCTAGAATAGATATAGCCAATCATGTCATGAAAACAGAGATTAGTAAAATGCATTCTTCACAATTAGTTATAAGTGAGAAATTTATAATCAAAAATGGGATAAAAGACATCACAAAAGACAAAAACATCTCAATTTTATAAAATTAAAAACCTTTTGCTCAAATAAAATAAGCGCACCGAGCATCAGAATAAAACTTGTAGATGAACAAAGAAAAACCTTTGTATCATTGCATAAAAATTGGGCTTCTAAAATATATAATAAATAAATTATGATTTTGGGCTTCTAAAATATATAATAAATAAATTATGATTTTATTATTCACTCCCCAACAGACTAGTAGTCAAAGGATATGAGAAAAGATTTGAAAAAAAAACATAGGATGTCAAGAAATACTTAAAAATATATGATATTACAAGTAATCAGAAAAATGAGAACTAAAATGACCTTCTGGAATTACTTCACACTTCTCATTCTAGTAAAACTGTGAAAAGATGACAAGACCCATTGTTGACTGTTGGAAGAAAAATACATTAATTCCTTCTTAATGGGATTGATTCAGCTCTTCTGGAGGGAAAATGGAACTTTGAAACCAAAGTTGTTAGATTGTTCATCACCTTTGAGTACTAGAGTATCGCAAAAATGTCAATAAAGAAAAACGCTTCTGTAAAAACGTATTCATAGCAGCATTATTCATAATAACAAAAAATAGAAAGAAAATAGATCAAAGAAATGATAAATAGTAAGAATAAAATGGAATATTTTTACACCATAAGTAACTGTGATTTTAAAGAATTTGGAGAAAAATGGGATGGCACACATGATGTGATGCAGAGTAAATAAAGCCAAAAACTTAGTTTGCAATATAAATGAAATCATTGAATGGCACCAAAACTCTGGTCAAATGTAACTACCAAGAATAGACCAAGGCTACTAAAGTTAAAGGGTTCATCTTTGTTAACTATCAAACTAATTTTTAATGGAATGTACTTTGTAAGAAGATTTCTTTGAATATTTATTGGAAACAAACTAAATCATTAATAAAGAGAAAAATAAAGTAAATGCCAATATTAAAACTATACTCCATAAATTTCTATATGAATTTTCATTCACAGAATTATCCCAAAGAAACCGTAGAGTAGGGTTGGTTGTTGTCCTTTGCTTTCAAAGAGGACCAAAATGATATTATCATGATAAAGTGAAGTTTCAGTGTTTCCAACTCTGTGTCAGACTGTGTGTCCGACTGTGACTGACCAGACCAATACTAGCTCGGAATGCTCTACCACATGTTGGGCACAGATAGCCTGTATGAATTTGGGGGGTTGGTACTCCAAATTTGCACATCCTAGGTGTACTTCGTGCTGTCTCAATTCTGCTCTGCTCATAGAGCACAGCACTCTTTCTGATGCGGGCAGGCTATGTTGAGCTGTCCTGTGCCAGTGTCTTCCATATTGCACAGTCAAATCCAAAGTTCTTGAGAGAGACCTTGAGAGTGTCCTTATATCACTTCTTCTGACCACCATGCGATCACCTGCCCCATGCAATTTCTCCATAAAATAGTCTTTTTTGGCAAATGTACATTGTGCATTTAAACAACATGATCAGTCCATTGGAGTTGCACTCTCTGAAGAATAGTTTGAATGCTTGGCAGTTCAGCTCAAGCAAGGACTTCAGTGTCTAGTACTTTATCTTGCCAGGTGATACTCAGAATCTTCCTAAGACAGTTCAAGTGGAATAGGTTCAGTTTCCTGGCATGGCACTAGTAGACTGTTCATGTTCACAGGCATACAACAATGAGGTCAACACAACAGTTCTGTAGGATTTCAGTTTGGTAATCAGTCTAATACCTCTTCTCTCCCAAACTTTTCTTCAGAGCTTCCCAGACACTGAGCTAACTCTGGCAATGCATGCATCAACCTCATTATCAATGTGTACATCCCTGAAAAATACACTATCAAGATTAGTGAACTTATCCACAGCATTCAGAACTTCTCCATTTGTTGTAATCGATGGTAGCATGTATGGATGGTGTGGTGGTGGCTGATGGAGCACCTGTGTTTACTTGGTGTTAATTGTTAAACCAAAATTAGCACAGGCAGCAGAGAACTGATCCACACATTGCTGCATCTCAGCTTCAGAGGCTGCACTGAGTGCACAATCATCTGCAAATAGAACATCATGCACCAACACTCCCTCCACTTTGATCTTGACTTATAGCCAAGAGTAGGGTAGAATGGAATAAGATAACAGGACTCATGGGAAAAGTCCATGATATTGGGAAAGATTGAAGGCAAAAGGAGAAGGAGATGCCAGAGCATGCGATGGATCAATAGAGCCATAGAACATGAACTTGGATAGATTTTGAGAGATAGTGGAGGATAAACAGACCTGGTGTGCTATGGTCCATGGGGGTCACAAAAACTAGGATATGACTAACTGAAAAACATAGTGAAAAGAATGCTGGATCTGAAGTTGGAGAAATTCATTTCAAATCCCACATGTTACTTCCTATATGACCATGAGTAAGTCACTTAACCACACTGGGCCTCAGATACTTCAACTACGGAATGAATTGGACCAAATGATCTCTAAATACTGTTCTAGTGTGAACTGTACATAAAATCTTATGAACTTTGATACTAGTTATAACATCTGACAATATCAACAAACATACTAATACATTAGGAATACATTATTCATGTCCAAAATGTTAAATGTCTCAGGTTCTTTACATATGTCCTTGAAAAACACTGACTCAGTAGAACAGTACTTAATATTCAAAAGAGAAAATATAAAGATGGAGGTTAGAGAGATCTCAGGATTGTCAATGCTGATAAATAGAACTCTTTTAGACACTGAATTGTATGATGCCAGCATCACAGGAGTTGATTCATTTTCAGCAAGCATGTGACCGAAATCATCACCCAACCTGAAGGTAGGATCTAGCTGCCAATGTTGTCTTTCTGAATCTCCATATTTCATATACGTGAATCAGGATTTATACAAAATATATAATAAAAAGGAAAGTCCTTTCTTTCCACTCAATCCCACCCCCCACTTCCAGTCTTCAAAACCTATATAGCAGGGACAGTAAAAAATGTAGGACGAGCATCCTTCAATTGTTAGAACCCATCAAAAATTGTTATTGGTTTTAGTCACACAGGGAAGTAAGCAGCGACCTGTAAGATTGTTCTGATGGCTTTGCCTCCTGCTATCATTTTATTTCTCACACAAGACTAGCTCTAATAAGGTCTAGAAGCATTAGGATGAAACTGCTAAAAATACAGTGTGTCATATTCAGTGCCTAAAACCACAAAGTCTCATATTTGGAAGGGACTTTAGAAGCTATCTAGTTCAATCCACAACTAGTGAAGAATTCCTTCCATCACCTCCAGAACAAATGACCAATCAACCTTGACTTGTAAACCTGCAGCAAATGGGAATCCACTACCTCCCAAGGTATTTATATGATTATGAAATGTTAATAGAAGAAAGAACTGAAGCTTACCCCTTGATTGTGTAATTGGAGAAATAGAAACTCATAGAAATTTTGGTATTATAGGTTAAGACCTCAGAAAGCATTTACTCAAAACCCTTCATTTTTCAGAGGAGAGGACTGAAGTTCAGAGCAGTTAATTGAAGCGTCCAAGGTCCCAGCAGCAGAGCTAAGATTGGAACTCAAATTTGCTAACTCCTAAGAGCAGTTGTCTTTCCACTGTATTATAATCACATTAAGAAGTGTATATAGTGTATATGAAGTAATCTGCCAACTTTGTGATACTTGTAGGATTAATGGTCAGGGTAGGAAAGTAAGTTACATGTGGGTAAAGCCACATCTGTTGGTACAGCCAATATCTTCTTTGCCCCGCTCATTGTATAAGACTAAAGGAAAACAAAAAACAACAAAAATGTGACTTCTTTAGATCAGAAATTTTTGCCTTATTTAGATTGTATCTCCCTTAGGAAAATTTATCTTAGCTTGGATTTCAATGTTTAAAGGAAATACAATGTATTAATAGTAAAAGATCAAAATTTGCAGAACCTATGCAAAGTCCTTTTTTTACGGGTGCACACATTTGTTTATCATACACTGGTAGGATACCTTACTTTTGAAAGCCCTCAAATATTCCAAGGGCTGTTTGAAGAGTAGTGATTATATTTAGCTTTCCTTCCCTTTTCTTTTTTCTCACCCCGTAGAACTTCCCTAGAACAGGAAGGCAAACAGTGGTAGACGCCGTTAGTTTTAGGACTCTTCGTGTCTTTTGTTGAGAGTTAGCTCCATGAGGAAGAAAAGGGAAAGGATGTCCAAGCCTACAGTTACAGGGGAAAAGGAAAACTCTAAATGTATAAGATACAACTTCTTTTATTATTCACAATTTTAATTATATGATTATTTATTACTTGCTTGAGCATTTATCCATCTGTCATGAAGCAATGTGTTTTGAAGACCCAAAGGTGCTATATTGACATAATTTATTATTGCTCTCCTTATTATGCCTATATACACAAAGTACACAAACCTGATAACCTATTGATACCTTTTTTCCTCTATTTGAACTTTGAATTCTTTCCTTATATGATGAAAAACAAGGTTTTCTAAAATAGAAGTGATGAAAAACTGAACTCCACTTCCTAGTTTACCTAGGAGGGGCGAATCTCTGTGTGGCACAATAGATTTAAATACAGAATAAACGCTGCAGATGAAATAAACCACAATTTGGCGTGATAGTCATTTTCGTTGATTACATCATAGGCTGCATTTAGAAAACCTCCCATGTTACTATGGCAACTGTTTTTGCTTAAATGTAGTTGTCGATGTACTTTAAGTACAAACTAAATTAACTGTAGACAGAGAACAGGGTTGGAAGCATTTAAGTTCCTAAAGAACAATTTATTCTGCTTATCTATGAGGACTGGGAAGGGAGTGGTAGGTAGCAAAGGAAAGAGGCATGAACACATCTCCCTTGTACTGTAGTATGTGCTGAACCATATAAAGTGATCTGGGTCACCAGTTAGGAAAAAATATAGTTGGGATACCATCAAAACTAGCTTCAAGATGTTTCCTCTCTAAGTGGGAATCAGCCTCCTCCAATGAGCATGTTTAACAGACATTTAAGAAAAAGCTGCTTTCCTCAATTATCTTGTGTCCTTGACAATTTCCTTGGATTCTGTTTCTACTGAGGGAAAGATTGCATTCTGAAGTCACTCAACTTAAACTTTAGAAATATTCAGAATTAGGGGACCAAGGAAGAGTTGAGCACAGATAAGGCACCAGATGGGAAAGCTCTCCCCTCTGGGACATTATCATCAAAACATAGTGAGGTATGAGGAGCCAGAGGATTTAACTGAAGCTAAACGCAAAAGGAGGGTAGGAAGGGTCAGGAGGAGAGCTGTGTTATCCAGCTGAACCCAACTTGTACTTGAAACCTTAAGCATCTCTTTTCCAGAGAAGAGCTATTCATACTGATCCCCTGTGTTGTCCTTGCTGTTGAAATACATTTCTGCTTGTTAATGGTGTAAAAGTGAACACAGAGAAAAGTGGCATGAACATCTTAAGTTATAGAATGAAGAACATTTTTTGAAGGAATCCAAATCCAAAACCTGATTCCTTGATTTTTTAAGTGTATAATCAATCAGGAATTTTCTCAAAGAAGTATACAATCATGAAAGACAGGCTTGACATGTGGTAGGAAGGAGGGAGATATCTGTGCACTCCCTTGATATGCTTACAATGCCAGGAAAAGGACAGCCATGAGATACTTGTGTGGATGCATTGCAGTTATCAAAGGAAATGAGTGCTCCTTACACAGTATAGTTGGGCAAGGTTGGGTTATGATTGATATCAATGGAGGGAATCAAAAGGTAGTGGATTTGGATTCAAGTCAAGTCCCAATTCTGCTGGTTATTACCTTTGGGACCCTGGTCAAGCACTGTAACCTCTCTAGACCTCCTTTTCCACATCTTTGAAATACTAAGATTGGAACTCAGGTCATCCTCATGCTATGCTCAGTGTTCTAGGCACTATACCACAAACAAATAAAAAACAACCCCAACCCTCTAAGACCAACAAAATAAAATTGAGTATAAAGTAAATCTTTGAAAAGAAATAATCTGTCAGTTACTTATTGGTAGAATAATAAAGGTCCATTTTTATGTAATGTAGTTTATATTTTCTTAGCATATAAGCTCCTAGAAGGAATTCCCTTCCAATTTCAAATCCTTGATCTTGGTAATACCTATATCGATGAAATCACAACTCCAGACATGTCAGAGAATTCTTTAAGCTACAGTTAAAATCTTTGCCATATCTGGCAATTCCTGGTTTTGTATACCTTTCCAAATAACTTACTACTTAGGCATTAACTCTACCCAAGTAATCTCTGAATTGAAACAAAGTAAGAAAGCATTGAGTGCTGGGCTTAGAATCCAAAGACCAAGATTCAAATACTGCCTCCATTATTTACTAACTCTACAACTGTATAAAGTTCTCTGAACTTCACTTTCTCCAGTTATAAAATAAAAAGGATACAGTAAAGTTTAGAAGCCCCTTCCTTCTCTAAAATGTTATGGTCATACATAGTCAACATGAAAAAACTCCAAGTTTTTGAGAAAGCAGAGATTTATTAAAACCTTTAAGTTACACAACCAGTAAAAGTTTCTCAAGATTTGTTGATCTTATTACAAATGTCTTTCTTTACATTTTTCCCACCCCAACCAATCATTTCTTTTCAACAATGAATAAACGTAAATCAGTGATCAGTCTGACTTCACTGGCATTAACAATGCCCTCTAGATTATGTATTCAAAGTTCAGTTATGTTTTTATCCAGTATTATAGGGTTATGCTTTATAAGCTATGTTTGTCATAGCCTATTTCTAAAGCAATTTTTGTTGCTGTTGTTCAGTCATCTCAGTTTGTATTCAATTCTTTGTGACTCCATTTGGGGTTTCCTTGGCAAAGATATTAGAGTGATTTGTCATTTCCTTCTCCAGCTCATTTTAAAGATGAGGAAACTGAGGCAAAGTTAAGTGACTTTCTCAGAGTTACACAATTAGTTTGAGGTTAGATTTGAACTCACAAAAATGAGTCTTCCTGATTCCAGGACACGAGCTCTGTCTATGGCACCACCTGGCTGCCCAAAGCAATTTTAAATAATTCTAAAATTTTCCAAACTCTATGCTAACTTTTCTTTTTTTTCTCTCTTTTTTTTCCTTGCTCTTTAAGACAAGGCACATTTGGCAACAAGAGCTATTTTCTTCAAATCACTAACCTTTTACTTACTTCTTTTTTTATCCTTCAGATCAAATCATAGGACTATAGAATTCAAGTTAGAAAAAAATCTCAGAAGCCACATGATCCAATTTCCTCATTTTACGGATGAAGGAACTCAAGTCCTCGTCTGTCTAAGATCACCAAAACAGTAAGTTCTATAAAAAGGAAGAAAGAGAAGGATTTGACCCCAGGCTTTCTGACTCCAGAATAGTGCTTTTTCTAATACACTGCTCTCATTAGATAATAAGCTCCTTGAGAGCAGGGACTGTCTTTTGCCTCTTTTTATATCCCCAGCACTTAGCATGGGGCCTGGTATACTGTGGACTCTTAATAAATGTTTACTGATTGGTTGACTGATTGATTTCCTCATCATGGAGAAAAGATTGTAGGGGAAATTTCCACAATTTTTGCACCTAAGTTTCTTGAGGGAAGAAGCTATTTCACTTTTGTTTTTGTATAAACAAAGCATCGCTAATGATTGGCATATAGTAGGCATTTATAAGTGTTCTTTAATTGAATGTTGGATTGAATCTGTTTTTTAAAACTCATTTTTAAGGTTCCTTTTAAACCTCATATAAGTATTTTGGTTGTTCAATTATGTCTGACTCTTCATGATCCTATGTGGGGTATTCTTGGCAGAGATACTAGAGTGCTTCGCTATTTCCTTCTCCATTTCATTTTGTAGATAAGGAAACTGAGGCTAAGTAACATGTCCAGCGTCACATAGATAGTAAGTGTCTGAGGCTGGATTTGAACTCAGGAAGATGAGTCTTCCTGACTTCAAGCCTGGTACTGTATATATTATGCCACTCAACTGCTCCAATATAAGTATAGTACTTTACAAAAGAGTAGAGGTATTTTGGACAATGTTCCAGGATGCTAAACCAAAATTCCCAAGTTGCATCACATAAAAGATACCAGTTATCATCACAGATGTTAAATATTTGCAGGCACCTATAATATGTAAGCTTTCACAGAGATGATAACCGTATCACACTCCCTTCCCCTCCAAGATTACATGCTAAGAACGTATAAATTATATTACTTATAAATAGGCTTTTATTATATCACCAATAAATAACCAACATGCATTGTTTCTTTTCAAAGATTTGTTTTGCATTCAATTTTATTTTTATTAGTCTTAGAGAGTCAAGTTTGTTTTTAGTTTGTTTGTGACATAGTGGCTAGAGCATTCAGCATAGAACTGAAGAAGACCTGAATTCCAGTCCAACCTCATATACTATTAGCAGTAGTGTGAGTTAATCTTTGTCTATCTCAGAAAATTTGCATTTTGTAAAAATTTGGAAAATTTGTAATTTTTAAAATAAAATTATAAATTTGTATGTATATATATATATATATATATACATACAAATTTATACATGTATGTATAATAAAAATATAAGAAGAAGGAGTTATTGTGGGGACCAGATGTACAACTCTTAGCTTTACAATTGTGCCTGATATATAATAAGCATTACATAAATATTAAATATTATTATTCATCCTATTTTCTATTTTTATTTTAAAATAGCATTTATTTACAAACAATGAACTTTACTAGAATGAGTACCTGCACATTGAGGAGGTCAAGTTTTTGCTCTGCCTCTCCCATGGAGAAAATGAATGTCCCTGGGAAAATTGCTTGACCATCAGTTTCTCTGTCTACAAAACAAAGTCTCTGGACTCGTTGGTCTCAGGGGATTCTTCCAGCTCAAATACTCTGTGATTTCCTTCAAATGTGGTCTGATTTTTCTGGGTTCTAGGGCATTCCTTTTCTTCAGGGCTGACTTTTTTCTTGGGGGAAAGTTCACATTCTATGATCTTCACTCTCCCTGGGAAATGGGAGACTTTTCTATTAATATCTTTCTTTTTTACTGTACCCTTTCAAGAAGAAATGTGTTTTGTTCCTCTTCCAAGTTTGTTGTGACTCATAAAAGTGAAATGTTACTATCATTCTACTTTCTGATCACTCCTAACAACCTAACCCAGAAAGTGGAGAAATTTTGATCCTCTATCCACTGGTTGACATCTTCCGGTGGGCTTCCAAGGAAGCACTTTGCACATATATACAGGAAACCACTCAGGGTCAACATGATGCTCTGAATAAATGATAAGATAGTGGTCTCCGATGAAAAAAAAAGAAACTGAACCAATGGAGAGAGAGAAAAAAAGAAATCAAAACCTGAATCCGACAGCAGAAAAGACTTAAAGCACTTAGACATTTAACAGTTCATTTATTCTTTCATTCAACAAACGTTTATTGAGAAACCTATATTGTGGGCCTTTTTTTAGGTCCATTAGCCAATGACATTTGTTGCATGCTTAAAATGTACTAGAGACTATGAGAGAGATTCAAAAGAAATATTTTCATAGTTTGAGGACATGTGATTTCATCAGTATGCTTATTCCCTAACTTTGGACCATTTACAGAGCTAGATGGCACAATGGACCTGCAGTCAGGAAGACCTGAGTTCAAACCCAGGTCTTGGATAATTACTAGCTATATGACTCTAGACAAGTCCTGTCTCTGCTTCAGTTTCCTCATCTATAAAACGGAGATAGTGGTGGTTGGTTTTTGTCCTTCATTCTCAAAGAGGACCGCAATGATATCACTAAACTAGAATCAAGTTTCAGTGACTGATGAGAACAAAACAAGCTCAGAATGTTCTATCACAAGTGGGGCACAAATAGTGTGACCATTGGTGTGGGTATTCCAAATCTGTGCATTCTGCGTTTCCTTAGAGCTATCTCTTTTCTACTTTGCTCATGGAGCTTTGTATCTTCCGTAATGTGAGTACACCATGCTGAGCATCCCGTGCCTCCCATGTCACACAATCAATTCCAAAGTTTTTAAAAGAGAAAATGTAACAACCAAGTGGCAGCTAGGTGGTGCCATAATGCACAGAGTTCTGGGCTTGAAGTCTGGAAGAATCATCTTCCTGAGTTCAAATCTGGCCTCAGACATTTGGGCAAGCTAAATAACCCTGTTTACCTCAGTTTCCTCTTCTGTAACATGATCTGGAGAAAGAAATGGCAAACCATTCCAGTATTTCTGCCAGGAAAACCCAAAATAGGTGTTATGAAGAGTCAAACTCAGCTGAAATGACTGAACAGCAACAAAAATTGTTTTAGAAATAGACTATGATAGCTGTCATTATTGTTAAAACACTGGATTCCAGGCAGGTTAACCTATTTGCTATCTCCCATACATGCTCCTTCACTCCAGGTGCCATGCTTTTTGGCACAGGTTGTCTCTATCTGTAATGTTCTATTTCTTCACCTTTACCTCCTAGAATTCTTCATTCAAAGTACATTTCCATTTCTATCTCCTATAGCAGACCATTCTCAGTTTCCCCAGCTGTTAGTACCTTTTTCTTAAAAAAAAAAAAGGTAAAAACCAAACATTTTCACTTCACTCAGGCTTTATTTTGTACGTATGCATATTAGTATTATGTTGTTTTCTTCCTGTAGAAGACAAGTTTCTTACAGGTTGGCATTGTTTCATTTTTATCTTTGGATTGCCCATTCCTTACACTGTGCTTAACGAAAAGAAAGTGCTTAACAAAACAATTTGAATTGAACTGAATTAATATGTATATGAATTTATGTGTGAGTTGGCTGTATGGCTGATGGGCTGGTGACAAGCTGCTTAGATTGGTTCTTTGTTGATAAATATATAAACTGGCCATGAACTTCATTTACAATACATACTGATATCTTTTGTTCATATCTCACTTATATTCTTCCCTGTTTAGTTCCTCTTCTTCATCTCAGAGAGACATCCCTTAAAACAAAACAAACAAACAAAATATTGAGGCTATATTTGAGTTAACTTGGAGTCAAAAAGAGCTGAGGTCAAATCCTATCTTATGCATAGGGGATGTTGGAGCTGGTTTAAGATTGTGAAATTCTCAGTGTGAACATTTACACCTTAGAAACTGGCAAATGTTCCAAATCAGGGCTTTATTTATTATTTTTCTGACTGTCTAGACTTTAAGTGATGAAGAAAATATTAATAATGCAGATTAAACTTTAAATAGTGTCATGTAAACTTTTTTGGGGGGAGTCAGTCATTAAACATTTGTCAGCATACCCCTGTTCAGACACCTACCTCTTCTATCTGTACCTCAGTTTCTTCATCTAAAACATGAGGGGGGTTGGACTTAATGTTCTCTAAGACCCCTTCTCATCTCTACATCTATTATTTTATAGTAGTGAATGTGTTCTAGTTCACTGTCCCAGAGCCAGACTGTACAACTCCCATTTAGGGTTCCAGATTATCCTGAAGTATTTGGAGGTATCTCTTCTCTGCTGTCATTGGCTCAAGCTCCCTTTACCACATCCTCCTCCCCTCCCTCTGTTAGATTCTAGTAACTAGTACCAGTTTATCTGCTCCAAAATATATTCTCCAAAATTACAGCAAGAACAAATGTTTAAATATTTTCTCCCAACACCTCAGGGGGATAATTCCCAAGACCCTACTCTCATATAATCACAATTCCCAGAAAAGTAATAAATCAATCAATTAACATTTATTAAGCACCTTTTATGTGCCCATTCCTGTGCTAAGTGCTGGGAATAAAAATGCAGTTTCCCTAACATCTGTAAGTGGGCAACTTCCATTGATAGAGCTAATCAGCGTACAACAACGCTCTGCATGAGTTACACTACCATTAGACTATGATTCCAGCTTGGTGGTACTTGAATAGGCCTGTGCCCTAAAGAATGCTGAGCCACTTGTAGGTCATAGGGACTCTTCAGAGTAGGATTTTAGTGAAGGATACAAGAGAAACAGAAGTTGTCCTTCCTACCTAAGAAGACATAAACATAACACACGATCTAAAGTCCAGTTTAGAAGTACATACAGGAATATATTAATAAGTACAAATTAGTTAATAGAATCCTTTTACACATGCAATACCAGTGCTAGAGGATATTCTAAGTGTCCCTTGGCTAAACAACTTTTGGTGCCTTTTTCTGCCTTTTTTAATGTAATCCTGTGCTTCAATGCATATAATTTGATTTGTGGTATATCCAAATCTATGTAAAAACAAAGAAGGTTTTATAAAACAGATTCATTTGGAGTCAAATACTAAAGTAGCAGGAATTTGTAAGTGGAAAAGAGAAGGAGTTTGAAGAAGAGGCAGAGAATACAGCATTTGGAGAAGCAATGAAGCAAGGAGAGGTAAGTCAGGCCAAAACAGATGTGATGGGCTGGAGCAGAGGGTCAACACAAAATTTTAATGAAAAACAAGATGAGGAGATGGGATGGAAGCAGTTGGTAGGAAGCTTGGAGCTGATTTAATTTCCTAGATTCCTTGGAGAGTTTTATAGCTGATAAATATTTTAGATCATAAGTTATGTAGTTGAGTAAAGTGAGGGAAGGTGACAAATGCTAGAGACTAATCAAATACTTATTGTAATGTGATGACACATATGTAAATTTCTCCAATAAAACTTTATTAGGTCATTAGACTCTGGCCTTATCTTATACTCCTTACCTTTGTGTGTCTTTACACTGCAGATGTGGGTTACACACCATTCATCAAAAGTCAACCCTTCTAGCCTCAGTTCCTTACCATGTGCCATTGATAGTATCTGCAATATCATTCTTTCTAATCGCTGTTAATTGAAATTGAATCCTCCTATAAAACATATCCTCAAACTTTGCAGAACTCAGTATGTTCACAAGTAAATACATTTTTTCTTTACCAAACCACTCTCCTCTTCCTGACTTTTCTTGTGTCTGTTAATGGCACCACCACTATCCCAATAACCCATCAAGTCAAGTCTAGTCAAGACTATTATAACTACCCAAATTAATTATAAAGAACATAAGAAGAAAGACATTATCCATCAATAGAAAGAACTGTATGTGTAGAATAATTTTACATATATATGTATACGTATACATATATATACATATATATACGTATACATATATATGCCTATTTGTATCTAATGATAGCGATTTCTGAAGAGTGGGGTAAGGGAAGAAAAAAGAGAGAATTTACATTTTAACCTTATTATATATTTTAAAAGAATAGCAAGTTGTACATAACAGATTTGCAGTTTCATGGACAATCATCTTTTTGATTATATTATGTTATGGAAACATTTGTTTCATTCCATAAATTAAAATAAACTTTAAAAGAAGCATACATGGAGAGCTTACTATATCCCAACCATTATACTAATCACTAGGGATACAAATAAAAGCACAAAGGAAAACAGTCCTTTCCTCAAGGAAATTACATTCTAATTCTCCAGATAAAAACTCCTTTTTCTGGCCACCAGTTCTCTGTCATCTACTCACATGATAGGGTGAGAGTGTTTATATTTGTATTCTGAGCACTTAGAACAATGTCATTCATTGTCGTTTTCTAACTAGTCTCCTTACCTCTGTATCTTCTCTTTCCAACTTAACTTACATAAGTCATTTTTTGTTGTTCAGTCATTTTTTTCAATCATATCTCTGATTCCATTTGACTTTTTCATGGCAGATTCTAGAATGGTTTCCTTCTCCAATTCATTTTACAAATGAGGGAATGGAGGCAAAGTTAAGTCACCTGCCCCGGGTCACACAAGTATTAAGTGCCTGAGGCCAGATTTAAACTTAGGAAAATGAATCTTCCTAACTCCAGGACTGGTACTTTATCTGCTATGCTACCTACCTAGCTCTACCATTATCTTTGTCACAAGATCAGTAGAGACTAAGTGACTTGCCCAAGGTCACACTGCTAGTGAGTGATGCAGGATTTAAACTCAGGTCTTCCTGACTCCAAATCCAATGTTCTCTCAATTACACCAAGGTGCTTCTTATCAACAAAAGTTTTTAATGGTCCTCTATTGTGTAGTGAATGGAATCCAAATTCCTTCATCTACATCAAAAACTTTCTAGAATCCAGCTGCATTCTGTCTTGTGCAATGGAGAAAATATTAGACTAGGAGTCAAGATGTCTAGATTTGAATACTGCCTTAACAACTACTTATTTGGTCTTGGGCAAATTAGTTATCCTCTTTGGATCTCATTTTTCTTGTCTATTAAAAAAAAAAAGAATGACTAGATAAAGTCCATCTCTCCTTCCTTCTCAAGGCAGAGAAGCAATCTAAGCAGAAAAACTCCTTTCTACTAATGAATTCAGAAACTGCTGGCTCTGGTCACTATAAAATCCAATAAACTATAGCCTTTAGCCCTTTTGCTGTTCCCATACACACCCAGTTATCATATTGTTTATTTCTCTTTGTATAAAAGAATTTTGTGTCCACTAAAGGGAGGAAAAGCTCCTTTGCTTTCAATTAGGACCTTCTTTTGACTCATTCACAACCCAGGTTTGCTGACCCTCACTTTTGGCTCTGAACTATTGATTCTACCTGTCTTAACCTTGCCCTATCTTGCCCTACCCTATCCTCCCCTGCCCTGTCCTGCCCTGCCTTTCTTAAAAACATGCAATTTTGCCTCTAGATTTTTCTTGACCCTGTTTTTAACTATCTGATCCTTAATCTCACCACTATGTAAGCAACTTGCATCTGTCACTAACCCTTTAGGAACTCAGATCATCTCACTATTAGACTACTTTTCCTAGCAGATTCTGGCTTCTGTGGCAATAGATCAATAAAATGTTTATTAACCTTTCTCTATATGTCAATCCCTGTGCTAAGTTCTAGGCATATAATGCCAAAGCAAAAATAGAGCTTCTAGGCTAACGGGAGAACATATGGATACAGACAAGGGTAGACACAAGCATTGGTGGGACAATGAAAGGACTCCTTCCGAAAACAGGATTTAAATTAGACCTTGAAGGAAACCAGGGATTCTAAAAAGTCAAGGGATGAAGGGAGAGCACGGAGAACAATCAATGAAAAGCCACCAAGACAGGAAGTCCAGAGTATCATGTACGAGGAACAGTATAAGAAGACTGGCAAGATAAGAAGGGGCCAGCTGTAGATGGAATGGGGAGTAACTAGAGTTTATTGCACTGCGGGATGAGTGGAGATGGTCAGATGTCTTTAGCACCATTGTAGAAGATTGGTTAGAATGGGAAGAGACTTGGGGCAGAGAAACCAATTACAGGACTATTACAATAGTAGAAACAAACAAATTATGAAGTTCTGAACTAGGGCAGTGGCTGCATGAGTAGAAACAAGAGGATGTATAGGAGATGGGAGAAGTTCAATATGCCACTCAAATTGGGAAATTGGCTGCATACTCTGAGATCTCCACTGGCTCTGTGGAAGATTCCTGGACACTCCATGTCTCCACTACCATCCCTGATCCTAATCAGAAATACCCACTACTTTTCCTAATCCAACTTTTCTATTCAATGGATCTATGATGTCACTGATGTGCACACCCCTCCATAATACAGATAGCTATCCCATTGATTTCTGGGTCCAGGCAATTAACTGTCCAAGTTAAACAATCTGTCCATCATCTTAGTCTGGGCAATAATTATTCTTTATTCCCTTAGTTTTCCTGTGCCAATAGGGTGATTTATTTTGAATGATTTGAGATCTGATTTAGGAAGCATCATAGTGAATGCTTGAAGCAATCAAGCAATAGTGTTCACAAAAACAAGAGTAACTCAGGGGATTCAAAATTTTTCAGGAGATGCTGTTACTTTTGGTCTGTCTTCTAAACCTTCTTTATTATGATGGCAAAGACATAAAAATGAATACGAACACTGTTTTATGCCTTGACTCATAATAAAGCAAAATTATCTTGCTATTGTTTTTCAAATAATCTTATGTGACTATGGCCAATGTATGGAGACACTTGGTGGAAGTAAAAACTTTAAGGTTATATATGTACTCTACTAAATCATTTTTATAATAAACACAAAAGGATTTTGTATTCCCTCTATCATTTAAAAAATTAATCACATCATTATATATCTATTCACTTAGAAATGAAATTTACGTGCACAGATATATTATATCTAATATAAAATATATGTTAAAGACTAAAGAGTAACAAGATTAAAACGAAATAGTTTAGGATATTATTGTTTTATTTTCTAAAATACAAAAATCTTTTGCCTTCATGCTCCTATCATATTTTTAGTGAAAGCAATGAAACTGAGTATTCTTAATTATTTTTGAAACTATCAGTTTAATGCTGTGTAGTACAGTAATCCAAAGGTCTAGTTTGAAGTTCAGTTTACTTCAGCACTTGTTTTTAATGGTTTTTCCAACTGAAAAAGATAACCCACAAAGAAGTGCAGCATAGGTTTCACGTACTAAAATCATGATGCTTATTATATAAACACTTCCATCAATCATATTTTTGTTTTAATTTGGCTAGTACATTTCTGTCCTCCCTAATGTCAGTGAGCCTTCTTGGATATCTGGTTCCATGCCCCAGTAGGACTGTTCCTAGTGGGGAGAGATAGATGGCAACACAGCCAGGTGGGTCCTGACTCCCTTGTGGTGAGACAATTTCTTCATTTTCTTTCACTCTGTCAGATAGTTTGGAGTGTCTTGGGAACAGAGCTACAGAACTGGCATCATTTTGCATTTAGCTATTTGAATCTTGGCCAAGCTCACTGGCAGTACTGTGTCTCACCTCTCTCCTGCCCCTGATTCTGTGCCTGCTTCTCTTAGGATTTCTTGGTTTCAATTCCTCCTAGACTAGTTAGTGCAAGTCTACCTTTTTCCCTCCAAGAAGGAAGAGAGAGACCAAGAGAGAAAGAGAGAGAGAGAGAGAGAGATTGAGAGGGAGAGAGACAGAGGGAGAGACAGAGACAGAGAAAGAGCACTTGAGCTCTGAAGTGCTCAAGCCACAGGACAAAATACACCAGTGACCATGAAGACAGCTAAAGCAGGCATTGTGGAGCCCTTAGAACTTAGTCAAACATCAAAGACACCAAGACCATCCTGACTCATCTCCAGTGGTCTTGACTTTTGACCTGCCACCATGCTTAGATGACTTAACAAGCCTAATGATTTTGTCCAACTCTGCCTAATTTAAATCCAATTCAAGCACAAATCAAGGTATCACCCATGATGCAAATGGTCCTCTTCAAAAATGAAAGACAAACCACTCTAACAACCACTTTGGAATCGACCACTCTAGAGCTATCTGTCAATTGTGTGACTGTGAATATGTGGTCTCCTTTAATACATAACTTCACAAAAGTCCATCTCTTCTATCCACAAACCTTTATCATAAATTCCCTCTAGGTAGGTGTAAATTAGGCTAACAATGATTTTGTAGATATGGGAAAGCAGATGTGTTGGTAGTTGCTGATTTTTTTCTCATTTGTCCTTTTGAGGATAATATAATACCTACTTTCCCCCCCACAAACCTTTTTGTGTAATTTTGCGTAGTGTTATCATTGATCCTTCAGTATTTAAAACCTATGCCACTTTAATCATACCAGGACATACTTATCTTCTCTAGTTTTTCTTTCCATCCCAGATTTCTTTGGTTTCCTTTATACTTCCCTAACACCTGATTCTCCACCCTGCATATCTAAGCATATTCAAGTCTTATAGGTCCTTCCTCAAAAAAAAGTTTTAATTTTATTTCACAGGGAAGCAGTCTAATTAGAAAAGCTACTCTTGCAATGGCCCTGTCATTGGCTTCCTCAACTCAGGTTTCTCCCTTCTCCAATCCACAGCTGCCAAAAGTATTTTCTTAAAACACAGACTTGGTCAAACAATTGTTCTACTCAATAAATTTCAACTGCCCTCTTTGATATCAAATATAAATTCTCTTGCTTTGAATTTTTAAAAGGTCTTCACAACCTAGTATCAATATATCTTTGTAACTTAATTATACATAACTCTTCTTCATGAATTATATGATTTATACTAACTGATATTCTTATTTTTTCTCATACACTCTACTTTCCATCTTTCCCCTTGCACTATTTACAATCCAGGCCTAGAATGCACTTCCTCCTAAATTGTACATCTTGGAATCCCTTCAGAGCAATTTTGTTCCCTTCTGAACCCAAAGCAAGTATTACTTCCGATAGGAAGACTAGCCCTTACCACTATCTCTGTTTCTTGGAATTTACACAGAACCAGGATAGAAAGACCATCTCAGAGTCAGGAAGATCTAGGTCCAAGACTTACCTTCTGGCATCTATGAGCTATGTGATCCCGGTCATATTGTCTAACATATCAGTGCTCCAACAACTCTCTAAAAATATTAGTGGCAGAGAAGATGCCAATCATAGTGTGAGAGTTGTTTCTTCATACTGGAGTTCCCTATACCAATAAAATCCCAGAGGGTTGAATGATGGGTCTGTGATTCCAGAGTTCAGGAAAAATCAGAATTTTAAGTTTATGGTTTGAGATGACTTTTGCTGTGCTCTTTCTAACAGTGAGGTATTTTTGAAATATTTAAAAATGTCTTTCTATTTTTGTTACATTGTTACATTTTTAGCAAATTACACAGCCAGTGGCATCTATTTTTATTTAAGCCTGTGAGACCAGGGGACTTGATATGGAACAAGAGGATAGAGAAAGCCTATGAGGGGAAAAAAAAGGATGTAGGCTCAAAGTCAATTGATTATTTAATGAGATTGGGCATTTCTATTAATTTATGAGGAAATATAAGAACATACCATTTGATTGCCTTAGAAATCAGGAGAAGAACTAATAAGGAAATAAGTCAAGTAGCAAGCTAAGGAGTAGAGTTTGTGTGGTTTCCAGACAGTATATGTTTTGTACCACATAGCTGACTCAAGACTACTAAAGGCATTATCTCTAGAACCCTTTTATATCTCCATAACAAAATCTTTATCAGTGAAATTGGAGCTACCACATTTAGATTCTAGGTTCTCTTTTTATTATGTTGAATTTTATTTTATTTTCAGTTCCAAATTCTCCATCTTCCTCCTACTCCCTTGACCCCACCCATTGAGAAGACAAGAAAAATAAAATCAATTACAAGTCTGTATAGTCACACAAATCAAATTCCTACATTGGAGGGGAAGAGAAAGACAGAGAGAGAGAGAGAGAGAGAGAGAGAATGGGAGGGAGGGAAGGAGGAGGGAAGGAAGGAAGGAAGGAAAAGAAAATATGTTTCATCTGAACTCTGTGTCCATCAGTTCTGTATCTGGAAGTGGACAACATGTTTCATCTTGACTCCTTTCAAATCATAGCTGGTCAATGGGTTGATCAAAATTACTAAGTCTTTCAAAAGTCATTGTCTTCACAATATTCTTGTTATTATTTAACTAATTCCTTGGTTTTGCTCACTTCACCTTCTTCAGTTTAAATAAATCTTCCCAGCTCTTTCTAAAAATATTTCTTTCATACTTTTTTACATCCATACATTCATATACCATACTTTGCCCAGACATTCTCCAGTTAATGGCCATCCCCTCCATTTACAATTCTTTGCCGCCACCAAAAAGTAATAAAGCCACTATAAATATTTCTGTACACATGGGACCTTTTCCTCTTTCTTTAATCTCTTCAGAGTATAGGTCTAATAGCAGCATTGCTGTGTCAAAGGATATGTGCAGTTTAACAGCTTTGGGGGACATAATTCTAAATTTCTTTTCTGAATGGTTAAACTACCTCCACCAGCATTGAATTAGAGTACCTGTAGCCCCTCCAAACTTAGATTCTAATGTCACAATCCCAGATATGCTGTCTCAAACCAATCAGTATGCATTTATTTAGTGCCTACTATGTGCCGTAGGGGCACAAAGTGATATGAAGGAATCTCTGCTGTCAAAGAGATATAAGATGTACATTTATAACTAAGAAATGGCCTAATTGTATGCATAAAACTTAATTTTTTGTAGTTAGAAGCCTAAGTAAGAAAGCTATTAAAAAATATCTGTAATGGTAAAAACAAGGTCAGTAATGTCTAATTCAAAGTTCATTAAAGAAAGTTTTCAGTACTTCAAATTGAATCCAGTCTAGAAAGCAATCAATTCATCTCTGACCCTTATACCTCTTATAGAACAGTTGTTCTAACCACCTGCTGTAAATTCATCACCTTCAGATCTCACTACCAGAGTTTAGTCAGTTAAAAAAAAATTATTTACTGATTACCTGTTTTTGAAATGTTAGTGTGGTTTAGTGGTAAACATTGCTTTCTGAGCAGTTGGCCAGGGTTCATCTCCTGGCCAATGTAACCACTTTGGAGAATAGTGGAGGGTCAGTATGCACAGTAACGGGAGTCATGAAGTAGACTGAATGAAATTAGAAACCATTTGCAAAATAAAAGTGAATTGTGATTCCTTGTGTGTCCTAATAATTTTATGTATTATATTGCCAATCCAGCATTAGGTAGGTGACCAACAAAGATTATTGTTTATTAAATCACCTGGACTGAACTCATCAGTTATTTAAAACCTATTGCTTATCTCTCCCGCCCCACCACCACCCCAGTATCAAAGCAGGATAATTCATGCAAGGTCAAGTGGTAGTACAAAGCAGTTGAAGGATTAGATCTCCCAAATCCACATTTCCAAGATAAAACTTAAACTGCTGAGCTATGCAAATTGCTCTAAGTCATGAGATCTAATATGGAGGAGTAACAAAATATCCCTTTTACCCACTTAGCAGAAGTGTAAAGAATTAGAAGTGGTAGAACATCACCTGAGGAAAAAAATGCTTCTGCTCCAAGCTGATAAACAAAAAAATTAAAGGTTGTGTACCATGATAATTTTCTAAAAATAATTATTTTCTTGGACATTTATTTTTGGTATCCCAAGAAAAATCAGACCTGGCCAGATCTTCAAAGACTCTAACATGCTCCGATCCTTTATTTTATTAATTTTTGTTTTATTTATAACTGTTAAACCTCTTACCATGTTCCCCCCTCCTCCCCAAATCACCAGGCATGAAGGCAGAATGAAGGGAAATATTCAGCTGCTACTAAATCCCTGATTGCTCATCAAAAACATCTAGGAGGGCTTGCAAAACTCAAAAAGCACCCTTAAGAGAGAGAATGCTGCTTCCCTCGGCTTTTCGTGCTCTCTCCATTTGTTGTGAGAAGAGGGATGCTTGATAGCTCTAATTAAGCCTTGGAATTGCCAGGCTGCTTCTGGAAAAGGCGTATTCTTATTCACAGGACCACTGTACAATGCAAGAGAACCTCAAGCTTTTATGGTACCACACAAAAGAAAGTTTCACAATGCCTTCCTTACATCCAATGAGGCCTCACAGCCACCCTCTTAGGTGTCACTGGGGATTATGTGAAAATGGCTTGCCTGAAAAACTGATACACGAGATTCATCAGTTTGTGAGAATGCTATAACTAAAGGAGGTATGAGTGGGGGGAGGATTGGCAAGAGAACCCAGGTCTCTACTTCCTGGGGGCAGGGGGAATGAAAGAAAGTAGAAAAGTAATGGAGCAACCCAAAGTAGGGGAGTGGAAAAGAGGTTAGTGTCCACTCCTGGATTCTCTCATTCTTGTCTTCCAAAACAAATAGTGCGCCAGTATGAAGTGTTTCTCCTGAGCCATATGCACCTGCCATAGAGGGCTAGTGTAGACACAACGAGAGTTGGGGTACTTCTCTGTTCTAAGCTAGTACAGAATCCTCTTTCATTTTAAAAAACACAGGAACATATTTGGTTTGCAACTTGTTGGTTGATTGCCAATGTACAATCATTTAATTATTAATGATTGGGGTCCAACCTTGTGTCTTTCATGAATAAATGAAAGACAACTATGAGACTGAAAATCACTTGTTGGTTTTCTTTCAGGTAAGACTCAGTGCTCAGTAACATCTGCTACAGAACAGCTAAAAAGGTTTAGAGCAAGGCTTTGTACTTTTTTTTTTCCTGTCATGGACACCTCCAACAATTCAATGAAAACTATAGGCCATTTCTTGGAATATTTTTAATGCATAAAAAGTCATATTAAAGAGTTTTTAAGTTTTTTTAAGAAAAGGTATAGATCCCAGATTAGGAATCTCTGGTTTAGAGGCTTTAAATTATTTGGAATCAGTTCATCCGTGAATAAATATTTATTAATCGTCTATTAGGTGCAAATCACTATCCTCAGGATAGGAATACTTTGTTGTTGAGTCATTTCAATTGTGGCTGACTCTTTATGAGACCATTTGGGGTTTTCTGGGCAAAGATATTGGAGAGGTTTGCCATTTCCTTCACACAGCTAGTAAATGTCTAAAGTCAGATTTGAACTCAGGAAGATAATCTTCCTGACTTCAGGCTCCAGCACCTATATTCCTAGCACCATTTAGCTGCCCATGGATATAAATACAAAAAGTAAAATAATCCCTACTCTCAAGATGTTTACATTACTTTTTTGTAAATAATATTTATTTTTTCCATCACTGTCACAAAAGATACTTTTCAATATTCATTTTTCTAAGATTTTTGAGTTTCAAATTTTTTTTCCTCCCTCCCTCTCTCCCTCCTTCCCCAGGATGGCGAGCAATCTGATGTAGGTTATACATGTGCAGTCATGTTAAACATATTTCCACATTGATCATGTTGTGAGAGGGAAAAAAATTAGAACAAAAGGAAAAAAATCGTAAAAAAAACAAAAAAGTTTAAATAGTATGCTTTGATGTTAATTCAGACTCCCTCTTTTCTTTCCCTGGATGTGGATAGCATTTTTCATCATGAATTTTGGAATTGTCTTGGATCATTGTATTGCTGAGAATAACCAAGGCTATCATAGTGATCATCACACAGTATTGTTGCTGCTGTATACAATGTTCTCCTGGTTCTGCTCACTTCACTCAGCATTAGTCTGTGCAAATCTGTGCAGGGTTTTTTTTTCCTAAAATCCACCTGCTAATCCTTTCTTATAGGACAACAGTATACCATTGCATTCATATACCACAGCTTGTTCAGCCATTCTCCAACTGATGATCATTCCCTCAATTTCCAATTCTTGGCTACCACAAAAAGAACTGCTATAAATATTTTTGTACATGTGGGTTCTTTTCCCTTTCTATGATCTTTTTGGGATACTGACTTAGGAGTGGCATTGCTGAATCAAGGGATATATATAATATGATCGCCCTTTGGTCATAGTTCCAAATGGTTTTCTAAAATGTTGGATCAGTTCACAACTTCACCAACATTGCGTTAGTGTCACAATTTTCCCACATCTTCTCCAACATTTACCATTTTCCTTTTCTGTCATATTAGTCAATTTGGTGTGTATGAGGTAGAACCTCAAAGTTGTTTTAACCTGTATTTCTCTAAACAATAGTGATTTGGAGCATTTTTTCATATGAGTATAGATAGCTTTAATTTAAGAAGTTTACATTCTAAAAGGAAGAAAAGCACATTATGATGTGTGTATACATGATGCAATGTATGTATAAAATACAAAATAAATGCAAGACAGTTAAATACAAGACAGTTGAGAAGGCATGGCACTATCAGTTGGGGAAGGACTAGGAAGGGTCAGGAAACATTTTAAATAGAAGGAAGTACTTAAACTGTATCTTGAAGGAAGAGATGGATTCTAGGAGTTAGAGGTGAAAATGAGAGGACAGGTACTTCAAGCATGAGGGATGGTCAATGTAAAGACAGGAGATGGAATATCAAGTGGGGGAAGCAGAGATAAGTTTGGATTACACAGAAATCAAGGAAGGGTAATGCCCAATGGGGTTGGAAGACAGATTTCAGAGACATAATATGAAGGGTTTTGAAAGTTAAACAGGTAATTTGTATTTCATCCCGGTGGCAATGAGAAACCACTTGTTTGGGTTATATGGGAGGGTTTTTTATTTGTTTGGAGATCTTTTTTATGAGTAGAAGGATGACATGATCAGCTCTGTACTTAAAATCACTTTGACATCTATATTAAGGATGTGCAGAGTGGGGAGAGACTTGAGTCAGGGATACTCATTATGAAATCCTTATAATAATCCAGGTGAGATATCATGAGGATTTGAATTAAGGTGGTGGCTATGTAAATAGAAATATTGATGTAATAGATGTTTTGAAGGTATGAAAGGAAAGAGTTGACAACTAATTAAGCATGTGGTGTGAGGGAAAGTGAGAAATAATGGATGACACTGAGATTTACCTGGCAAGTTGGAAAATATTCGAGCCTTCAAAAGAAATAGGGAATCTGGAGGGGGTGGGTTATGGGAAAAGATAATGAATTCTGTTTGACATGTTGAGTTCAATGCATCCAGTCTGAAATGCCGAATAAGGAATTGTGGATGGATAACTGATGTTCAAGGGAGAAAATAAGGCTAAATTATAGACATCTATAAGCTACATAGGTAGAGATGATAGTCATCACACATAGCATCCCAACCAATTGCCAACTCCTTTTGGTTATATTTTCACTACCATGACAGCCTTGTCCTCAACCCACATGGTCATAATTGTTTTTAAGGTTTCATCATCCCTCATCTGGACTGTTCCAATAACCTCATAAATGCTCTCCCTGCCTCTCCGCATCTCATCTCTAACCATCCTGTGCCAAATTGGCATTCCTGATCTATACAAGTTTGACCATGCCACTTTTTGGCTATAAGAAGTTTCAGTGGTTCCTTATTGCCACTAGCATAAATTATCAACTACTCTGTTTGACACCTTTCCTAGTCTTGCTCCAAACCAGCTTTCTAGTTTGGTTTGGTTTTTCACATACTTGATATATTCTACTCTCCAGTTATACTGCTTTATTTCCTCTTTGATGTATACATTGGATCAGAAGTATCAAACTCAAATCGAAAGGTGGGTCTAAATGCTACATAAGAATCCCTATGGGTTGCATTTTGGCTTAGTTTTAAAATATCATATCTATGTTTTGATCTATTTTATTCATACTATTTTATTATATTATTTATATTTTTATTTGGATTGTTAAATATTTCCCAATTACATTTTAATCTGGCCTCCCATGTGGGCTCCATGGAGTCCAAAGGCTGCTTATTTGATATCTCTGTATCATATCTCCCACCTCTGCATTTTCACAGGTTCTCCCTAGAGTTTGATATGTTCTTCTCCTTCCCCTCCACTTTTTGGGATTTCTAACTCCCCTCAAGGCACAGCTCAAATGCTACTGCTTACACAAGTTCTCTTCTATACCTCTTCCCATTGTTAATGTTTGTTTGTGTTTTATTTTGTAGAGAGGGATACTGTAGGTTGTATGTTGGGGGCCAAGAGTTAACCATCCAAGGATCAAAGCAGTCTGAGGATTTAGATTCTGAAACTATAACTCGTGAACTCACCCCCATGCATTAACTTTTGCGAGCCCATAGACACAATTAACTCAAAGTAGAAGCATAGTCTATGATGTTACAGTAGAAACAATACCTACGAAACATTACCCACTCCCTGTAAAACTAGGTTTATTCTCTCACTGATGCACACAGTATCAGTTTAAAAAAATAAGCGCATAGAAAACATTGCTCGTGAGGTACTCAGGAAACATGTATGACCAAGACAACTCATTCCTCATGCCCTACAGGGCCCAGTTGCCCCATCTCCTGTTGGACTGTCCCATACTACCATCCCCTGGGTGAGGTATCAATGTAGAGTTTGCTCAGCTGAGTTCCCTGGACTCTTTACTTCCATGGATAATTCTCTCTTAAATCCACAGCTGAATCTCTTATCTGTTGCCAGGGGTAACACTCCTTAGAATTTCTTTCAATACGTCTCTCTACACCATCCTAGATTCTGTCTCCCACTGGGCAAAAAATCTCTGATGAAAATAGCAAAGTGGTTCATATGGGAGGGTAGGAGAAAGAAATCTCTCCTCTCTTTTCTCCCATTCTCCACTGGAGAAGATGTAAGGTCAAAGGCAATGAGGGATCCCCTTTTCTTCCATAGTTGGGCTTTCTTATAGCTTGTCATGGCTCACGTACTCCTTAAGCTCTTTGGCCTTCACTGATTGAAGAGGAGCAGACTAGCTTTTTAAAAGTCAGTCTGCTGATCTTAAACCAATCAATGGCCAGATGTCTTTCCATCAAACTTGACTGAAGATTTTTTCATGTTTACCAAAAGTGGGTAATACCAAAGTGGCTAAACCCTCTTTTACACTCCATTTATAACATTAACATCATGTTGTCTGTGCTATCTGACACATGCTCCCTATGACTACGTCTTCTGGACTACAGGAAGTAGAAGTACTTTGATCTGGGGTGTCCCAACCAGCTTTCACTCACATCATGTTTGTTGATAGTTGTATTACTTATGTTTTATTTATACTTCCTTATGTTTGTTATTTTCCTCCAGGTAGGACATAATCTTCTTGAGGGAATGAATTGTTTTATTTTCCCCTTTGCATCTCCAGCACCTACCACAGCATTTGGCACATTGAAGTTACTCAGTAAAATTTTATTGAATTGAATTGAACTGAACCTAGACTTGTGACTTCAAGGATTCTCTCTACAATGAAACAGAGATCATCATTCTTTGTACCTTTGAGAGCAAGAAATGACTCCACTAAGTTATTGTAGGCTCCGGCACAGGAGATAGAAGCCATGTAACTCTGGATTCATCTGGCTAGGAATCATTTGGGTTGTTTCGATGAAAGTAGGTGAAATTCAAACTAAAACGCATGAATTCTTTGGCTAAGCTTTTCACATGGATTCTGTTGCAATTTAGCTTCATAAACAGTTTTATCTCACTCAAATCCCTATGGTTCACCCTTCAGCTATACTTTTTCCTCCTTCATAGAAGTACTTTAGAATGCATTTTTAAAAATTTTATTTTACTTTAGGATGCATTTTAAAATGTACTGTGAACCATGTAATGTTGGGAAATAGAAATAATAGATGGAAAAACTGAGTCTCAAATGTAGATTCATACTTCTACAACATATAAAAGCTGATATGTGGTTTGGTAATGTTATATAAGGCATATCTTAACCTATTCTCCACCATCAGTCTCATACTACCCACCAAGGTTAGAGTCCAAGATTCCATTCCCAGTTTCCTCCCTTAAATTTTTTAGTGTGATCATGTGCAAGGAATTCCCAATAAACAAGTTCCTTTTCAGGGGTGTGCTGGATACAGTTCAAGCTGGCTCAAGAAAGTCAATTGTCCAATTTTAAGTGTGAGAATTTATATCTCAGGTCATCAAATGTTACAAATCAGAGCTTCATTTATTGTGTTATTGAAATGATGTAGAATATCTTAATAATGTAGATTGAATTTAAGTATATTATATGTACATCCTTTTCCTCCGAGGGGACCAGTTGTTAAACATACACCACTGCTTATCTGTCTTATTCTACTTGACACACACATATGTATAAACGTATGCATGTGTATATGTATGTGTGTATGTGTGTATATGTATGGATGTGTGTGTATGTATGTATGTCCATGTGTGTATGGAATTTTAGATGGTCGACTCCTCATCTTAACCACTTGGTCCTACCATCCTAACCAAAGCCTCAACCTTGTTTCCTTAGCCCAACTTGCCTTTTTTTCCCTAGAAAAATGAAAGGAATCTCAACTTGAATTAATAACCAGGTGTGAATTCTGACCCTCTATCTATTTTCTACTCCTTGTTAGAGATGAAAAGAATTGTCTAGCAGACACTAAAGAAAAACCCAAGCCAGCCATTCTTGATAAATTTACTGCTTTTGTATTTCATACTTTGCCCATGAACTTAAGGAAGTAATTGATTTACATAAGTTTTATTGCTTCCTTTTGTTTTGATTGTGGATTTCCCCATATGTCCTCCTCCCTTCCTTTCACTAAAGATTTTTTTGTAATAAAGAAAACTAGCTTAGTGAAATTAGCCATCACAATGACTGCTTCTGGCAGGGAGTGCAACATGCTGCATCTCTAGTTTCCTACCTCTTTACCAAAACAGAGCACTGGTATTTCTTGACCTGCTATCCAAGAGATAATGAACTTGAGACCAGCTACCTCTTGGTATTGTTTCCATTTACATTATTGTGTTCGTTGTATATATTGTTCCTCTCGGTCCGATCACTTTTTCTCTGTGTTTCTTCATAAATGTCTTCCTGTGAATAATGCCCTCACTCCACTCACCTGTTCATGAAGGCATATGAAGAGGAAAGAGTAGCCAAGTTTGACAGTTGAACTGGAAGAGACAAAGAGGGACCTGATTAAATTCTTGGAGAAACAGAAGTCCAAAAAGGGAAAGTTTAAGGAAATTGGGAGACAGAGCATGATGATGAGCAGGGAAGAGAGAGTTTCTACATCTACTTTGTTCTTGTCTACACCCTACTTACCTCACCAGGATGAATTAGTCAGTTGAAATTGTCAAAGAGATACTGAGGCTGATGTCTATAACAGAACTATGAGAAGAAAAGTTGGCCTCAGCCCCTAGATTCTTCTGTCTGCCACTCTTAGGAAACCTAGGATGGAGCAGCATTAAGGACTGCATTATATTTCCTACCGTCCTTTATTTACCTGGATGGGCATTTACATGGCACAGTGGATACAGTCAGAAAGAACTGAGTTCAAATTCAGCCTCAGATAATTACCAACTGTATGACCCTGGGCAAGTCACTTAACCTGTTTGCCTCAGTTTCCTCATCTATAAAATGAAAATAGCAATAACAACAACAGCCCCCAGGACTGCTGTGAGGATCAAATTAGATAATAAGTATAAAGTGCTGAACACAGGGCTTGGCACAAAGTGCTATGTATTTTATATAGCAAAGTTAGTTGCTGCTGTTATTACTGGTACCATCAGAGCAGCTGTGGTAGAGCTAAAAGCACTGCCTTATGACCTTCCTGGAAGCCCTAGGTTCAAATTGTAACTACACACTGGTTGGGGACAGCCTCAGTCTAGAAGAAGCTAAAGGCATTCAGATACTCAGGAGAATAAATATATACATACATATATACATTCAAATATATACACATATATACACATGTATGTATATACACATGCACATGCATGTATATTTGTGTCCATCCATATATGCAGGTGCATGTATACATGCATATGTGTGCGCATATATGTGTGTATACAAACACATATGTATATACACACACACATATATACATTATATATATATAATATTATATATGTATATACACATATTAAGGTTGTTTTTATTTATGTCTGTTGATTCTATGCAAAGGGTAGAAAAACATTGTCTGCTGTTCTGCATGCCTGTTCTCATGAGGAATCAACTCCATCATGCAAAGGGCAAAGCAGCAGAATCAGGGAATGTGAGAATTCCTGTGGGTGGAGGCTCAGTCTCTCACTTTGATTAGGTGATGCACATTAGATGCACCCTTTAAACTAGAGAGATGCTATCAGTATCTATCCAAAGAGAGGAGTTGGAGGTTAGAAGCCTAGCCATTCTCTGAAAATGATTAAGAGCTTATCATTCCCCAGCAGTCTCCCCAGAGCAGGGTGGAACACATAAGCCCCAGGATGAGAATTGGGATTCCCAGGAGATGGAACTTGGCCATGTTTAGAATCAGGTTACTGTATAGCAATGCTACTTGGTGCTGTTAATCATCTTTTTCTGAATTCTGTGTAGTCATCATTTCTTACTGGAGAATGATAACTATTCCTTCTTTTCCCTAGAATACATTTTTTTCTCCTGTTTTTTGCTACCACAAAAAAAAATTTTCCATGTATATTTTGGTGTGTGTGTGTATATATATATGTATATGCATATGCACATATATGTGTATATGTACATACACACACATATATATGTGTATGTGTAGCTGAGCCCATATCCATACATATGCATATATACATAAATACACATATCCATATGTATATTATATATATGAAAACCCCAGAATATATCTCTACTAGTGAGATCACTGGTTCAAAAGATATGAACAGTTTAATTATTCATCACATAATCCCAATTTTTCCAACAAAATTTAAACTAATTCATAGTTCCAAAAACAATGTATTAATATGCTTATGTTCCCAAGGTCCCTTTAATATTAAGTTTCTGAATTTTTTTTCCTTCTTTGATATTTTGAGTGGTATGAGGTTAGGCTGCAGAATTGTTTGAATTTTTCTGGGGTAGTAGCTCTCCTCAGTCAGCTAGACCTGAATTCAAATTCTGTTTCTTACATATACTGTTCTTTCAGTACTCCCAAGTAAATCTCTAAGATTGTAAATTACTGAGTAGTTGTTAATATCCCTTGGTAAAGGGAGCTCTCTCACTAGCACCAATGAAATCATAAGTCCAAGTCAAAAAATAACATTATTCATGATTTGAAGTATCTATTCAAATTGTTATTAATAGTTTGATAGCCTTTTCTAAATTATATTTCTGTTTGATCATAACCTTTAATAAAATTTGTCTGTTGTGGGATAAGCTTTGGTCTTAATATATTTATGTGAATTTCCCATATATCTTGGATATCCAATTCTTATTGTACATATATCCTGCAATTATTTTTCCATTGAACAATTTATCTTCTTATTCTCCTGACAATAATTTTTGTACAAAAGATTTTTAATTTTATAAAATCAGAAATTGTCATTTTTATTCTTTGGCTAAAAATTTTGCTCTAGCCACAGTTATGGAAAGTATTTCATTTTCTTTTCTTAAGAAAATATTTTTATCATATGACTTTTTATATTTAGTTTACAAATCCATTTGTATTTTATTATGGTCCAAGGTGTGAAATGCTTGTTTAAACTTAATTAATTAAACCTATATACCTATATAAACTTAATTATACCTATATAAACTAATTATACCAAACCATATTCCAGTTTTCCTTTTAATCTTGTCAAGTATAGATTCCTTTCCCCAGAAGTCTGCATTCTCGGGTTTATTGAATGCTGGGATACTATCATCAGAGTCTTGCTTATTAAACCTCAACTGATGCAGTGAGGTAGTCTGATAGTGAAGTCTAAAGAAATTGGTCTCAAGTTCTCTTTTTTGTTTCCATCCTCATGGTAGGAAAAAAAAAGAGAGAGAGAAAGAGAGATCCAGTCCTTGACAGCAAGCGATCACTCAGAAAGTAACAAAATTCAGCTTATCCAGATTTGGAGACAAAACCCCTTATAAAAGTCCAGATAGCAAGTAAACAAAGTTTAGATAGCACAGCCATGAGAGCTGACCAGGTAAGAAATGAGACAAAAGATAGTAGAGGGAAAATTTTCACCTTCTCCCACAAGGCAGCAAACAGTAAATCCTTTATGAGCAGATGACTCCGTAAGTGAGTTGGTTCAGTAGACCAGGCTCCATCAATTATTATATTGATTTCAGGGTAGTAGTACCTTTCATTTGCCATCAGCTTACCACTAGTGCAGTTATCACCTGAACTCTTCCCATCTCCACAGAAAATAAAAATTCCCAGCCTTGTATGAGGCTTTTATCTTCTATAATCTTTCAATCCCACCTTCAATCTGGGAAAAACTATACTTCCCAGAAGTCTCTTTGTTTCTAATGGGTTATACTGATCCAATCTATTCTACAGTATTTAAGTTTTGTTTAAAATGCAAATAAGGAATTAAAGTAATGAAGATATAAAGTCCAGTGAGTGTCATCAAAAGAATTTATCATCAGCTTTCAATTCAGTTTCCCAAATAAGTACTGACTCCCTAAAATGGATAGTGATTAGTCAGAAAATATAGAAGCGCTGTGGTCTACACTGGTTGAAGAGATCCACACAGAGTGAGATCATGAATTTGTTCTAAGCATCCAAGCCCTTGCAAAGGGCAAGTGACTATGCCAAGAGCTGTAGGGTTACAAAGAAGACTGAACCTAGTCCTCACCCTCATACCACTTTGTTTAATTATGCCTAGAAATTTTTAAAAAGATTTCCCAATGGTAATAAAGGTGACTTTGTTTTTCCTGTCAGTTTATTAAAAACCTCCCCATGCCTATCTGAAAAAAAAAAAGATATGAAATGCTTTTGTGTAAAAATAGTTCCCTGTAACCTAACACGGAAATGTGAGAGAGTATTCAATGATAAGCTCCCTCCAGTTCCGGGATATGGGAAATGACCTCAATGCCATCCAAAAGCTTTGGTCTATTAATTTCATTTCACAGAATTTAGCATCCTTCTGCTTAGAACTTAGAACAGGAATAGATTTTAGAGACCATCTAGTCTGAATCCTCATTTCACAAATGAGGAAACTGAGGCAGAGAGTAATTAGGTTACTTGCCCATCATTTCCCAGATAGCAGGACTCAAACATTCTTCCTCCAAATTCAATGCTTTTTCCACTCCCCAACGTTGTCTTGGTTCCTAGCATTTCTATTGCCTCCTAAATTAAGCCTTTGCCTCTTTCTATAAGGCAAGGATAAAAGGGGACTTTGTAGAGAAAATAGTATCTGATGCCTTTTCCTCCATCCTCCATCTGGTAAATTCAGCAGCACTCAAGCAGTTAAATGCTTCCTAAATGTCCTGGTAATGCTTTCCTGTTGGAGCCGACTCTCCTCAGAAATACTCACCAGCTTTCCAGAATTGGATTTCTGAAAATGTCTCTACGCGGAGACATTCACTCTCCTAAACAACAGAAAGGGCTGCAGTCAGGGCCAGGGAGAATCAAAATGAGTTTACAAATGTGGGACAGGGTTCAGGATTTTTCCTTTGAGCCCACAGAGCGAGACTTTCCAAATGATAGCTTCAGACTCAGACAGCAAGCAGGCCTTAATATTTCACAGGAACAATGACGGTGGCTTGTGTGTATACATTGCCAGGCAGTGCTTCTGAAAAAATGATTAGAAGGGAGGGGAAAAAGAAAAAGGGAGGAAAAAAAAAACTTTGGACTTAACCATTAACCATTTGGAAGCTGCAACCATGCAATTAGAAATTGATTGTCCCTCTCTTGCATTTCTCTAGATCTAGGAAGGTTTGATGCTCTGAGCTCCATGATGGTGCCAATTAGGCTTTTAAGAGCCATTCGAGGGAGATTTTCAACCCAAGCCAGATACCTGCTCTTTGTGCTAACTCAGAGAGGCAGAAAAGGAAGGGACCGTGCTTGGAAAGAGCACATTAGACCAAAATAACACACTTGCATTGCCCATCCTGAGTAGCGTCTCCATAATTAGGAGGAGGAGTGCCCTTCTGTGGGGTAGAGAAGCTGTAAGAAGCTTTACGTTAAGCTAGCATACGTCAAAAATAATTGACAACGGTTAGGCTTCATTGTTGAGACGGCTGCTCTGGCATTGCAACCACCAGCCCACCACCCACCTAAGAATTATTATTTGAAAAGGATGTCAGAGGATTATAGAAGATCCTTGTGTCTGCTCCAATTAGGATCAACACTTCTGCTCCTGCTCACTGAGAATTCCATCTGTAATGATGAAAACATATTGACCCCTGCTGGAACTGGTTGGAAGTACAATTTATTTCCCCTCCAAACCTGACCAAATGGAAAATTCAATCAGCTGCACAAAAGGTTGTTTCTTTGTTAGGGGTTTCCCCTTGCCACTTCGCCTGGATCCCCAATACAGGGGAATATGTTAAAGTAATTTAAACATTATCCAAATCTCTGTTTTTCAAGAGGCACCCACAATCACGTAATCTGTGTATGTCACAAAATCTGAAAAAAAAAATTAAAGTTTTTTCCAAGCATGTCTGCAGGATTCATGTTATTCTCACAAGCAAGGCAAAATTTTTGCTTCGAGATAAGTTTTATAGATATTCTTGGAGTAGGAGAGGATCAAAAGTGTTTCCTACTTCATAACCATACCGTCATAACATAGAGCACTGGTTTTGCAGTCAGAAAATTCTGCCTCAGATAATTAATGGGTGAATGACCCTGTGTAAGTCACTTAAACTCTCTTAGACTCAGTTTCCTCATCTGTTAAATGAGGGAGTTGAATTTGATCACCTGTAAAGTTTCATTGGGCTCTTAAACAATGATGTGCTCAAATGCCATAGAAACAAGCCATCATAATCAATCATTCTGTTAAGGTCTAATGGAATTATCACATTTGAAAATACGGGATCATAGATCCAGAACTGGAATGGGCCTCAGAGGCCTTCTGGTCCAACACCATTTTGTAAATGAAAATAGTAAGATCCAAAGAAGTTAATTGTTTTGAGCAAGGTCAAACAGGTAGTAAGTGGAAAAGGCTGGAATTGAGTCACATTCCTCTGACCCCAAGATCAGTGCTCTTTTCCCAGGACCTTCTCTCACAAAGATTGTTGGAGGACAATACCAAGATGGTGGAATAGGTGCTCTGTGTTGTGTTATGAAATTGATGACACAGAATTCATAATCTTATCACCAAGTCATTGCCCATATGACTGAGGACCCTGAATCCCATTCTATATAAAATACCTGGGGGGAAAGAAGCAGCTCATCCTTTTGCATTTTATGGCTTCATCTAGAAATCAGTTCAAATCACATTCGCTTTCGATAATCTCTGTTGAGACTAAAGCTTAGCCATGCCTACCTGGGATGCAAGAATTCCCCTCATTTCATTGGAATGTGAATAAATTCCAGGGAGAAGGAGGAAATTCTGAAAATATTCCAAGTCTCCTCTCTTGGACATATAGGAGTCCCTTGGTCTTGTTCCATAAAGAAACAACTTGGTGATAAGGCTACTAGCCTTTACCACTTACTCAAGGAGTACAATACAATACAGCACAACACTACACAACAAAATACAACACAACAAAATATAACACAATAGAAAATAGTACAATAGAGAATAATAGTACACAAGGGCAGCTGGGTAGTAAAGTGGATAGAATTCTGCTGGCTCTAGAGTCAGGAAGACCTGAATTCAAATTCACTTCCACATTTGCTAGCTGTGATCTTGAGTTTGCCTCAGTTTCCTTATCTATAAAATGAGCTGGAAAAGGAAATGACAAATCACTTTAGTATTTTCACCAAAAAAACCCCAAATGAAGTCACTAAAAGTCAGACACAACTGAAAATGACTGAACAACACTAAAATGTTACAATAGAATATAAAACAACACAACTCAATACAACATAATACAATACAATAAATATCTATGAAGTGTCAGGCACTGTGCTAAGCACAGGAGATACAAATAAGTAAAAGAAAGTCCCTGCCTTCAATGGAGGAATGGTGATGCACAAAAGAAGGTTGGAAGGGAGAAGGGACACCAGGTAGTAGCCAGCCCGATGGTTGCCAGGGCAACTTGTTCTATGGAATTGAAACCCAGCAGAACTGCAGATGCAAAATGGAATGTGCTGGAAGGCTTACTTTTGCCCTCCAGAAAGGAAGGTGTGGGGACCAGTGTGGTACTCCATTATCCAGTCCTTGATCCAGCTTGAGTTAGCAGCATGGTGTTGAAATTAGAAATGATGAGATGGACATCTTATACTGAGATGGACATCTTATTCAATGGAGTTAAAACCAGTCAGAGTAGCACATGCAAAGCAGAGTGAGTAAAAATATTTAAGTGGAACTTAGTCCCTGAAATGAGTAGTTTATGTTCAAGTGAGAGGTACCCAAAGGACATCCAGGGATGTGGAACCTGAAGCCTTGAGACCACAGATGGCCCTCTGGGTCTTCAATGAGGCCCTTTGACTGAACCCAAACTTCACAGAACAAATTCACTTTTTGAATTTGAAGACCTAGAGGTGTTCAGAAGAGATAGATGACCTAGAGGGCCATATGTGGTCTCGAGGCTGCAGGTTCCACACCCCTGCATAGGTGATATAATGAATAAAGCTTATGAGCTGAAGTCAGGAAGACCTACATTCAAATTTTGCCTCAAACATTTATCATCTATTTCACTTAATCTCTGTTTGTCTCAGTTTCCTCATTTGTAAAATTGGAATAATAACACTACCCATCTCACAGGGTTATTAAAAGGATGAAATGAGCTGATATTTGTAAATTGTCTTGCACATAAGTGCTACTTAAATGTTTATTCCCCCTTGTCCCATATATATTACTATATCCTACCCTGCTTTGGCTAACACTGTATCCTGAAATAGATATAAACCAGTAGAATGCTTAACCTAAATAATATCCAAGGCAATCACTATGAATATGTTAGTATTGCTTGAGAGCATTCAGAATTGCCTGTAGTGGATGGGGCATGCTTTCTGGACATGCAGCATTAGTTGACTGGCTCACTTAGAGAACAGCCAGAATCAGGAAGCTAGTCTGTGCATAGTCGAGTTAACCTCATTCTGTTCCATGCTCTCAGGTAGGACCCTTAAGGTTAACTAACTTCCATGAAAATGGCTGCCTTTAGCCACAAGAGTAACTGGATAAGAAAGTGAATGGAAAAGTGCATGATGTATGGAAAGAGCACAGACTTTAGAGTTGGGGAACCCAGATTGAAGTCCTGTCTATGATGCTAAATCTCTGTGTGACCTTGCATAAGTCACTTACATCTTTAGGCATCAATTTCCTTATCTCCAAAATGAAGGGGTAAGATCAAAGATTCCCTTTGAAATTCCTTCCATCTTTAAATCTATGATCCTCTGAAATGTATCGCTGCTCCTGGGGAAAAAAATGCAAAGTTCACATGCTATTGATGGCATCTCATTTGCTATCATATGAATTATCAAGCTGTACTTTTTCTTTTGGACCATTATGGATGTGACAAATTAAGTAATTTCCAACACTCAACAAAGTACATATCCGTAAAATCTCAAGTATAGTTGTATTTCTCCTTTCTCATCCAGGAAAATGAAAAAAACAAAGAAAGCAAGCACCAGAGAAAACAAATTTGGAGGAAGGAACAACAAAACTTTGATGCTAGTTATGAGAGATAGGAAAATTATGAGAAGCAAAACAAGATAAAATGTTATTAAAGATAAACTCAGAAATGGGGAGTCAATAGAGTGTCACAACAGAGGAAGAAAAGGAGTAAGAAAATGAATAATAAATGAAAATGAAAAGGAGCTGTTCCAAATGTCTTGCTGGTTTTCATAAGAAGCAACCAAATGATGACTCCATTTCCCAGACAAACAACATTCAGTGAGATATGGGGTTTGGGGAACGTAATTAAGATCAAGTACATGTGCAGATACCATCAGTTTTGCTAAAATGACATCTTCCACATGAATGACACCATCTTAGTAAGACCAGTGGTGTCTGCACATGTATCTGACCTCAATTAAAGAAACAATTAAGACTTTGGGTGCCAACAGGTACCCCTTCGCAGAGGACACAGAATCAGATGTGTACTTGATGTCTTTGGAAGAAAAAAGTAGAGAGATCCCTATGCAATCAAAGATAACATCAAAGAATCGACAAAACAGAAACACCATGAGTTAAAATGGCTACTGTTCATGGAATCAGCTATTTTGAGAAATTGAAACAAATTTTATTTTAATTTTTATGTTTGCTTTTGTTCCAATACAATGAAAGCACATTCATAGTCTAACGAAATATGACTAAAGATACATGCCAAACAATTGCCAGATTTACCCATTGGAAAAGAAATAACATTAATTAGAAAAAATCATTTTTATATCATGTGAAAGAATATATGAATTTGAAAATGAAGCTGAAATTTTCTTTTTATAGTCTTTTAACCTTTCATCCAGCTTCTTAAAGCTCTTTTATTCAATGTGTAAGTACATATCTTTTAAAACATCCTTTATGTGATGGAATCCTGCCAATGTATACTAATGGCCCTACTGTGAGCAAAGGAAGGTAATTCAGTCACTAATGGGTGGCACACTGGCTTCATTTCCAACCTTGAAATTTTAATGAAAAACTTCTGAAAATTTTATACTGCGTCAAAAATGACAAACCACTTCCCAGACATGTTCACATAATCAGAACTCACGCTAAAGTAAAGTTGTCCTTCTATCATTACCACCACTGTTACTGCTGCTATAAACTAGCATTTACATGGTATTTTAAGTCCTAGAGTACTTTATAGACGTTATCTGAATCCGTGTAACAACTGTGTAATTCCTTATAACACCTTGTTTAGAGGTTATTATCTCCTTTCTACATATGAGGAAACTGAGGCATGGAGATGTTACGTTATCTCACAGCTAGTGACTGAGGCAGGATTTGAACTCGGCTCTTCCAGACTCGAAATCCAGCATTAGAACAATCTCACAAAACCGGGGTTTCTCAATTTTAGGAGTTGTTTCTAGAATTAATCCATATCAAAGAAATTTTTTATTTATTTTTTCACAAAGGATTAACCTATTTTCATGAGCTTTCTAACTTTTTTCCCCATTGCATTCTCATTGGTTCTCTGCCAGAATGGTCCTACCCCTACTCTCCAATTACTCAGCAAGCAGTAAGTGACAGCCACCACCACATGATATAAATCCCTAGGAAAATTTTTCTTAGATAAAATCTCCAAACAGCAGAGGCTATACAGATGACTAGGCTATTAAAGTTGTATTTATAGGGTAATCACTTATTTTAACTGCTGGCCACATAAAATTTATAACATGTGGCGGGGGGGACACGTGTGGAATTTTATAATTATAATTTACACTTTTTTTAACTACTCCAACAAATCAAATTCACAAAACCTGCAAAATTCATCAAAAAGAATAGCATAGGCGTTACAGAGATGAATAAAACAAAGATATCTAATTGTTCTGAACTTAAGACTCTGGTACCCAGACACATATGTCCTTACATTACTCTGGAAGTATGACAGTTTCACCTGGTTAGTAGAGTTTGAGTCTTTGTTTCCCCTCTCCTCAACTGTTAGACTGAATTCTGTCAGTGGTGGGTTTTAGTTGGTTTCTTTCTTTCGTGGTTTGATTTTGGATATAATGAAGATTATTTTAAACAATTAATATTGGTATTCAGAATCCTTCCATTTATGACCAACGTTTTCTTTCCCTGTTCACTCAGCTATCCTATGCAATCTCCTTATCCTGGAGGATAACTAGAGATGAAAGTCCCAGTCATCCCTAGAAGACAGAGTGAGAGATTAGAGTTAAAAATCTGCTTGAAAGAAGAGAATTTGACCTTAAGGATCACCTCTATTTGAGTATCCTTAAATATTTTGAAACTTCACTATGTAGAACTCAGCTCTCTGCCTTCTATATACATTATAAAAATCAGTTAAAGGAAAAATTAGCTTTTTCCCTGTAAAAATATGTTTGGTTGTATGTTATAGAATGAGCAAAATTGGTTTGATTTTACCATTTCTTGAATTTTGAAGGAAGGTGTTGAGCTAGGATAACATACTCAATTTTTTTGTTTTCCTCACTGGTCTTCTCAAGTTTTAGAGGCTAGGCTGTCATTGGCCTGGCAGTGAGGCAGGTCATTTGGGGAGTTACTGATTGCTTCAGCTTCCTACAACTGAGTAAGAGAGCTATGAAGGATTGGCTTCAGATCTGTGGTCATAATCCATATAGGATATGTCCCCTGAAGAACATAGATGTATCCTCTTGATTGCTTCATAGGACTTTAATAAGCATTCTGAATACACATGTATCGATATATACACATGTGCACACACACAAAAATAGTATAAATTAATTAATTAGTAAGGGAATCTCACAGTGAGGAAACAACTTATGCCAATATGTATTTGACGCCGGCTCCTCAATTCATAGAGACTTAGAGGATTGCCTAGAATACCTCCTGGGTTAAGTGATTTGTAAAATAAAAAATATTTGTCAAATAGCCAATGTGTGTTAGTATCAGAACTTGAACTCAGGTTGTCCTGGTTTCAGGACTAGCTCTCCAACCACTATATAGTTCAACTTCTTGTTACATATTAAGATTACATTTGAAAGATGAACAGGTAAACAGATGAACTTCATTCCCATTTGGCATCTACAGTCTTTCTTCCTTCTAGGCCCAGATTGGATACTGTCTGTTTCCTGAAATTCTTCCATCATTCCCTTTTTTCCTCATCAAATTCCCAAAATTTTGCCAAAATAGTTCCTCGGCAGCTATCCTATATTTTCATGCTATTCAGTCATGTCTAATTCTTCATGACCCCATTTGAGATTTTCTTGGCAGAGATACTGGAAGGGTTTGCCATTTCCTTTTGCAGCTCATTTTACAGATGAGGAAACTGAGGTAAACAAGGTTAAGTGGCCTACCCAGGGTCACATAACTAGTAAGTGTCTGAGGTCAGATTTGAACTCAGGAAGATGAGTCTTCCTGACTTCAAGTGTAGAATTCTGTGCACTATGGAGTCACCTAGCTGCCCCCATCCCATCATCAAACTTATTTGAGTGTGTCATATTCTCTACTCACTACCTGCCCCCTTCCCATCAGACTGCTTAGCCCCTTGAGCACAAGTACAGAATTGTTTCCATCCCTGTTTCCGTAGCGTCTAGAATAGTGCCCTGTGCAAAATACATTTGAATTAAACAGGACATGAGGAAACAACAGAATCAAAGGGTTTGCCAGAATGTTCATATCCTGGAAGAATATTGTTAATATGTTTAGGGAAATTATTTAACTGAACATTGTGGATTATTTCATAGATATTATGATCTATAATGTCCAAAGGGCTCTTTACCAGATCAAATCTCTGGTACTCTCAGAGTTGACATTCACAGACATCATGGTGCATCATAAGGTGGCAGAAGCATTGACTCTGGAGTCAGAGGATATGGGTTTAAATCCTGCCTCTGATATTTGCCACCTGTGTGACCTTGAACAAGGCACCTTAACCTCTCTGGGACTCATCTCCCTCTACTACAATGTGAGTGGTTTGGACTAAATGACCTCTAAATCCTATCTGAATTTAGCAATATGATGATAAAGAATGTATATGGAGGGCCTGTGAAAAATGAAGATTTGGTTAAATAAGGTTGTTCTATGAAATAAGAAGGGCAGCTAGGTGGTGCAGTAGATAGAGTGCCAAGTCTGGAGTCAGGAAAACTCATTTTCCTGAGTGCAAATCTGGCCTCAGACACTTATTAGCTGTGTGATGCTGGATAAGTCACTTGTCCTGATTTGTCTCACTTTCATTCTCTGTAAAATGAGCTGGAGAAGGAAATGGCAAATCACTCCTCTTTGCCAAGAAAACTCCAAATGGGGCTGGACATGACTGAAAACGACTGATCAACAAAGGAAATGCTAGTCAGAGCTTGGATAAAGAGGGAAGGAAACTCAGTATTCTAATGACTCAAAAGATTTTTCATTTCATCCATATAATTGCTACCTCCAACGATGTAGATCAAAATCCCTCCATGGCTTAGCAGTCTTCATGGTATCTGTGGGAGAAAGAAAACAAAATTATTACTTACTAACCAACATGCTATTGATTAGAAAATACCATTAATCTATATTAAATTGGTATGTTTTTATAATATGCTCAAGGAACTGATAAAGTATACTTTTTTTCAAAAGAGGGGATTGCTAACCAGATTAATATCATTGCTTGCATTACATGGTTTTATTGTATTTATTATATTATATAATTATATTACACATACTATATAAAATTATATGTTCTGTGTATTATACATGTATATATATATTATATAAATATATATAACATAATTCTATATGAATATAATTATATATTATATTTATCATATTATATAATTATATTATATTTAGGAAAGGCATTGTGATGTAGCAAAATGAAACAATGGACTTGAAATCAAGAGAGAACTGGATTTGAATTCTAGTTTTGCCATTCCTTAATTGTATAACATCAGGTAAGTCATTTCACTCTTCTCAGACTCGTTTCCTCATAATGGGTATGATAACATTTTCAATACCTTCTGCACAAGGTTATTTAAAAGTTCATGCAGCCAATATGCATCAGAAAAAAGACTTTCTGACCTCAAGGCTACATTTCTAATATTACTTGAGGAACAAATTTTCTGACATGCTTTCGAATGCCTTAATCATACCATCACTTACAACAATTTGCCTCAGAAAAGTGTGCTTGTTACACATGAGGTTTACCTATTTATTAAAGTCAGTATGACTGAACTTGGCAATACTTGGATAACCATGAGTTTTGTAACTCTATGTACTTGAAGTTTGGGGGGAAACCATATTTATTTAAAAGTATTCTATAACTTGAACATTTCACTGGCCCTGATTTGCCTTCTCCCTGTTTACCAAGAATTAGTGCATTCTTACTGTATAATCCTGCCATAGATAAGAATCCCTAGATACGAAAAGCCCTAAATATGTGACGGGCATAAATCCTCCTACTAGCTCCCAGTACATAGCAATGATATTTCTTGGTTGTTTTTATAGGTGTTACTATTTTTCTTCTAGAAATCTACTGCCATTTTCCATTTTTTTTTAAATATTTCTTCCACTTAATAAGATTCCAAACATGACTACCAAGACTGAGGCTATTAACATTTCAGAGAACTACAGAATATCCAACCTGGAAAAGACCTTAGAAATGATCTAGTCCAGCTCCTTTATTTTGCAAACAAGGCAATTGAAGCTCAGAAAGGCTAAGTGACTTCCTCTAGGCCACATAGCCAATAGGCAGCAAAACCAAGATTTTATGCTTTGGGGAAGGAATTACCACTAATGAGCCATCTTCATTTTGCTCAACTGTCCCCTTTTCACCAATCCTAAATTTTAAAACCTGCAGCTAAATCTAAAGTATTTTTAAAGGTTGGTCTTGCCACATGCTTTGCATACTTTTTTTTTTAAACAAACTGAGTAGGGTGGACATGCACTGTTATTTCATTAATTTGTCACACATCCAACACTGAAGTGTTTGTTTATATCATTCCCTGGCTAGGTGAAAAGCATTTTAATGCTAATTAGAATATTTTTGCTTTGTTTTGTCAATTAAAATCTTTCAATATATCCCCTTTTCAAATGTTAGTATTTTAAAACTAAATATTACCCTAGACTATGTAGCCTAGTTTAAGCCAAGAGGACAGTTGTTAGTCTTTAAAATCATTTACTCCTTTCTTGTGTCTATGGTGAAGTGGAACAAGTGTATAGTGACCATCTGCAGAGATTTGGGGCATTTATAACATTGATGATAGGATGGTGGTGATGAACATTATAATGGTGATGTCATGGACAATAAAAATCATATTATTAAAAACCGCAAATACTATCATTTTAAATCATCTATAGAAAGGTTAAGACTTCTTCACCAAAAGAAAAGGAGATTGAAAGATATTCTCAGAGCATTTGACACACAGATGAAAAACATACGGTAATACTCTCAGAACAAACATACATGACTTCCATGAGAGATAATAAAGGCTGATAACAGATACATGTCTAGGATCTTGCCATGTGATCAAAATGCCCTTCATGGGTAGCATCTATATGAATTCAGTTAGCAATGTCAAATGAATGAATTCATTAATAAATGAATGAATGAAAAATCATTTAGTAAGTGCTCCACACACTGCCAACCATGGGGAATACATTTCTGTTTTCTTTTAGAGTCCCTGCCCTCAAGGAACTTAGATTCTTATAAAAAAAATAAATAAACTGAAGAGGGAAGTGGCCTCAAAGCATCCTTGAAAATTAGTCAAATAATCTATGCTAAAAATGACACATTATCACAAATAAAACTTGTTGTCCCCTATGTTACAATCATAACATTAGTCTTGGGGGAGTAGAATTAGGGGAGGCAACAGAAGAATGAACAAGGTATCAGTCAAGTGATGAAGTGACCTGTTTGGATAGATGTGTTTTGATGAAACAATGTGAAGATGAAATGTGTTTTGTTGTCCAGGGCCATCCAATGCATAGAATGGGAATACTCAGCTGGTTTGCATTTAGTCATCAGTTATAGCATTGGCCCCTAGGATGGAGGTCTTAATACAGTACATCAGCTTCCCCAGGGATGATGGGGAGCTTAGATTCTGAAAAGGGATAAGATCCAATAAAGGGGTCGATCTCAGGTCCAGAATGGAGGATGCTAATTCAAGAGGGGAGATATATGTCAGCAGGGGCAGATTGGCCAGAGTAGATGACTGGATGCTATGGGAAGATGAAAAATGTTCACTAAGGAAGTGCCAAATCAATACCTAGTTATGCAGATTTGTTTGCAGTAATACAGGAGTTTGGTATTACAGTTCCAAATCATTCACACCAGAAATCATGGAAACATGATCTTTAACTGAATCCAGTCAAAGGTCTCACTTGAGGACCTAGAAAGTCACATGTGGCCTTGAGACCACTGGTTCCCCACCCCTGATCTAGACTTTATGAATGCATATTATGCCAGGAAATGCTCAAAACTATGCAAAACTTCACTGAAAGCTGCAAAAAACAATACAGATCAAATTCCCGGCAAGACACTACCTGGTGTTTAGGATGAAGTATAAGAAATTCACTTACCTGTCATAAATTTATACACAACAAATTGCCCATACTACAAGCACAGGCCTCAAAACATCCTTGAAAATTAGTCAAATAATCTATGCTAGAAATGGAACATTATCACAGATAAAACTGTTGTCCCCTATGTCCCAATCATAACATTAATAAAAACTGAAGAATGTTTTTAACAGATATCATCATATCAATACTTATAATTAAATACCTCAAACTACATGGAATGGAAGATTTCCAAATAATAGAAATCTAACAGAAGAATAAAAAAACATATGGGAATAGAAGAGGTACATATTATCCTTGCTATCTGTCCTTCTCAATTTGTCCTGAAGATGTCCTGTATGACCCTAGAGAAGAGGAGCTTACATTCCTGTATTCATTCAATTATTAAAAGCAGTCATTTTATGCACCTCTGCAATATTCCATAAAATATTAAACAATATCAGGATAGCAACTTATTCTAGGACAATTTCTAACTGAGGTTCATTTCTGAAAAGGGAACAAGATAATATTATTAAATATTATTAACATTTGTATGTCTAAAATTGCAAGTTTTTCTTTTCTTTTTGTCTCATTTCTTTTAATCTCTTTATGAGATTAAATTAAATGTGAGATTTAATCTCCTTTCTTTTAATCTCCTTTAATAACCTTGTAAGATAGGTGTTATTGGTCTTTACATTTTACAAATAAAGTAACTAAGGTTCAGGGAGTTTAAGTCATGCCACTAAAAGTTGATCAATGAATTCCAATTACTGAAAGGAGAAGAAAACAAGTAAGTAGAATCAATGCAAACATTGTACTGGGCACATTGGAGCCTGCCTAAAATCCTATTGTGGAGGTTGATGCTGTCAGATCTTTTGACCTCTGGAGTTCTGAGCTGCAATGGGTCATCCAAAATAGCTGTCTGAATTGTCTGGCATCAACAGGATGAGCCCCCATTGGGGAGCTATCAGGAAGGATGAACCAGGTCAGAAACTAAGCAGGTCAAAATTCTAGTGTTCATCGGTACTGGGCTCAGCCTATGAGTTACCCATGCATTTCCAGCATGGGTACAGTAAGGATAACTATCTGCCCTGCTTGTTCATCATTAGTTTAGAACTACTTTTTTCTCTTTTCACGTCTTTCCATGCTGCCAGCTTTCTTCTCAGTTTAGGCCTCTCTTTTAAGGTCTCTTGCAGGAGTAAAGAAGGGTCAGTAAACTACGAGGTAAGCAAATTAGATTTTGTTTTCTTTCTTGTTTTAGATATTCAGTAAATGTACTTAAAAAATATATTTGATCCCTCTGTTAACTTGAGCAGATTCAAGAAATAATATGACACTTATGAGAAAAATATATCTACTCTGTACATTCCCATTCTCCCTAAATGGCATATGAATGTTACTCTAGATTCCAAAAGAAAGATACTACTATCCTAATGATTTAAGACAACCAGTCTTGAAATATTTTTTTATCTTTGCTTTGTAGAAACTGACATTTTTGGAAAAACAAGCTTTCATTATTTTCCTTCCCTCTCCCCAGTTGATATGGTTTCATTTATTTGTTGCCTAGATTTTATCAGGTCATTGTCAATTCAATTCAATAAATCTTTATTAAGCATCTATTATTGTCTTCAATAGGAGAAATATAGCATGGCAGTACAGCCCTGGCTCAAGGTCCTGGATTCAAATTCCACTTCTGATTCTTACCATCTGAGTGACCTTGGGGAAGTCATTTGTTTTCATTTATAAAGTAAAGGAGCTAGAATAGATAGTTTCTGGGATCCCTTGCAGCCCTTATATGTACATGGTGCCATACTAAAAATCCATGACATAACAACAAAAGTAAGTCTCCCTCACCCTTAAAGAATAAATGTTATACTGTTAGATCTAAAATTAAAACAATGTCACTTTTTTTTTTGGAATAAAGCTCAAAGTTGACAAGTTTCCAGGCAATGGACTATTTCTTGCCACAAGTAAATTCTCTCAAAGAAGCATACACACAATCAAAATTCTTGAATAAGTAGAAAGATGAAATAGGAAACAGAAATGGCGACCAATAAAGTTAGATACATAGATAGGAGGCACCTGGAGGGCAAGAACTGCGTCATGTTTGCATTTGGATATCCAGCACTCGGTAAAGTGGCTAGTACATAATGGTCACTTAGCACAACTTTATTGATTATTAATTATTAATTGAACCAACTACAACCCTAATGTTAGGATAGAGAACTAACAGACTTTCCCATTGATCCTGTGATTATAACCCAAAGTCCTCTATGCGTCACGATCTTCCCTGTCACCATGCCATCGAGATCCTAGGCACTTCTACTTGACATGCAGGTGGACTCTTTGGTCCCCATATCCTTGCCAACCACCACTACACTGAACCCTTAGGAGTTCTGAGACTTTTGATTTCCCCTGCATCTAAATCTTTCTATTGAATTGTCTCATTTTTCTTTTTTTGTCTCTATTGTTTAGAACGGGATTTGGCAAATAGTAAGAATTTAATAAAGTTTTTTCACTCCTAGAAAAAGAATACCAAGAAAACCTCCTGGACAGGAAGGAATTGAAACATATTGTATAATAGATGACTCTAAGAGGTCATCTATTTGGTGATTATTCTGTACAACTCTGGTCATGAAATAAGCCACCAACATGGAATCAGGGAGAAATTATTTTCCTTTTGAAAAGAAAATTCCATTTCTTTGTAACCTCATAATCACATAAAGAATTGAGCATGAAGTATCTATGGGGGTTGTGGGCCAGGATGTGCTATCTCTTGAAGAGTTATTTACTAAATTTTCAGTGTGTGCATTTACACCTCGGAAATTACCAAAGGCCACAAATCAGGGCTTGAATTAGTGTTCTATTGGCTGTATAAACTGAAGAAAGTAATGGAGCACATTTTAATAATATAGATCAAACTTAAAAGAGTGTCACATATGAAAATGTGTATACACACATGTGCATGTGCTTATATACACAGATGTGTGTATACATACTCTCATACATGCGTGCATGCATATATACATATGTGTATATATATGTGTGTGTGCGTGTGTATGTAACAGCTCTCACATATTTAATAGTACACTCCTATAGGCGTTTCTTCACTTCAATATCATTTTAGTATTTCAATATTCAAAAGATTGCCTTTTGTCGACTTTTCCTATATACTCCCTATTTCCTATATACTCTGTATTTGGTTGAAGCCAAGCTCTCTTGTGAGTCCTTATTCTCCAAATCAAAGGAAATACTATATGTGAAAGTACTTCGATTACATACCATGTAACGAATAATAATATTACTATTGTTGTGACTTTTCTAACAGCATTGTTCTAAATGTATGACAAGGAATAGTAAACAGGAGTGACTTCTCCTCCCTGGTATGTATACATCCACTGCTTCAAGGATCTGTTTAAACTGCTGGGCTCCAGGAAGTGTCCCCAGTCTAGATGACCTCTCTCTTTGATACTTCCTTAATTCTTGATTTCCTTACTTTAATAATGACCAGATATGTGATCTCATCAGTTTGGGGATCCTTTCCATTTATAAAGGGCACTGTCTTTCCATCAATTAATAGGCAGTTTGAGCATCACACTGTTTCTTGACCTTTCCCTGCTCATTCCACACCTCCCCTCAAAAAACATTTTTTTAGTGGCTATCCTCCTGATGGTGATTCTCTCTGGATTTAATAATGATAATTCTTTGATAACAGACACATGACTCATTATGGCCCACACACTAAGATTTTCTAACTTGGTTCCAGAGTCCGCCAAATTCCAGTGGCATGTATTTCAAGTCTCCCTTACACCGTAATATATCACATTCAATAGATTATCAATTCCTTTAAGGTGGAAATTTTTTCATTTTTGTCTTGTATTTCCTGCACCTAACCAAATGACTAGCACATACTGGGCACTTAATAAATGTTTGCTGATTGAGCAATTGAGGCATTGGAGTGTGGGTTCGTCCTTCGTTGCCAAAGAAGACCATGCCATCAGAGAAATGATGACATGACTTGCACTTGACTTTGAGTGAGGGAGGTCTGTGCAGGTCATCAGCCTCACTTCTCCTCCAGAGTCATCTGAATCCAGTGACCAGATATTCATCAGGATGACTGGAGATGACCTAGGATAAGGTAATTGGGGTTAAGTGACTTGCCCAAGGTCACACAGCTAATGAATGTCAAGTGACTGAGGTGAGATTTGAACTCAGGTCCTCCTGACTCCTGTACTGGTGCTCTATCCACTGTACCACCTAGCTGCCCCTAGGCAATGGAGTAGGATTTTAATGGAAGCCATTCCTAATTATAGTAATCTATGCACATCATGTTCATTTGCAATTTATTTTGTTTGCTTTCAGATTCTGTTTCCTCAACTATGATGTATATTCTAGAAGGATAGAAATTTTTATCTTCTTTTTTTTTCCCTTTGGCTTCTGTATTTTCTTCTCTTTTTCAGTTTCTTCCCATAGCTCTAAGTAGGGTCCTCAGTATTCAGTAGGTGCTCATTAAATATTATTGTTGGATGAAAAGAATAAAAATGATGTCTTTTTATCCTTGGAGCATGTTAAATTATTATTGACAGTATATTTAGAGAATCAAGCATTGGGCAAGAGATCATAGTGTTACTGTAGGCAGTCATTTAGCTTTTTTGCATTTCTGTTTCCCTCTCTGAAAAATGGGGGTGAGATGGGAGATGTGTTCAATTAATGAAATTGTGTATCTAAAGTGCTTTGAGCTCATTCTTCATTTCATCTTAAGTCATGCATATTGAAAAGTGAAGCTGTGGGGAGTGATTCTGGGAAACCTAAAAGCAGGATTTCAGAAAATCACAATTCAATTCTTTAAAAATCTTAAGGATATTTGCTCTTTTCCTTTTGTCTTTTCCCCAAACATTTGCGTCTAAGTTCACATGATGTGATTTGATTTTAATGGAGCAGATAAATGAATGTAGAGACGTGAGGCTGACCAAATCTCTGAGCAAACAGCTGCTGAAAGGCAAGGTTTAATTCTCAGCACTTCTAACTTCCTACTGGGCACAAAAAGATGCTCTGCAGCAGTTCCGTGATAGGACCAAGGACAGCAGAGGAGAAGCAATTCAAAGAATACCGTCAGAAGTATGGAAAAGAAAGTGAAGCAGGCATGTGGCAGCATCAAGAGATCAAAGATGGACGGCTTGTGTTTCACTGGTATCTATGAGATGTTAAGACGCGACCCACCAAGGAGAAGAATCTCATGGGATGGGAGGGCATAGTTGGATCTCAATCTGTGCTATTGTAGAGAGAGCCGGTGTGGATGAAATCACTGATTCATGTAACTATTAATTCAACTATGACTCCAGGGAAGAAATTAAGAATGGTAGTGGAATTCCTAATATCTGTCTCATCCCTTGGGTTCTGAGGACAAGTAGGAAGGTCTCAGATGAAGTATGATGTAATTAAGGTGAATTGATCTACTTACTATTCTCAGGAACTAAGGGAATTATTGTTGATATTGGCATTTTTTAGTCATACCCAACCCCATTTAGTTTGTTCTTTGCAAAGATATTGGAATGGTTTGTCATTTCCTTTTGCAGCTCATTTTATGCAGAAATGAGAAATTCTATTAGAAAACTGAGGCAAACACAGTTAAGTGACTTTTCGGTTGGCAAAAACTTAACGATTATTATAAGTGTCTAAGGCTAGATTTGAATTCAAGAGGATGTGTCTTCCTAAATTTAAAATTAGTATTGTATTCACTGTACCACCTAGCTACCCTTATCAATGAAAGAGTCTTCTTGGTTCCACAGAGTCGGAATTACTGTATGATAAATCAGCATATCACATTTAATGAGGATAAGAAGCTGCTTCTGAGATTTGAGTTTGGAATTTCATCTAGGTGTAGAAGAAATTTCTTTAATTAAGTAGCCAGAAGGGAAAAGTTCTAATCACAAGTTTCTCATAGAAAATCGTGGAGCTGACTTTTTCCAGCTAGACTGGAATTTTATGAGGATAGGTCTCTTACCAGTTTTGCTTTTCCCTTTTCCCTCCTAGACTGAAATTAATTCACTGAAAGGCATTCTTTAAAAAAAAAAAATCGTTAAATTTTTTCCAACCTAAAACGGAAGTGGAGATTTAGTTAAAGGTATAAGTTAAGTCCGTACATATTTGAGATATTTTTTCCATTTACTCTCAAGATCCTTTGCAGCCAAGTCAGGCCACATTCTGTCAGCCAGCTGTTGCAGATAAATAAGTTTTACTGGGCAGGAGGGCACAAACTGAGGGCTGGAGTTAACCTTGTGCTGAGGGATAAAGAAAGAGCTTGGGGGAAATACCCTACATTTCTAGAGAGTTAGGGACTTTTCTGCAGAACAAAAAAGAAAGCCCTGGGTGAGGCAAGCCATATTCAAATGCATACCTGTGCCTCTCAAGCCATTCACCAGCCAAACTTGAGCAAGCTACCTGAGGACCCTAAAACCACACTGGGCTTTAAAGTAGAGACTCATTCATTGCTTACACAGCCCAACTTACACCTGATTAAAGCAAAATAGATAATGGCCTCTTTAGTCTCAGCAAATATATGAGGAAAACTCATCAGGGTAAATGTTCTTAGTAATCCAAAACCAGAAACATGGCTCTCCATCCTTTTCTGTGAGCATAACTTCATTTGCTTTGTTTTTCTACAAGAGCAATTGAGACTTTACCGAGGAGGGCAAACTAGGGTTCTGGCACCCAACCTATGTGCCGCCAGAAAGAATGTGTCCATGAATAATAAAACCCTGCTTTACTCTCTCTATCTGTGTGTATATACTATGTATATGTTACATACACAAGTATATGTATGTATGTATATATAATATGTATATATTACATACACAAGTATATGTGTGTATGTATGTATATATAATATGTATATATTACATACACAAGTATATGTGTGTATGCATGTATATATAATATGTATATGTTACATACACAAGTATATGTATGTATA
>CM053774.1:92948626-92993533 GCA_028658325.1 Potorous gilbertii | reverse complement strand
TGTATATATTACATACACAAGTATATGTATGTATGTATGCATGTATATATAATATGTATATATTACATACACAAGTATATGTATGTATGTATACACATATATAGGCATGTTAATATGCCTGTATATACACATACGTGCATGTATGCACATATATGCATTCATACTTCCCTTTTTTCTTTTGTCAAGGACCTTCCACATCTAGGGTTTCAGTTTATGCTCATAACAATTCTTTGTGGGAGGTAGGGCAGATTTGAATATCTCTATTTTACAGCAAAGGAAACTGGAGAGCTTACGTCTCACAAACTAATGTCTTTTTTCCTATTCTTTGTAATGGAAAGAGCAAAATGGGACAGAGGTTCCCTATGTTTGCATCTAACTCCAACGCTTCAGCCAATTTAATGGTCTCTCAGGTTTAGTCAGTCAATAAGTAGCATTTATTAAACATCAACTGTATTCCACGTACTGTGTTAGGCCCCAGGGAAACCAGCAATCCTTGCCCTCAAGGAGCTTATAACATAGTAGCAGGAATGACAAGTTTGTCAAAGACAAGGACAACATATAGATGAAAAATAAATACCAAGTAATTCTGTGGAGAGGACGTTAGCAACAGAGAGAAACAGGAAATTCTTCACAAGGAAGGTGGTACTCTAAAAGATAGAGGTGAAGACTGAATTTTGTGGTTTGTCCTTCATGCTCGAAGACCATGACAACAGGAAGATGATGTCATGACTTGCAAGTGAATTGGATTTAAGTGAGGCAGGGCTGTGCAAATTCACCACCTCACTTCTTCCTCCAGAGTAATCTGGGTCCAGTGACCAGATACCAGTCAAGATGACTAGAGATGCCCCCTGAAGACTGAGAACATAGATCTGGAGAGGGGAGATGCAACAGTGTGTATTATCCACAGCAAGAAGGCCAGTTTGTCAGCACCATAGGGTTTAGCAAGGAGGGTAATGGACCGGATGGCTTAGAAAGGTAAATAAGGGCCATTTTGTGAAGGGCTATATATGCCAAACAAGAGTTTATATTTTATTTTAAAGGCAATAAGGAAGCATTACAGTTTATTGAGCCTGGGGAGTGGTATGGTCAGATTTGTATTTTAGAAAAATCACTTGGCACTGTTTTCCAAAATCTTCATGGAATTAAGGTTTCCATGTCCTGTCGACGATGGCAAGGGAAAAATGGTAAGTATTTGTGTAGTGTTTATTATGTACCAGGCACTGTGTTAAGTACTTTTTGTAAATATTATCTCATTTTATCCTCACCACAGCCCTGGGAGGTAGGTGCTATTTACCCCATGTTACAGTTAAGGAAGCTGAAACAAACAGAGAATAAGGGATTTATCCAGGGTCACAAAACTACTAAGTATCTAAACCAAATTTGAAGTGAAGACTTCCTGACTCCAGGGTTCTTCTATCCACTGTGCCACAAGCTGATAAAACTCATCTTTTTCCTTCCTGTTCTTACTGTTCAGTCGTGTTTACCTTCATGACCTTATTTGAGGTTTTCTTGGCAGAGATATTGGAATGATTAGCCATTTCCTTCTCTAGCTCATTTTACAGAGGAGAAAACTGAAGAAACAGTGTTAAGTGACTTGCCCAGGGTCACACAGCTAGTAGTGACTGAGGTTGGATTTGATCTCAGGAAGAGGAGTCTTTTATCTACTATGCCATCTAACTGCCCATATTCTCTACTTGATCCTTTTGTCCCTGACTCAAAGTCATGAAATCTAAGAGTTAGAAAGTACCTCAACTACCCCAACTTGTAAAAACCAAACAGAAATCTTTTCCGTGATATCGTCAGTTCAGTCATGTGCTGCTCATGACCTCCTTGGGCACCCTATTCTCTTTGGAAAAGTTTTGATTGTGGAGACTTCTTAAATATGATGCCAACTCTTCTCAGAAAATTCTATCAGTTCCTTTTAGTTTTTCCCTCTGGGGCCAGAACAAATCTAATTATTTTTCCAAGTGATAAGCATTCAAATGATTGAATTTGGGTTATCACATCTTCTGTTCCCCACACTACATCTAAACAAATCCTTGTGGAAATCGGAAAATTCCTCCTTCTAAGTGTTTGGAATTTGTTAATCCTCATGTGTTTCTGAATGAGCCCCTAAAAGCTGTTCATTGGATTAGAAGTACCTCTTGTTATTATTTTCAGTCATATCTTACTCTTCAGGATCCCAAGAGCATGCCAGGATCTTCAGTCCTCCCCTATCTCCTGAAGTTTATCCAATTACATGTGTGTTACTTCCTTGACATTATCTCATGGGTGGTGTAGTGGATAGAGCATTGGCCCTGGAATCATCAGGACCTGAGGTATTTCACACTTACTAGCTATGTGACCTTGGGCAAGTCACTTAACTCCAATTGTCTTGACAAAAAAAATTCTCATCCTCTACTATCTTTTTCCTTTTGCCTTCAATCTTTCTCAGCATCAGGGTCTTTTCCAATGATTCCTTACCTCTCTTTACATAATTAAAGCTTTAACTTCAGTATTTGGCCTTCCAGTGATTAGTCTAAATTAATTTCTTTAAGTATTAAATCCCCTTGCTGTCCAAGGTACTCTCAAAAGTCTTCAATTCCAACTCCCACAGTTATACATTACTACTAGAAAAACCATAGCTTTGATTTTACTATATGGTCAACAAAGTGATGAATTAGCATCTACCCCTCTTTATAGCACATATACCTTCACATACACCTTTTAAGAATATCAAACAAAATAAAGAGGATTTAATGAAAATAAAATAACAGGGTAATCCCCTCATTCACAAAACACTCTCCCACAAATTCCTCCACCACTGGCAGAAGAGGAAACACTTCCAACCCAGTCAATTCATATTTTGCGGGTTGGAATTTGGAGGAAATAGTTCTATGCCTCTGAAACTGTCCCTCAGATTGATTTTGATTCCCCTCAGAACAGCTAATATCATTAGCTGGTAAGTCTTCCCAGTCTTAAAAGATTCCAGATAGGCTCAGTCATCAAAATATACGTCTATCATCAGAGGATTAGCCTAGCTAAGTTTGAAGAGACTCCTTACCTGAGGTTGGCCACAAAACTCATGCAACATATCTACTAAACTATGTTAGTGATTGTGATCTTTGGAGGGAATATCTGTGCTGATAAAATCATAGGTCCTCTGAATTACTGGAAAAGAAGTTTAGTCCTTCCTTCTGAAGCTATACATTTTAACTGAGTTAAGTCTTTTGAAAAATCTACTTGTGTAAACATATCAACTGACTAAATCTTGCCAAGGGTTCATTTATCTTCTTAATCCTTTTAGCCAAGAGCAGTGCCCAAAGGAACAGATAAGAATGGGTAAAGAGAGGTTAGGAGTAGGGGGTGCTACAGAAGGGCATGAGTCAGCATAGGGAGGGGCCTAGGGCCAACAGGCCAGCAGAGGGCACTGGCTACAAAGCATGAAGGGAAAAGGGCATGAGACAGCAAGAAAGGATTGGAAGGGCATCCAAGACAAGTCTTCTGCTTTATAATTTTGCCTGTGGTCAACTGTACTCATGACGCATGATCAAATTGGTACAGCAAATCCTACCTTTAGGAGGCCCATATAATCCTGTAAAGCCTTGTAAATTTCTGCAACAAAACATGACTCTGTAGGTACCTAATCAATCATTTTAAGACTTGCCCTAGGACATAGCACAACCATCAGTGGATTTGGCTGTCAGTGGCCCATTTCTCTTCTGAAACAGTCCTTTTTGTAGCCCCTTGGGGAAAACCTGGTTGGCTTTTGGGCTGCTTTGTCTGCAGTCAGGGCAAGTCAGTGATTTTATTGTAAAAGCACCTTAATAACTCAGTCCCTCATTAAAATGTGCTGCAGGCTAAAACTAGGGATTTTTTCTTGTCATAATCTAAAAAATATTATGCAGATCGGTAGCTTAGAAATTCATTTTGTTTTTAAAGGAGTCATATTCCTTTTTGAAAGTGATACGCAAAATTATGAAACATACAATTTGTACTGGGTCACCATTTCCCCTTCTTTGCCAAATCTCATGAAAAGGGCTAAATATGTTGCACTGTGATGTCACCAATGGCCTGCTGTGAATCCTTTCAGTATTCCTAGGAACTTTTCAGCATTTTCATTGTGCACTGTCCACAATAGCACAGGCATCCTCATGATTTCTGAAGGCATCTGCACAGCCTGCTTCATTGAATCTGGATTCCTTTTCAGATTCTAAATCTGAATTCCTTTACACCCCAGAGAAATTCCATTATCATTCCATTGCATCAGTTTCTCACATGTAAAATGAACACAGCACTCCAATATGTCCTTAGGCTTAAAAGAGAACTGAGTTTTTTGACCAGAGATTTTCAATAAAGTACTTAATATTTCCTTTGGGAAACCGATTTTTTTAAAAAATATTTATAGGTGGCTCTGGTAATGAGGACCATCTGTTAGCCCCAAACCATGTCTTCACATCCATCCCTCCCCCCAACATCTTGGAGCATCTGACTCTGTTCCCTACCTGAATATCCAGAATTGCCCCAATCTGACCAATGAACATGCCTCCTCCATCCCTGGGTAAATTAATCTACTGAGTTTATGCCTCTGCCCTGGGCCAGGGACTGAATGCAAATTCACCTAAAAGATTATATCTAGCTGGCCCCAGAACATGCTTGCCATTCATCTGTCCTAGGTGTCTTTTTATCTGCTTTCCTTGTATACCTCTTCACCTTATTCCTTTTCTGCCTTTTGATTTTGACATTGGTTGGTGTCCTTCATTCTTGAAGAGGACCAAAATGACATCACTAAGCTAGAGTTAAACACTCTTTATGATGTGGGCATGCCATGCCGAGCGGTCCTGTGCCAGTGTCTCCCATGTCACACAATCAATCCCAAAGTTCTTAAGAGACCTTGAGAGAGTCCTTGTATGGCTTCTTCTCACCACCATGTGAAATGCTTGCCCTGGGTGAATTCTTCATAAAATTGTCATTTGCAAGCATGTGTTTTGCAACTCCACAATGTGGTTATAGTCCACCTGAGCTGTGCTTTCTGAAGCAACGTTTGAATGCTTGGTAGTTTATTTCAAGAAAGGAACTCAATGTCTAGTGCCTTATCCAGTCAGGCGATCTTCAGAATCTTCCTAAGATAATTCAAATGGAAACGACTCCGTTTCCTGGCACTGGTAAGACTGTCCAGGTTTCACAGACATGGCATATTCATCCTTTGTTGCTGAGGAAGACCATGCCATGAGAGAAATGATGACATGACTTGCACTTGACTTTGTCTTGAGTGAGGGAGGACTGTGCAGGTCACCAGCCTCACTTCTCCTCTAGAGTCATCTGAATCCAGTGACCAGATATTCATCAAGATGACTGGAGATTTCCTAGGATGAGGCAATTGGGGTTAAGTGACTTGCCCAAGGTCACACAGCTAGTGAGTGTCAAGTGTCTGAGGTGATATTTGAACTCAGGTCCTCCTGCCTCCTGCACTGGTGCTCTATCCACTGTACCACCTAGCTGCCCTTTCACTGACATATAACAATGAGGTCAGCACAAAGGTTCTGTAGACTTTCAGTAATATAATCAGTCTAATACCTCTTCTCTCCCATACTTTCCTTTGGAACATCTCAAACATTGAGCTAGCTCTGGCACTGTATGTATCAACCTCATTATCAATGAGGACATACAACCAAACCATGAGGTTTGAACATATAACTAAATCAATATTATCATGGCTTCTGGGAAAGAAAGAGATGACAATGTAATGTTTACCCAATGGCTCCACTCATAATTTCTTTGATCATCCCTTCACTGGCCCATGCTCTTCCCCCAGTACCTAGCCCAATGCTTGACACATAGTAGGCACTTAATAAGTGCATTCATTCAATTTTTTTTAAAAAAAATATTTAAACCCAAAATTTATTTTTTGCAAAATGTCGTTCCTGTCACCAAATACCTGAAACCTGAATAAGAGATCATCCATTTCTTAAATGAGGCAGCTCTTTCACCCTGTCATTAATTTCCTTTCTTATCGTCTGCTGCTAGATGTTAACTAGTTCATCAGTAGCAGGCTAAAAAATGAGGAAGAACAATGTAATGAAAGGAGTGTCCAACATAGGAAGGACTCTGCTGAGTCCTCTGTTCACTGGCTGGGAAACTTTATGCTAGCAAATTAATCATGTTATGCTTCCATTTTCTCATCTGTAAAATGAGGATACTAAAAATTACTATGAGAATCAATGAAACAATGGCTAACCAAGTCCTTTGAAAAACCATAAAAATACTATACAAGTGCAAGATATTATGACCCAAACCAAATTATGAAGAGGTTTTGACAAGCATAGAATTACATATAATGTTGATACTTTAAATAATACTTGAATATTAGTTAAGTGGCATGGTGGATAGAGTGCTGGACCTAGAGTCAACAAGATACTTTTTTCTGAGTTCAAATCCGGCATCAGACGCTTATTGGCTGTGTGACCCTGGGCAAGTCACTTAATCCTATTTGCTTCAGTTTCTTCATCTGTAAAATGTGCTAGAGAGAAAAAAAGGCAAACTATTCCAGTCTCTTTGCCAAGAAAATCCCACAAAGGATCACGGAGAGTCAGACATAACTGAAACAACTAAACAATAACAGAAGTATCTGATGTTCATCCTAGTATTTCAACTTCAAGAACTCAAGAGTTCTATACCATTACAATGCTGTCACCTGTGGTGTAGTTCAGTCATCACTAAATAAACTCCATTTTATAATAATCACTTAGAATCCTAAGATCATAGATGAAGGGGTGGAAGAGACTTGAGAGGTCATCTAATTTAATCCTCTAATTTTACAGATAAAGAAACAAATTTCCTGAGAGTAATGTCAAGTGACTTATTCAAGCTCACCAGGTAGTAAGGTGTAATGGTAGGATTTGAATTCATGTATTTTCACTCTGAAACTGACTTTTCTACTAAACCATGCAACAGAAAGTCTCCAATTTTGTTTTTCCTTTTCAAAATCATTGTTTTCCTTAAGATCCTTAGAATCTAAATTTTACAGTTTCATAGTTTGTTTTTTTTAATCCAGAAATGACTGTGTTTATTACTTTTCATGAAGAAAATCCCTTCTACAAGATAAAACCTTTACTCTTAAAAATAAAATGGACCTAGATAAAATTCATTGCAAGAAGCCTAAATGTAGACTGTTCTTCGGCATATGTGTATCAAATTGAAATAATTATTTTAATCAATTCTCGAAACACTTATCAAAGTTCAATAAAATGCTTCAAACAACAATTGGGAGTGCATAAATGGTAATCATATTTAGGTCATTTCAATAGAAATAGTCTCATTAACATGCCAGCTGCTACAAATGCATGAGACAAGTCATGTCCTTCTGACTGCCTCAAAGAAAGACCACCCATCCCCACACAGTTGCATTTTTTCAAAAAATCCTTGTCTAAATGGTTAACTATTATTCTAGCAGAGGCCAAAAACCAACAACAATCCTTTTCTATCCTTCTTTACCACAGGCACAGACATTCAGAGCCACCTTTTAATCTCCTTATGTGGGATCTACACTATCAAAGCATACTAGATGCCTCGCTAGATTTTAAACCACCAGAGTTCTACTCTCGGAAATACCAATCTGTATCACCATTATTAACAGTACTAAATAAAGAGACCTCCCAAATTACAGGGCAAGGTTAAGGGCCCCCAGGTTTATGAAACAGTTCACCCAAACACTAATCTCAGGAGTCTTTTAAAATTATTAGCTTGAAAGGCAAGGGGAGGAGTTAGTTGGGAGGAGGACATTTAGGAGCGTCTTCTCATATAAATTCCTACAGGTACCTGGTTTACTTTAAGGTACAGCTGGATGAAGGACTTAATCTTTGTGTACCTGGTAATTTGAGGCAGTAGGGGGTTTCTAAGGAAAGTATCCCGCAGAATATTTCTCAGTCACAGTAATTTCTGTAAATTTGGCTTATCCCATAATGGCAGTTCACACTGCATAAGGAACAATTTTCAAAATGAAAGGCTAAATCCAATATTGAATCTTGCATTTTTGGCATTTAAATTATGGGTCCTTCTGTGTATATATCCACTGGGCAGATATGCTAAGGAGAAGGGGGAAGCAGAATGTGGAGAGAAGGGAGAGAAAAGAGAAAGGAGAGAGGAAATAGGGGAGGGAGAAAATAATTTAATTACACTTTAAGATTAAAATGCCTGAAAAACCCTTCCTATTTCCCAGTTTCACTAAATAATAAATGCCATTGGGTAACATTTCAAAATATAAAATAGTTACTGCCTTCCCTTGGAAAAACCTACTGTGAGTGCAGCTGAAACATTTTTGACAAGTTCTCTAAAAGTAATTAGTGCCTTTTCCCCCTTTCTGTCAGATCTAATGTGTCTCTTATATTTGGGAGAATTCACAGAAAGCTTTCAAGGCTTTTGCTGCCATTTTCTCTTTGGTGCCTCCAAGTGAGTTGGAATGTCCAGCAGATCCAGGGGCTATTTGCTGAGATACGTGGCCCTCTTAACACTCAATACTCCTCCTTTTAGATAGTCTGTTAACATGGTGCAATGAAAAGATGGAGGGATTTTTAAACTGCCTCAAAAGACCTGGTTTAGAATCCTACCTTTGCAATTTCCTTGCTTGGTGACCTTGAGCAAGTAACTTAGCATTATTCAGGGGGCTACAGTTTCCTCATTCATAAAAGGGAAGGGGATGGACTAGATAATGTCTAAGATTTCTTCTGAGATCCTAAACGATGATTATAGAATTGAGAATGTTTAGTACAGCTGGAACTAGGCAACGAGACAATGTCGGGGGAAATATAAAGCTCCTTTTGAGTTCTTATCCATTGACACTTTTCTCCTTTTGGGGAAGGGATGAAAGAGTAGGAGAAGGAAAGAAGAAGAGGGTAGGGAAAAGACCACATAATCTCTCTCTCTCTCTCTCTCTCTCTCTCTCTCTCTCTCTCTCTCTCTCCCCCCCCCCCACACCCACCCCTCATAGTCCAGGTTATGCTTCCCTATAGCCAGGTTGCTCTTATTTTAGACCAGACTTTCCAGCTCTTTGCTTTTTTTCTAATGATTTAATTATTTAATTTTAATAATAATATAATTTTAATTTAATTTAATTTAAAATTTAAATAAAATGTAAAATTAATTTAAATATAAATTAAACTTTAAAAATTATTTATTAATTAGGAACAACTAGATGATGTAGTGGATGTAGTTCTCGGTTAGGGAGTCAGGAAGATCTGATTGCAAATCCACTCTCACATACTTACTCACTATATGATCCTGGATAAGTCACTTAACACTGTTTGCCTCCGTTTTCTCATCTGTGAAATAAGTTGGAGAAGGAAATAGGGAACCAGTCCAGTACCTTTGCCAAGAAAATCCCAAATGGGGTCATAAAGTTATCCATGACTAAAACAACACCACAATGATTTAATTCTCACAAATTATACATGCATTTCCTCTTTGCTGACTATTTCTGTACACATGTGCTCAGTTGGCATCGTACCTGCTTACAAGCTGTACAGACAATTTGTCTATGGTAGAGGTGCCAAGTGCTAATGACGCTACCTGGAGAGCCCATATAGCTTTGTGAGGTTTCATTTCTCCTTCATCTTCCCATCCCCTCATTTTTTTTAAACTTTCTTTTCCAAGTCAATTGTTAACACCATCTTATGAGCTTTGCTTACAACACCAGGTTTTATAAACTCATCACAGAGTCCAGAGCTGTCCTACTTAGAGGGTTGAGACCTTTCACACTGTTTTTTTCCCATGGAAGGACCTGCCAAATACATTAGTGAACCAGGAGAGGAAGAGAGCCAAGCTGAGCAGCTGTGGTTTACAGGAGTGGGTTAGATTCTGGGCAGCTCTGTGACAGGGCTCACTGGGTGAGGGAGCCCAATCAGGACCCTGAAAATGACACCTGAATGAGCTCCTACAATGTGTGAGCCGGTATCCAAAGGATGTTGGGTTATCAGCAATGTGTGTCTGTTTTCTTGCCATCATCTCACTTTGTTGCATGCAAGGGGCTACCATCCATGCGGGAAAAGTTTCCTGTCTAGACAAGAATCTTGCCCATGACCCCTGATGGTCCATTAATGTTGGCATTTGTACTCCCCATCAATCCAGAGAGGGGGGCTTAGTTAATTAAGCAGCGGCGGAGTCGCCAGTTGCTGAAATCGATCTAATTCTGTAGGAGTCCTTTGAGTTTGCGCAGATATTAGACTAACAAGGGATGCTTTCAGCAGAGTCTGCTCCAATGACAGTAATAGCATGAGTGCATTTATGTCTTCAATATCAGCTCCAGGTCAGAGTCCTAGGAAGACCAATCAACTAATCAATCAACCGTGCCAGGCACTATACTAGGCTCTGGGGATTCGAAGACAAAAGTGAAACAATCCCTGCCCTCAAAGGGGCTTTACTTTATGCCAGAAGAGACAGCACATAAAACTTGTAAGTATATATAAAACATATACATATTAAATACAATGTAATTTCTCCAGGGAGTGGAAATCAGGGAAGACTTCAGGGAAGTGGTGCTTTCTGAAATACTCTGAAGAAAACTAAAGATTTGTAGAGGAAGAGATGAGGAGACCATGCATTCCAGAAATGGGAAGACAGGCTCTATACCAGCACAGAAGGAAGGAAGGAAGGAAGGAAGGAAGGAAGGAAGGAAGGAAGGAAGGAAGGAGGAAGGAAGGGAGGGAGGGAGGAAGGAAGGAAGGAAGGAAGGAAGGAAGGAAGAAAGGGAGGAAGGAAGGAAGGAAGGAAGGAAGGAAGGAAGGAAGGAAATAAAGAAGGAGAAAAAGAAAGGAAAAAAGAAAGGAAGGAAAGAAGAAAAGGAAAGAAGGAAGCATTTACTAAACACATACATACTTTGTGCCAAGTAGTAGGCTAAGCACTTTTCACTCTCTCATTTTGTCCTCACATTATCTGGGATCTAAGTGTTTTTATTACTCCTACTTTATGAATGAGGGAACTGAGGCAAAAAGAGGTTAAACAATTTGCCCAGGGTCATACAGTTAATAGGCATCTGAGTCTGGATTTGAACTCAAGTTTTCCTGATGATTGCGTACTCAGTGCAGCCTCTGCAGCGTAGATGCCACAGAGCATGGATCTACATTCTACCATTTATGCTAATTTTGTCCTAACAATCAATACCAAGAAAACAGAGGTTTTCCATCAGCCAGCACCCCACCACCCATATGTGGAAATGTTTGGTCACAGTAAATGGAGAAATGCTGAATGCTTTGGCTAAGTTCACTTAGCTTGCAGTATACCTTCCAGGGCTGCCCACACAGATGATGAGGTTCACATACATTGCCAGAGCTAGATCAGCATTTGGGAAGCTCCAAAGGAAAGTGTGGGAGAAAGGAAGTATTAGACTGCTTACCAAACTAAGGTCTACAGAGCTGCTGTGCTGACTTCACTATTGTATGCCAGTCTTCCAGTGCCATGCCAAAAAACTGAACTGCTTCCTCTTGGATTGAATTGAATTAAGAGAATTCTGAAAATTCCCTAGAAAGATAAGGTACGGGACACTGAGGTTTTCCTTGAGCAGAACTGCCAAGCATTCAAACTCTACTGCAGAGAACACAGCTCTGATGGGCTGGCCACTTTGTCCAAATGCCAAAATTACATTTGCCTAAAAGACTTTTATGGAGAACTCACACAAAGCAAACACTCACACAGAGGTCAGAAGAAGCAATACGAGGACACTCTCAAGTCTCCTGAAGAACTTTGGAATCAATTGTGAGACATTAACACAGGACTGTCCAACATGATGTGCCCACATTCTAGAAGACACTGTGTTATATGAGCAAAGCAAAATTACAGTCCCTCAAAAGAAACATAAGATGCACAAATTTAGAGACATGTCCATTCCAAAATGTGGACCATTTGTACCCAACCTGTGGTAGAGCCTTCCGAGTTCATATTGGTCTGGTCAGCCTGTCAGACACCCTACATACTAACTCCAACACGGTGAAGCTATTTTGGTCCTCTTCAAGTACAAAGAAAATGATCAACTGTATTGATAATGCATTTTTGCTTATTGTTAATACAATTTTGCTTCTTAACGGAAAGATCTTCCCTACCCATTAATGGGACTGCCCATTAAGGGGAGCTTGATTAGGGAACATTTGAAGGAAAGTTCACATCTTCTGTTAATTTTCTAATGAGGCACTGGTTCTCAAGGGTTGTGATGCCCCTCTGATTCTGAAAAATATGTAAATACTCTGAGGTGTGGTTTTACTTTGGAGCTTACTGACTGGAAGTGTTTTGTTTGGCCAGATGAGATTCTGGGCAGTCACTAAGGAGCACCCCCATTCCCCCTGGCTTTGAAAACCCAGATATTGGTGCTTCCCTCTCTGATAACTATGTGTGTATGTAATGATCAGACAGTTGGATCTCTCTATTGATCTATGATATGTATTGCTTACGTCAGGCAGCTGGAAGCCCTGTCTGTTGGTCTTTATTTCTGTTAACCCCTCAAAAGTTGCCTTTAGAAAAGCAGATCTAAGAACCTGTGATAGCAGGCTCTCCTACATATTTCGGGGTCCTTGCTTTTACACCAACTTATGTCTTACAGTTGGTCATGTCTTTTATTATCTCTTGAGGTCTCCATGGGGCATTTGGTAGAGCCCTAGACCTGGAATCAGGCAGACTCTATTCAAGTCCAGCCTCAAGCACTTATTAGCTTGTGTCACCCTGGATGACTCAATTAACCACTGTCTGCCTCAGTTTCCTCCATTATAAAATGGAGATACTAATAGTATTTACCTCTCAGGGTGGTAGATCCAATAAGGTATTTGTAAAAAAAATAATCACTTAGCACATTACCTGGCCTATAGCAGGCACTGTATAATTATTCAATACCTATTTTTCCATGGCGCTTTATTTCTAGGGCTTTCTCACTCTTGCCCTTAGATTCCAGAATGTGAATAAGTATATAGAATTTAAATAATCAGGATCTAAATTATCTTTCCCAACTTATTTCCTGTTATTTACTGATATACACTCTAACTTGCAGCCAGATTGGCCCACCCTCTATTGTATGAACAGGCTTTCAGTCTCCTGCCTCAGTGATTTTCCCAGGTTGCCACCCTTGCAGGGAATACTCTCCCTCTTAACCACTAACTTTTAGAATCTGAAGTTCCATTTGAGACCCAATTTATCAGTCACACTTGTGTGTTCCCAGTCTTCCAATTGGTAATACTTTTCCCACCCTCAACTCTAAATTTATTTTTGTTTCATTTCTTTCCTTGCATACTCAATGCTGTCTGACTCTTCATGACCCTTTCTGGGGTTTTCTTGGCAAAGACACTGGAGTGATTTGCCATTTCTCTCTCTAGCTCATTTTACAGATGAGGAAACTGAGGCAAGTAAAGTTAAATGACTTTCCCAAGGTCATAGAGCTAGTAAATATCTGAGATCAGATTTGAACACATCTTCCTGACTCTAGATCCTGTGCTCTATGCACTGTACCAGATTAATCAGTCACCAAACATTTATTATGTGCTTACTATGTGCTTATTGTGTTAAGCACTAAAGAGATAAAGTCCCTTTCCCTCAAGATATTTATAGCCTTTTTTAAAAAATTTAATTAATTTATTTGTTTTCAGTTTCCAACAATCATTTCCATAAGTTTTAAGTTTTCCCTCCCTCCCTTCCCGAGACAGCATGCAATCTTGTATGGGTTCTACACTTACATTCTCATTAAATACATTTTCATATTAGTCATGTTGCATAGAAGAATTAAAACAAATGGGAGAAACCATGAGAAAAACCAAACCCAAACATAATACAAGAGAAAATAGTCTGTTTCATTCTATGTTCTGATTCCATAGATCTTTCTCTGGATGTGGATGGCATTTTGCCTCAAGAGTCCTTTGGGAATGTTTTAGTCTCTTTCAAAAAAAGAAATGTCATTTTAGCTGAGCCTGGAAGGAAGTCACAAGTGAGGAGGGAAAAACTTCTAGGCATTGTAGGTATGAAGGACAACCAATATAGAGTCGTTGGAATCATGCATGAAAGATGTTTTTTAATAGATTATTTCCTAAATACTTATTATTTACTTTTACAATACATGCTTGTTCCCTGTCATCCAGATGAAACCAGCCTCTAGCTCGTGCGTGTTTACAGCTGAACAAAGCAGTCTAGAATCGGTGAATCAGGAATCAAACAGACATTTAATTTCAAAGTGAGGAAGAGGGAGGTGGGGAGGGACTTGAGGCAATGTGGGGAAGATCTCAGTGGTTATTCAGTGAGCTGAAGCCCTGACAATGAGGAGCAACGTGGTAAGTTTGGTTCATATCAAGGCTTCATGGCCAGATTTTGTGTGATGCTTGTCTGAGCTCAGAGAACACCTGGTGCTGGTCAAAGCAATACAGTTAGCATGTGATTTTGCCAGAGGGTGAGTGCAAAGGATTGTTGTTATGTAAAACACAGGGCACAGTTTGCTTGCTGGGCTTTAACTCTGGAAAACAGGGTGTTTCCCAGTATCCTGACACCCCCACCCAGCCAGTCAAAGTAAAATTGAAGCTCCTAAAGGGCACCAATTATTTTCATTTTTGCATCTTTAATAACTAGTGCAATGTACTAGTACACATAGTAGATGCTTAATAACTGTTTGCTGAATTAAATTTAACCTCGCCTCCAAAATTCCCTTCCTAGCGCTTTGTTAGCTGCACGCACCTCCCCTTCTTGACTTACCAGGAATTTCAATAACTAGCCCTTCAATGAACCTTTCATACATTTTTTTCTTTCCTCACCAAACATTAAGGGTGACCCTACACTTTAAATGAAGATTGGTTTCTTCAATCGTCTCCTCGAAAGGGACTCTGGAAGACAATAGAGGGCAGGACCAGCCACGTTGTTTGGTGTAAAACATGCCTATAGCCCAGGACTATTGTAGGGTTCAAATGAGAGAGCAGACATTAACAAAAATTTCCAATCATAAAAAACTATATAAATGACAGTCATTATTAAGATTCTTGTTATCAGACTGGAGCCACCAGCTCTCCAGTTTGTGGTGACATCATTCCCCAAGTTTCCTCCATCAGTCCTGCTGAACTCAAGTAATATTTATAGAACAATACAAGGGTATGCCTAAATGTTTGACAGTCAAACGCTAAGAAAAAAATGCATACATATATATGTACACACACATATGTATATACATACATATATGTACACAGAGACATATATGCCTGTGTGTATATATATTCCCTTGTAAGAAAAATACATGCATATATGTACGCACATATATGTATATACATACCTATATATGTACACATAGACATATCTATCTGTGTGTATATATATTCCCTTGTAAGAAAAATACATGCATAAATGTACACACATATATGTGTGTACATACATATATGTGTGTACATACATATATGTACACATAGACATATATGTCTGTGTGTATATTTCCCTTGTAAGTTGTAATTAACATTGCGCTGGGTCTAGGCAATCTAGAAACAGTGAATGAACCCCTGCTACACGGTGATTGCAGATTTCTAAGGGATAAATATTCACACTCAAAATTTAACAATTACTTACTTTAGAAATAGCTCCAGAACACTCCTGACATAATCTCAGAAAAACCATCTAGCAAATTAGAATAATAAACATTATGTAATATATATGCCTATGTATTCTTTAAATATGTAAATAAACATTTATACAGTGCTTTAAAGCTTAAAAATATTTTTACATACATTAGTTCATTTGATACTCCTGATAACCTTGTGAAATGTGCTCTTATCCCCATTTAAAGAGGAGGAAACTAAGTCTGAGGACAACTTAAGTGATTTTTCCAGAATCATACAGCAGGTATGAGGCAGGATTCAGACTTAGGTCTTCCTTGCTCTGCACCCACTGCTCTATTCACTACACTACCAACTCTTTGTCTAGCTAGGAATACTAATATTTATCTGGTGCTGAATTACTGAATCCTGAAGCCTGGCACTCGCCCCTCTATTTCGCTTTCTCAGATGTCATTTAGAGTCATCTTCTGACCCTGCTTCCATTTTAGACACTGACTCTGGCTTCAGATCCTTTCAAACTTCAAGATGCAAAATACTGGTGGTAGCATCATTGGATCACAGATTTGTAGACAGAAGGAAACTTGGAGATCATGCAATCCACCTTTCTCCTTTTACAAATCAGATCACAGAGAAAGCAAGTTCTTTTGATCTCCTGTTTAGCACCCTTTTCATTGGATTTTCCATGCCCATCACCTCACGTAAACCAGTCACAATCCATGATGAACCTCATTTCTTGTCCAATTTAAGGTCAAGGATAAGAGGAAAAGTGTCCCAAGTCTGTCACCCAAATGGAATGGGACCAATGGACACCATTGATCAGAACAATTAGAAACATTGGAGGCAAGAGAGCTTGGACCCAGTCGTGATCAAAGAGAGGAAGCCAAAAGTGCTGGAGATTGATGTCAGAATATCAAATACAACATCCCATACTGAAGACAGAGAATACAGTATACAGTAGTTTCACATCTAGAGTTAGGATAAAATCTATCAAGGCAAATATAACGTAAAATGAGATATAAAGCAAGAGCATGGTTACTCCCACTTAGCAGTGTGATAAAGTGGAAAGACTCTTGACACTTGTGTCTAAAGTCCTGGGTTCAAATGTCACTTACAATACTTATTAATTGCATAATTTGTCCTAAATTTTCTCATCTCTAAAATAAGGAGTTTTCTTTAAGTGATCTGTGAGGTCCATTTCTTCTCTACATCATTGACCGTCATTCAGATCACCTCCATTTATGGCAAAAGCTTGCTAGCCATGCCCCCTCCTCCACTTTCTGTGCAAGCGTTGCCATGGGATTGAGCAAACAAGACATCTTCAGCTCAAGCAGTTTACAACCGAAATTGTTAGATAGAAATCCAGACTTTAATCCTTCAAAAGATTTCTTATTTCACATTATTTACACTGGTTCTGATCTAGAAACTGAATTGAAACCATGCTCGATATTTGACTGCTTATGGCCTCCTGTGGCTTTTCTTTAATTAAATATTTGCCAGAATGAAATCTGCCTTGGGTTGGTTTTTGGTTGATTTGTTTTTGTTTGGCACATTTGTTGAGAAAGCTGCAAATACTATAGTGTTATTCTAAATTAAAAACTTTAATTTTCACTCACTTTTTAAGGAAAGGGGAAATTGAGAACTTCAATATAATTAAAGGGTCAATGTGATCTGTCTTCATAAGTTTCAAAAGATCCTCTCTGAGGAATAATGAGACCTGAGTGTGAGTTCTTATCTGATACTCGCTGCCTGTGTGATCTTAAGCACTTACATGCTCTAAGCTTAAGTTTCTCCATCTGTAAAACCAGGGGCTTGAATTAGATGGCATCTTAGCTTGCTTTCAGCTCTATAGATATGATCTTTATATAACGCATCATCCTTCCCATATTTGAAAATGGGTATTTCCTAGGTATAGGTGAAGTATTTAGCGGTCCTGAAAGTTTAAACTAATCTCCTAATCCATATGGGAAGGTAGGAAGGAAAAGGTATTTATTGTACCTATCATGTGTCAAGTACTTCACAAATATACTCTTCAAAATAACCCTGTCAAGGTAGATTAGATTATTTTCTCTATTTTATAGATGAGAAAACTGAAACAACCAGCAGTTAAGTGACTTGCCCGGGGTCACACAGCTAGTAAGGTCAGATCTGAAATCAGTTATTTCTGACTCCAGATCCAGTGCTCTACCAATGATACCACCTATATAGACACCTAATAGGCTAGCAGCCAATTATTTATAGACCATCTCTACATGTTCTGTTCATCTACAGCTCTCTCCAAATATCACCAGTTGCAGTCTTGTTGCAAGTATTCCTAGCAGTTTTATGTAGGCTGACTCTGAGACAACAGGCATCCAGCCTGTCCTTAGGTCCAGACTTGCAGCCTGTCCAACTTAGTAGGACTCATGAGCACTTGCATTCTTCTGGTATGGCATTGAGATGCCAGAGTTTCTTCAAGACCTAAATGAAATATCAGCAAGAGAATTCAGAGAAGAAAACTTTCTTTTAGAAAAGAGAACATTTAGAATCGTGGGCACATAGGATAGAGCTCAGTTTTATCAAGCAACAAAGATTGATTTTCCTGGGTCCGGATATCTTTGCTTACTCTTTTCTCTCCACCAATCTAGTCTATTCTTAGACCAAGTATCCTGATTAACTGACATTTTCCCTTCTTTGTCATAGATTGTCTCATGACACTAACGGTCTGAGTACTTTTGGGTGGGGGAGGTGGTCTCACTCTCTTGGCTCCCAGCTTCCCAACCCAAGAAATCTGAGAAATTCAGACACAGTTTCAGAGGCTCCTCATTAACAAGCATGTCATTTAAAACATTACAAAATTATTTTTTTAGTAAAAAGAAGAAAACAGCAGAAATCCTTGCATGAATAGACATTAATCCCAAAGATGTGTTGGGACCCAGAGTCTCTCAGGGTCATCTACTAAGGAGGAGGGCTTCCTAATAGAACTCCAGTCCCTCTTCCCCAAAGAAGTCCCCTCAAAAGTCCTCTCTTGGATCTCATTTCCTTGTTTCAATAAGGAACATAGGGACTGTGGAAGGGGAGATGAAGCATAATATTTTCATCCTGTCTCTTTTCAACATCTAGCCAATAATTATCAAACTCACGCTTCTGTACCATGGCCAGCTAATGCACCAGTTTTTCTGGCAAAGTGAGAATGATAGTGATATTTAAATGGCATCACCAAAGGTCAAGAAGATGGAGATCTCCGGAGTCCTCTTCACCCTTAGGTTGTGTCATGACTCCAGTAACCTCCCCTCTCTGCTAAAGAACCCCCTCACAGGGAAATTGAGTCATGCCATTAGAATAAGACTAGAAGTCATACTATGAATCCCCTTTACCTCAAGTGGATGATTTAAATACCACTAGCCTCCAGCTCCCCAAATGTCTTCCCATTCCCACTATCCTTAAGCAGCACTAGTCCTCAGGTTTAGCCTGCTCACATCTTCCAATGCCTAGTCCTGTTAGACTCAGATGGGAGTCCTATAAAAACCCATCAGAATTTACTGGCAGAGGAGAAAGTGCCTGGCACATAGTAGACACTTAATAAATGTGTATTGAATGACTGATTGATTGAAGGTACCCCATTCCCTCCAGAATCCAACAGACTTAACTAGTTTTCACCATCTTCCTTACCTCTCCTTTTTTTTGTCAGTATCACCTCTCAATACACCTGGCTTACTTTCCTGTCTGGGAGGAGCTCCATGTTTCTCTGTACCAGAATTTTGGCATTTTGAACCTTCGTGCAGCTGTGTTAAGAAAGGTTGCTACTATTTTGTTTCCATATAAGCCCTTTCTTTCCCTGGATAAACCTTGTTGTCTCATTTCTAAAGAAACTCTAAGCAAGTACCAGACATGTCACAGATTAGATCCATTGAACTTTGACTCTGGCATGAATGAGCCCAGAGTTTTTAAGAGAATGTAATTAAAATGTTATGACTGGAGGACTCTTTGAGCATTGGAAGGTATGGTTCTCAGTTTCTTAATTCCAAGTACCATCCTGAATAATTATCCTCAAAAATCAGGTCAGAGCAAATCTTGACAAGGAAGTCACAATATTTGGACCACTGCGGCAGCCCCCTGAATCCAGTTTGGGTAGCTAGGCCTGCACATGTCAAACAAAGTAGTGAGTCACTAAGATGTTTTTCATATTTTTATGATCTACCACCAAACATGAGAGTTCCAAAGATTTGCTGCTGCTTGTACTCTCCGTGGTGAATGCCTTCAGTCAGCATTTCCCTTCCCCTTATTTTGACTGAGTTTGAAAGATTGTCTCAGAGATTTGTAATTTGCTTCCATTGATGGCACACTCTTTGGGAAAAGTCCTAAACTCTCTGCTACATTTGTCTTGTTAGAGACTGTATCCACTTTAAAGCATGCATCATTTTCATTCTCTCTGAGGCAACAGGTCAGTAGGCTAGAGTGCTGCCATCCACATAACTTCTACCTGGTCTATACATTACACTTGACTTCGGATATGTTCACCTCTAGTTGATAGTATTTCCAATTCATCACTTATTAGAAAATGTCGAAGGGTCATATTAAAACTCCTTAAAGGTAGCCCATGTGAGGTACACAAATTAGAGTGCATTTAGCTCCCAATAGGACAATTCTCCTCTCCTTCAGCGTGTATCCCTGGGATTAGACACACTTTATGTCCAATCTCTCCTTCTAACCAGTCTGAACTAAACTTGTGATGAGCCTAACAATTAGCTTTTTATGGGGCAAGGAGGTGGAGCAGCAGAGTGCTGGGCCTGGAGTCAGGAAGACCTGAGATCAAATCTGATCTCAGACACTTACTAGCTGTATGACATTTGTCAAGTCCTTTAACCTTCTTTGCCTCAGTTTCTGCATCTATAAAATGAGCTGAAGAAGGAAATGCCAACCACTTCAGTATCTTTGCAAAGGAAACCTCAGATGGAGTCATAAAGAGTTGGACCCAACATAACAACAAATTAGTTCTTTGTTGATGACAATGCGCTTTCCTGCCCAGTGCCCCTGAATAGTCAGTTTCTCCATTCAAGGTCCAAAAGACTTCTTAGCATAAGGAGTTACTCTTATGTGAAGCCCCTGGGGAATAAAAGAGAATAGTACAGTGGAAAAGGGGGGACTTGAAGCATCGACGACTTGTGAAAACCTCGAATAGAATGTGAGCTCAATCTTCTACTTATTTCAGGAGGACACCTGCAGAGGAGAGTAGGAAATGTGCCCTTAGTTGACAATGGGAAGGAAGGGAGGGGAGGGAATTTGGTGCCATTTACTCCTGGGGCCCTCATGAAAGACCTCCATTTTCACCCCTTCATCCATTCTTTTCCCACTGAGGGCTGAAAGCAAATGTTTACTTCGAGGTTAAGGCTAATGGGAGCTTGCTGCCAGAAGGCCAACTAGAAAGCAAGGCACCCAGAGGGAATATTCCCTCTTTCAGGTCAAGAGGGGCCCATTAGTGTACAGTAAGAGCGGCATCCCCAGAGATTAACAGAGGAAATTTCAGTCCCTTTCAAAGACTTAGACCTGCACACCTTAGAATGACTTTGCTAGTAAGGGTCATGTTAACCTTCTGGTAGGATTTCCTCTTCTGTTTTCTCCTTGGTTTCTTTTGATGCCCCCTCCAAACATGTTTTTCCCTAAAGAAATAATATATAATATAAAGAGAGGTCATTTGGCTTGATAGATAATGAGCTGGCCCCCAAAATCAGAAAGACCTGAGTTCGGACCAGTCATCTGATACATACTGACTGTAAGACCCTGGGCAAGTCATTTCCTCTCTAGTTATCCCTAGAACTGTACACTGTAACCCTAGACCCGACACTGTAAACATCTATCTACATCAGTAGATGCAGCAGTCCCTAACACCAATGAAATCATAGGTCAACATTGTTGATTTGGGGGTGGGGGAGAATAGAGAAAAGTTAAGACCCTTTTAGAAAAACCTATTTTTATCTCCATCATCAATATTTACTAGTATTAGTATTATTTAGCTTTTTCCTCATTTTTGTGTGGGATTTAAATAAAATTCTTTTAAAAAAAAAATCAAACAAACCAAACCTGAAATCATTTTTTAGAAAACGATCAACGTTTTTCAAGATTCAAGAAGCTTTTTTTTTATTTTTCTATTTTTATAGAGGTGAGCTTGGGCAAAGGAATTCTATAGAAGGAAGGGACCCTTAGAAACTGCTTCTCTCCCTAACAGAACAAAAGGGGTCAGCTCACTGAAACGAATGGTGGACCACCACAGGGCAAAGGAAAGCAACGCAGCATGTGGAGCTGAGTAGCCACAGCAGGTCTTACAGTTAAATACTGCAGATTGATGTACAAAGGGCTGGCTAATTTTATGACCTGTAATAACATTTGTAGCTATGCATGGGAAGGCAGGATAATCACATCTCATGCTTCAAGGAGTAAACCGATCTCCCCCACAGGGTTCAGAAAGGAACTCAATCTGCCCTCCCCACCCCATTGTGCTCCCCAACCCATAGCCCTTGGACACTTCACAGGAATGTACTGCGACCCTGGGCAACCCCCTAGGGATTTGTCAGGAGGTTTGGCGGGGAGAGGGGTGGCATTAGCTTTCCTTTCAGTGTCTAGTACTAAAAACAGAAGTGAGCTTGATCAGAAAGAAATTCCCAAAGGGAAGGTTACTCTTTGTATGTGGTACAATGGAAAGAGCCTTGGACCTGAAGTGGGAGGCTCTGTGCTCTACACCCAGCCCTGCCACTGATTAGCTGGGTGGCCCTCGATAGGCAACCAATAAGCAAATATTTATGAAGCAGCTACTATTTGCCAAGCATAATGTGGGAGAAAAAACAACAGTATTTGACCTCCAGGAAGATGGATTCAATCGGTGAAGGCAACCAGAGGGAGTGGAAAGTCAGTCAATAAATATTATTAAGCACTCACTAAGCTATGGAGATAGAAAGCAGAACAAAAGCTCTGATCTCAAGGAGCTCACTTTGAAAGGAGGGAGCAATACTGAGCATAAAAGACACTGAAAGTGGAAGGCGATCTTCTCGGGAAGGCAGTATCGGTGGGAAAGATCAGAAAAAGCAGAAGATGGGATCTGAATTGAGTCTTCAAGAGACAGGGAAGGCAGGTAGATGTGAAGGGGTCAGGCCATTCCAGGCCAGGGGGACAATTTGTGAAAAGGTAGGGATTCAGGAGACAGGATATGCTGTTCTAGGGATAGCAAGAAGCCAACATTACTGGATCCCTGAGAACTTGGAGGGGAGAAAAGAATAAGAAGAGGAGAAAGATACAAAGGGACTATGTTGTAAAGAGATTTAAAAGTCAAAGGACTAGGTTAAATCCTAGTTCTATTACCTGTCACCTGTGTAACCTTGGGCAAGTCACGTTATTTCTACCAGCTTCCATTCCTCATCTTTAAAGTCAAGAAGAGCTTTGACTAGACCAATGGTTTCAAACTCAAATAGAACCAAGGGCCAAATAAATCATATATAAGGGTCTTTGAGGACTATGTACTGACTTAGAAAACAACATATTAATATATCTGTGTTTTATTGTATTTTTACTTATTTTGTTAAATATTTCCCAATTACATTTTATTTTAGTTTGAGTCTCATTTAGGAGTTTTGTGAACTCATGTAGTCTGGGGTTCCATGGTTGAGACCTCTCTGAACTGGAAGATTTCTGAAGTTCTTTCTAGCTCCAAATCTGTGATCCTTGCTTTCCTTTAAGGTTTACTTCTTACCTGAAGTGTCCTTCATCTGATATATATGTGTGTGTATGTGTGTATATATATATATATGTGTGTGTGTGTATGTATGTATATGTATATGAATACACATGCATACACATAGATATGTTATATGTGTGTATATATATGTGTGTATATGTATGTATATGTATATGAATACACATGCATACACATAGATATGTTATATGTGTGTATATATATATATGTGTGTGTGTATGTATGTATATGTATATGAATACACATGCATACACATAGATATGTTATATGTGTGTATATATATGTGTGTATATGTATGTATATGTATATGAATACACATGCATACACATAGATATGTTATATGTGTGTATATATGTGTATGTATACACATCATCGTTATCAATAATTATTACCAAATAAGCATTCTTTCCTCATTTTGTGGATATATACACATATACATATGCATGTGTATATGTGTGTACATGTGTATACATGCATTGTATGCATTTGTGCATGTATGCATATGAATGGATATGGATGTGTGTATATACATTGTGTGGTGTATATATATATATATATTATATATATATATATTATATATATATATATATATATATATATATATACATATACTGCATCTAAGTGTTGCAGTGTATAGAATACCAAAGCTTCTTCCTGAGTTCAAATCCAGTCTTAGACCCTTACCAGTTAAGTGAATCTGGATAAGTCACTTAATCCTGTTTGCCTCAGTTTCCTCATCTATAAAATGAGCTGGAGAAGGAAAGGCCATACCATTCCAATATTTTTGCCAAGAAAACTCCAAATGAAGTCATGATGAGTCAGACCTGACTGAATGATGACTGAACTGATATTCATATATACACATATACGTTCCTGGATACACATATGTATATATATGTATAAATATATTTATATTTATATGTGTGTATATGCAAGTATATACAGAATGTGTTATATGTGTATATACAAACACATACATATATGTGTGTATGTGCATATATGTTGTCTCCCTTATAAGAATCTAAACTTCTTAAGGACACATATCTTTGTATCTCTACAATTTGACAAGTGCCTGAAAAATAGTAGACATTTAACAAATGCTTGTTGATTGACTGATGTCCTGTTCTCTTGTAGACATATATAAGCTTATACAAAATAAACAAAAGAAAATTTTGGGGACAACACACTATAAGAGGTAATTAGAAAAGGTCTAGTCTTATGTTTCTGGACCTTACTCTCCTCTCCTTCAAAATGAAATGATGCTGAATCATCTCAAAAGTCTCTTTCTGCTCTAAAAGTCTATGATCGAGCTGGTCTCATAATAGAGGAAGCAATGCTAGAGCCTCAGATGCTAGGATACAGAGCCCTGTCACTCTCTCTATGGGCCCCTCCCCATTCTGAGCCCAAGGTTTAGTTAATTAAATTCCAACTGGGCAGCCTGAGGACTATTTACTGATATGATACTTCAAGTATTATTGTGAATGTTTCTTCAAAGGGGGAAATATAATGGTACTCTGTGTCTAATAGGATTCGGGTACAGAATATGCATTTTGTTCCTACACAAAAAGAAAGAAAAATGCAAAACATAAAAGACTTGAAGTATACAATAACAAAGATAGGAATGATATCAATGATTTCTTTGTCACACATGGAAATGAGGACATTTTCTACCAAGGTCATTAACTTCTCTGCAATTTATAGTGTTAAGAGTAAAAGTTGCTATGATCACTAAGATGTTAAGTGATGTACCCACTATTACATAATCAATATGTGTCAGATAGGTCTTCCAGATTCTTAGACTGGCTTTCTGTCTACTATATCTTGCATAGCCTTCCTTCACTCAAAACAAAGTCAAGTGCAAGTCATGTCATCATTTCTCTGATGTCGATCCTCTTCAAAAATGAAAGATGAACACAACAATCTACTACACCACATTGCCTCTCCAAGAGACTTGTTGTTGTTAAGTCATTACAACCATGTTTTACTCTTCATGACCTCATATTAAGATTTTCTTGATATCAGCCTCAGAGATCCTGGAACGTTTGCCATTTCCTTCTCCAACTCATTTTACAGATGAGAAAACTAAAGCAAACATGGTTGTGACTTGTCCATGGTCACACAGCTAGCAAATGTCCAAAGCCAGATTTGAACTCACAAAGATGAGTCTTCTTAATTCCAAGCCAAGTGCTCTAGTTGTTGAACCACCTAGCTGCCCTCTAAAAGACTTAGACTGAGCATTAACAAAATGATTTAAAATATGATTCAGTAACTACTGACACATTGTGCCACAGAGCTAATATGTACCCCTCATCAGAACATAAAGTAGTAGTCAGGATTCTTGATTGGCATTTTCCATTCCATCTCAGCTCTGCCAGGAATGAGTCTGCAAATAAACAGACCAGGTTTGGGAGAATTCTCTTCTTGTCAATGATCATTTTCTTCAATGAAGAAATCAATCCTCCTTGTTTCCTGCCAACTGTACTCATTTTCTGCCTCTCTGACATCTCCAGTAGAGGGCAGGCAAGGACATGTAAAGACCCAAGACTTCCAACCTCTCAAATTCAATAAAGGTATCTCGAAGGTCAGACACATCCAGCTAAATGTTGATAATCTCCTGTTCCGGAAAATAAACACACACACACACACACACACACACACACACACACACACAGAAAAGATAATCATGGAGGAAGGGAAAGGGAAGCTCACATGGATGAGTCCATATTCTACATTAAAGTGGTGTCAAGGACAGGAAAAGGAGAAAACCTAGCCATCCACCCCACTTCCAAAAATAAAATAAAAGAAAGAGTAGAAACATATTATTTGCTCCATGGGAGAATCAAAGCAAGGAGCCTTCTACTAGTTGACTTTTATTTTAAGTGACATAAATGCCCTGCTCCTTTGCTGTTGTCATGGATGGGAAAATTTCTACCCTTAAATGATGTTTCTGAGAGGAGTCATCCAATTAGAAGGACTGGATATCAAGGCAGAAGGAAGGTCCTTACAAACTGCCAACGTGTGAATTTCAGGACTAGATTGAGGCTTTAGAATGAAAGGCTGGGTAATGATAGAGAAGGTCAAGACCTAGAAAAGAATGAGAGGAAGAACATATGGTGATTAGCAGAAACAAGTTCCAATCATTTAGCCATTAATAATTCAATTTGTGCTAAATTCAGATAAACCCTAAATCAATGGCTTCCTCCTCTTCAATCATTTTCTGCCTCACTAACACCTTCACTAGAGGGCAGAAAAATGTTTCTAGAGGAAATTGATATGGTCGTAGGAAAATCTAGTAGGGAAGAATTTTTCAGATGTTAATTTTTTTTTAATACCCTGCATGGAACAAGAAGATATTGAAAGGGCAAACACACAGGTTGGAAATTCTTCTGATATATGAATGGGATTGCCTGACCCTTTGTTGGAATTTCACCTTTTTGTAAAAGAAATGGGAGACAGGAAATTTCTTCTGACTCTTTACCAAAAGGAGAAATGACATCTAGGAATGTTTTTAAAAGCTGGAACCTTTGGATGAGGGCATAAATCCTGAAGCACAGAAAGTTCAGTGGAGGACCACAGAATATAGTAAGATATAGCTCTATGAAAGTGAAAGATTGCTAGCTTTTAAAGTAGGTTTATATACCTATCTCTCCCCGTTCACTTATTCGCTTATCCTTGTCAGTTTCCCTGTATCTAGTTATAATAAAGACTTTAAAAAAAGTTGCCTTTGTTTCAGAGACATGATGGAAGAGAATTTGAAGGCATCCGTCATCTTGTGCAGGAGGTTGTAAATGAGAAGAACATCAAAATAATAATACCACCTCCTATTTCCATGGCACTTGAAGGTTCACCAACCAATGTATTCCCCAAAACCTTCAAGAAAAGCAGTACGAGAGGTTAGCACACAGAATAAGTATTGTTACATACGAAACAAAGTATCACCTCATGTCTGTAGCAGGTACCTTTTGGAAAACTCACTCTGTAGTACTCCCGGGGAGTGACGGGTAAGTAGTAGATCCATCTCCCACCTTTTTGGGTTTTTTTCACATTTTTTATTTATTTTATTTTTAATTTATGGAATAAAACAAGAATTTCCATAACAGCATAAAACTGCAAATCTGTTATGTACAATTTGCTATTCCTTTAAAATATGTATTAAAGTTATCATGTAAATTTCTTTTTTTCTTTTATTTTTTCTCCCCCCCCACCCTCAAGATGGCTACCACTAGATACAAATAGTGTGTGTGTATATATATATATATATGTGTGTGTGTGTGTGTGTGTGTATGTGTTTGTGTATGCGTATATATATGTCTATGTATGTATATGTATATATAAAACATGAACAGTATATGCAAAATTGTTCTGTACATATGTCTATCAGTTCTTTCTGTGAACATAGATAGTATCTTTCTTCATATGTCCTTTATAGTTAATTTGGATATTTGCAATAGTAAAAATGACTTATTTGCTCAACATCATTCTTAAAATAATATTACTGTGTCAGTATACAATGACCCTTTAAATTTTTGGAGTGGGATAGAATGAGTCACATGGGATGAGCTATGGACAGGCTATTAAGTATATCAGAGCTCATTAGATTTTCTTTTCCCAAAAACTCATCCCTTTTCTGAACTTCCTTATTTGTATCAAAGATGATTGTATATCCATCCACCATTCCTTCTGAAAATATCCCAAGTTCAAAATTCAGTGTCTTCCTTGGCTCCACATTTACCCCATAGAACAAAACAATTTTGGTTTCCATATCTCTCAAGTCCCCTTCTCTCCCAGGACTGACACAGTCATAGCCACCTTATTTCAGGTCCTCATCATCTTTCATCCTGCACTATGATTGTCCACTGGTCTCCTTGCCTCAAGTCTCTCCTCCACTTAGCAAATAAAGGGACCTTCCTAAAGGACTAGTCTGAACGTGTCACCTCTTCTACTCAATAAATACCAGTTTATTGACAAACTCATTTGAAGCTCTTGCCAGTCTGGCTCCAACCTACCTCTCCAGACTTTTGCATCATCCCTCCTGTATTTTATGGTCTTATTCATACTCAAGCATCGACAGGAACCATAATAATCCGTTAAGGAAAAATAGGTAAAGAAAGAAGGAATTCATGATGAAAACTTTCTGCTGAGTGGAAATAGGAAATAATTCACTTTTTATTTTTTTTTTTGTATTATGGATCATTGAATATTTACATACAAACATGACTCCTGTTGAAAAGCTATTGTATCCACTCACTGTTGAGACCTATTATTTAATTATTGAATTATGTCTTTCAACAATAAAAAGTTTCTTTAAAAATTCAACTATTTGGTTAGCTCTGTTGATCAACTTGACTGAATAATCACTAGCAACAATCATTTCTTCACAAATGTGAAATCATTTCTTCACAAATGCCCCCTCCTTTAGAACATATATAGGATTTTTTCAAAAATAATGAAGCATATTCTACCATATTGCTCTCAAAAAGAAAAAGGGATTTTGTTGGGACTATTAATAAATTGTTTATTTCATTTCTCTCTTCCTTCCAAAATACCCACTTCAGTGTTTTATATTGTAAATAGTATATTAATTTAGTACAATAGAATACATATGTAATATATTATTTATGTATCTATGTATATGATATATTTATGTGGTATATGATATATTATATATATGATATGAGTGCATGTGTGTATATATTATATATATATATTATATATGTATATGGAGGTTCTTTTCTTTCTCATAAGGGAAGGTAATAAGCATTTAAATATAGTACTTATGACTTGACACGCACTGTGCTGTGTTTTTTGTTTTTTGGGTTTTTTTTTTACAAATATTTTGTAATTTAGTCTTCACAGCAACCCTTGGAGGTAGGAGCTGTCATTATCCCCATTTTGCAGTTGAGGAAACTGAAGCAATCAGAAGTTAAGGAACTTGCCCAAGGTCACACACCTAATCAATGTCTGAGGCTTGATTCAAGTTTTCCTGACCTCAGACCCAGTATGCTATCCACTGTACCACCTAGTTGCCTCTCATTATGATAGAGATCAAAGAAGCGTGGAGACCACTGACAGAGTACAAAAGCCCATCTCCAGCACAGACATGTCCAACTTCTGACAAATACAGGCTACTTGACCCTGGCAAGTCTCAATGTCTTTGCCATAGAAAACTAGTATGTTGCAGGCAGGTGCAAGTTTACATTGGAAGAGATTATTTCCTCATCCGGAGCTCTGTAGACTAATGAAATCATAGGTCTGCATTTAAAAACAAAAGAAAATTAGAAGAAGGCTTAAATTCCTCCTTCCACCCAAGTTTGTCCTAATCTCCAAGGTCTTTTTGTTTGTTTTTGTCCAGACCTTTGATTTCATTGCTGAAGAGAACTTCCTATTCCCTGATCTATGAGGAAAACCAACTGTTCTACAACAACCATCTTATATAACTGACTGGGGGTCCAGAGAGTCGAAGTGATTTTTTCAGAGTCACAGTCTGTATAGGTGAGAAGAGGGACTTCAACCTAAGTCATTCTGACTCCCCAGCCATACCACACTGACTTTGTCTCTCAGTCATCAGTTTAATACTTAATCTGTTTGTTTCATTTCATTTTTCCCCCAGAGATAGAAAACAGTGTCTTGGACCAGCCTCCTCAAAGTTCAGGGTCAATGAAAGTTTGCATGAAGTCCATCAGCATGGAGTTCGGGGTGTTCTTTTACAAACACCTGTATGCTATATTGGGGAAAGCAAACTTGTAAATAAAAAGATCAGGAATTAAGGAATGGCTTTGTACTTTTCCACAAGGATGTCCCAAGACCTTAAAAGAGCAATCTATTATCTAAAGCAGGCTAATACATTCACCCAAGTGTACCCTAGGATCAGGTCTCATATGAACAGAGAATTTCAGCTTTGCCAGGAAGAAAAACAAGAAAGAACTACTATTGCATATTTTTAAAGTTGACTCCAAGTAAGTCTAAAAATAAAATCCTTGATCTCCTCCAGTCAAACAGGATCCTCAATGCATGGGCTGAATTTAAAAAAAAGTCCATAAGTAAATGGGTTGTCTAAGAATAAAGATGAGCTGTGTTTCCTTTATCATTTGCAACTGTTCCCTCTCTTCTCAGGATTCCTCATGAGTTAACAGCCATTCTGTCACATATGGTTGGCTTTCAACATGCTCCTGCATAGGGTTAAGCATTTATTGATTTCTGTGGATGTGTGGAGTTGAGGGTTTTTTTTTTTTTTTGCAGTCTTTTTTTTTAAGGTCAAGCATATTTCATCCAAAAGGTCAGAGTGTGGCAGCACAGCTGTGGTCTGGGCATTCCCTTGAGGAATAAGGTAACAACCCACAGTCTGGGAAGCCAAGTAAGAATGAACTGCAATTAGCTGAGGCCTTCTCCCTGCAGACTCCACATTTGCATTTTAAATTACATTTCTGGTATAATCAGTTTCATCTTTCCTTAGGTTTTTCAAAGCTGGAAGAGAGAGTCATGATAAGAGATACTGGCTGAGATTGGGGCTGTTGTTTTTTTTTCTTTTTCTTTTTTAAAGCTACATCTGCATGAAATTTTGCTCTTAAATATTCCTTTGAGATTAGTTATAGTAGAAAAGCACATTGGTGGACAGATGGAGAGAGGTGCAAGATGGTTTCATAGATTCTAGGAATCATTGAAAACTAGGATTTTTATTTCAGCATTCTGTGCCCTTACTTGTCAATGAATTTCTCTACCTCTGCCTACCAGCCTTATTAGTATCTGTCCTCTAACAGAATGTGTTGCGATTCTGTAGGTATAGAATCATAGAGTTGGAAGAGAGCTTGGCAGTCACCTAGGACAAATAAGGAATCCCCACTATAAGGTTTTGAAAGTGACCAACTACCCTCTACTTGAATACTGCAAAGAGGGGCACTCCACCACCCCTTGAGGAAGCCACGCTTCTCTTGCATAGTTTTCATTGTTAAGCAGTTTTTCCCAACATCCATCATATACTTAAATTGCCTCACTGAGACTTCAACTCATTACTCCTCTAAGCACTGAAGCAGTGTGGTGAGATGAACAGGGAGCTGGACTTGAAGTTAAGACCACCTGTGTTCAAATCCTGCGTTGGACACACACTAGCTGTGAGACTGTACAAGTCAGTTTCCCTCAGTTTCCTCAATATAAAATGAGGGAGTTGGACTCAGCGGTCTTGAACATCTTTAATACCTTGGTTATTAAGTCTAAATCCTATGCAGGGGTGGGAAACTTGCAGCCTGTATGTCGCATGAGGACTTCTGGGTCCTTGTGTGAGGCTTTTTGACTGAGTCCAAGTTTTACAGAACAAATCTTTTTAATAAAGGGGTTTGTTCTGTGAAGTTTGGATTTGAGCAAAGGGCCGCACCTGAGGACCTAGAGGGCCACATGTTCCCCACCCTGGTATATCATGTGACAGCTACACAGCTCAAAGTGCCAATAAGTATAGTGATGTGCAATCAAATTCAACTTATTACTTCTTACATATTTCAAGTGATGCTCATAGTTAACGTAACCATCATTCAATTCATTAAAAGTTTATTGAGCACCTACTGTGCTGAATTTTGGGGACACCACTAAGGGAAAAAAATGACAGTCCCTGTCCTCAAAAAGTTTATTATGTAATGAGGGAAGAAAACACCCAGAAAGAAGCTCTTTCTGGGTGTTTTCTTCCCTCATACATATATGTGTGTGTGTGTGTGTGTGTGTGTGCATTTATATATGTTTGTATGTGCGCACACATATATGTGTGTATGCATATGCAAATATGCATACATATTACCTGAACATGTATATGTTTGTATATAGCTTCATTGGGGGAAGGGAGGAGACACCAAGGTATGAGGGCATATTGCTCCAGGGAGTTGAAATTAATCCTTATGGTCGAAGTACAGGCTATTGGAGCTGAAAAACACCTCAGAAACACCTAATTTAAAACTCTTATTTTACAGATGAAGAAACTGAGGGTTGAAGTGACTTATCTAAGATCACACAGTTAGTGAGTGTTGAAATAGCTTAGAACTCAAATCCTTAATTCCTTGTTTAGTCTACTTTCTATAGCACATTCTCCCCTTGTTAATATCTACATTTGCAGAATGTGACATGGAAAAAAACATGACTTAGATTGCTGAATTCTTTCAATAGGGTCACTTCCCTCCCACACTCAATTAAATAATTAACTTATGTACCTTCTTGTTGACTTTTTGGTTAGTGACTTCATATTTCAGTAATCCACAAAGGAAAAAAAAACATAGTTAAAGATAAAATAAATAAATGAGGGGGAAAAATAATGAGCTAGCTTTGATGATGGGACTCTGGGCAACTTCTTTGATCTCTTGCTGTCCAAGGCAATTCTTCAAGATCACAAGGTACAGAGAAGGTGTTGAACTGCATTCTTCGTCTATAGCGGTAAAATCACAGGTATTTATTCCCTAAGTTACAAAGAAAAATTGTACCTCTTTGTTGACATTTGTTGTTCAGTCATCAATTGTGTCTGACTCTTTATGACCTCATTTGGGGTTTTCTTGGAAAAGATGATATGATGGTTTGCCATTTCCCTCTCCAGTTCATTTTGCAGATGATGAAACTGAGGCAAATAAGGTTAAAGTGACTTGCCCAAGGTTAGTTAGTTAAATGTCTGTCACCCAATTTGAACTCTGAAAGATGAGTTTTCCTGACCCCAGGTCCAGTATTCTATCCATTCTCCCACTTAACTGCCCCTTTATTGAAATACTGGCAGATAAAAGAAGAGTGAGGAGAAGAGGATCATTTGTATTTTTGAGGAATGATGTAGCTAAATAATCAAATTTATAAAAAGTAATATTCATCAAAGAGCCAGCCTAGCTTCATCAGAAACAGATGATATCATACTTAATTGCTATTGTTACTAACCTAATAGGTTAAGGGAATGCAGTAAATATAATTCCACTAGATTTTAGCAAAACATTTGATGAAGTTTCCTCTACCTTTTTATGAAAAAGGTTAAGAGATTCAGGCCAGGCAAAAGTATACTTAGGTGTAAGGGCTAGGTCCAAAGATGTTAATGTCAAAATGGCAGGAGAACTTTAGCAGAGCATTCTGGGGATCTGTGCTGAGCTACAAACTAGTTAGCAGTTTTATCAGAGACTTGGACAAAGGCATAAATGGAGTATTTCTCAAGTTTGCACATGAAATAAAGTAAATATGTAGGATAAACAGGTCTCGATCTAAAAATTTAAAACAATGTTACAGACTGCAATGATGAGCTAAATTAGATTAAAATTAGGTTTATACTTGATTCAAAAAATCAATTTCACAAACATGAAATGACTAGGGATAAGTTTGAGAAATGTCTAAGGCTTTAGTGGGCTGAAAGTTCAATGGTAATCATGTGTAATGTAGTAACAAAAAAACTAAGGGGATTGTAGACTGCATTGAGAACAAAAACATCTTATGGTGGTGAGTTGCTCTGTGCTCTGGCCCAATTGGACCAGTGTTGGGTTCAACTATATATGCCATGGTTTAGCAAGAAGACATAATCTAGAGAGTATCCAGCCCTGGTACTCACAAGCATTCAGAACTCTCTGCTCTTGGCCCCCCTCTAATTGGGGGACAGAGAGTTCCTTAAGGGAAGGGACTATCATTTGCCTCTTTTTATATCCCCAACATCTAGCAGAGTGCCTGGCACATGATAGGAACTTAATATAGAGGAGTGAATTCATTTCTTTTGCTTGGCCCTAGAAGCTAGAACCAGAAGCAAGAGGAGAAAGTTAAAAAGAAACAAAGTTGTGCTTAAATGTAAAGAGAAAACTTGTTACAATTAGATCTATTCAAAAGTGTAATGAGTTGCCTCTGGATGTTATAGCTTCCTTTTAATGAGAGGCTTATAAAGGCTATTATGCCAGCTGTTTTCAGGGCTTATCACAGTACCCGGTGCATAGTAGGTACTAATAAATATTTATCAACTGTAGAGAAGAGTTTTGTTTTGGGAGAAGATAGACTAGAACTGTGGTATCAAACAAACAAACAAAACAGGAGTTCCGACAATGGATGGACTCCAGACTACATATTGATTTAGACCACTAGTCCATTGTTTATGTATATGTATATATGTGCATGTGTGTGTGTATATATATTATATATAATATGTATGTCCACACATACACATTTATACACACATACATACATATATACACACATATATACATGTATATATATATATGTTTATGTATAGATATAATATTGTTCCAGCTTGAGCTTCAATAGGGAGTACTGTGGGCCATATGTGGATAAGAAGACCCTGGACAATTTTTCCCACTCAGGTTCTGTAATTCCCTGAAGTTACTGTCTTCTCTTTTACCTTTAATTTCTTCATTACTAAAAATAGGGAAGCTAATATTTAGATAAACAACCTCATTGTGTTGTTGTATATATTTGTTTGCATGTTGATTCCCTCATTAAATTGAGAGCTCTTTGAGGGTAGGGACTGTCTTTTGCTTTTTTTTTTTTTTGCATCCCCTCTGCTTAGCAGAGAGCCAGGTACATAGTAGGAACTTAATAACTGTTGATTAATTGCTTTAATTAATTAATTATTGTGAAGAAATTATCTTGTGAAGCTGAAAAGACCATATATATTTGATTTACTATCATTGAATGTTTCTCTTGGTGCCTCTTAAATTCTGATATAATATATTAATGATGGTAAATTTCATGTTTTATTTTATAGGCTGCAATTTTAATGAGCTAATAATTATTCAATTAGTTTATGTGCTAATTTCCTAATATTTTCCACTTTTAGGGATTTTTAGAGATATCATTTACTCTTCAACATAAAACAACATGTCATCAGCAAATAGAGTATATTTATCTCTTCTTTAACTATCTTGACTTCTTTTATTGTTCTTTTCTTGTTATTGCTAGCATATTTAGAACTATATAAAATAATTGGACATCCTTGCATCACTCTTGTATTTACTAAGAATTGTTTCTATTATATTTCCATTCAATATTATGCTTGCTTTTGGTTTTAGGGATACCATTTACTCTTAAACATAAAACATTTACTTAACAATAAGCAAAAATCTATAATAAGCATAATATCAATTTTATTTAATATAAACCAAATTCAGGAATGATCAATGCCACATGATTAACCCATAATCTGGATCAAACCCTCTAACCAATGTGCACAGTAGCCATTAGGGAGAGTGAGCAAATATTTACAGAAATCTATCAAGAGGAGACATGAGTAAGGATAACCCACAAGGTCAGGGCCACTCACAATTATGGCCTGAAGGCCTTGATGTATTTGATCCCTTCAGGAATAATCAGTACCTCATACAGCTACTTTTTTTTTCACTTGCAGTTTCCCTTCCGGTTCTTATGACTCTTATAGTAGGCAAATTCTCAACTCTTAGACTTTCAAACTGATAAGAAGTTTTTAAATTCACAATTACCCTTAAAAAGGCACTAAGAAATGGATACCTTGTGGTAATAATGAGTAGTCCCCTTAAATGAAAGAACTGAAAAGCTCCTCAGATTGATTTTCTGGGCAATGCAGAAAAGCCCAGCCATCTCTTTAAACAAAAAAGGAAACTGGTTTGTTTCACCATCTCTCAACTTTTCTTACAGCAGAACTTTGTAGGTTGAGTCTCTGAGGACTGCAGAAAGGCTCAGCCAATTTTTCACACATTAGAACATCTCATTGTCTGATCAGCTTTGAGTCTCTTCTAACAGTAAAGCAGCTTCAGGGTCTGTTCCTTCCCCTCTGCTTCTCTTTATCAAATAAGAAAGCCATCAGAACCCCTGCGATATCACTGTAATAGACATTGCTTTACTTTTCCTGTGCCTAACTTTGAAGGGGTTATTAATGACTATCATTGCATTTTAAAGTTTGTAGGTCTCATTCCATATATCATATAATGCAATCAAAATATCATTTAATTTTATGGCAGATTTCCTCATATATTTACAAATAGTGTTTTATTTGCTTGTCACAGCAACAAAGGGAAAAAAAACTGATTTATGAGAAATTGTCCAGCTAGAAAAATGTTTGATTTTGGACTTAAACATTGATCCTGAGTTCTTTATACTATAACACATGAATAACTACTATAATGATAGTTATTTTAATTTCAAGTCCTGCTTGGCAATGGCAATAGATTTTCATTTTCATTTGTCTTAAATGATACTATCCAACCTACTAGGGAAAAAGAAGGAGAGAAAGGAATAGTATCATCATATGTCTCAGATTCCTCCTTTTCCTAATAGAAACATTGAATTTTGATTAGCATAGAATCTAAATAGTGAGATCAGTAAGGTTTGAGGGCCTTTTTGTATATTTGTTACTCTGAAGAGAAAAAAACTGGTTGATTTTCTATATTTCACATATCACTTTCTTTGTGTTAGTGGTTAGTGGTTAGTGGTTCTGAGTGAGAAATTGAATGGAGAGGAAATATAGTCCAATAGAGAGAGCACTTCTTGGTCCCTGAGAAGACTGAAGGTCTACTCTTAGCCATTACTTCTGGTCAAAGGATTTTATTAAAAATTTCAGTTTTTGAACCACACATTTCTCACTTAGTTTATAAAAACACTTGCCTCTAACTATTTACATGAAAATAATATGAATAAAAATGATGGAATAAATATGAAAGTGCTATAGATTGAAGCTGCAATCAAATGTTATTAATGTGAATATTTCCTAAGGCATAGGTAACTCATTATTTAATCAAAAATTTTGTTTATCGACTCACTGAAATATGCTTAGAATTTCTGGCTATATCTTAATTCATAATCAGTGATATTTAACATTGATACTGTGCAAAGCTTAGATTTTAAATGAGTTATAACTGAATATTTCTCTAATTTTTGACATTAACATTAAGGATACTTCATGGTTCATGGCTTTAAATATAATTAAAATATAGTCACACCCATGTCTTAAAAAGAGATTAGAGACAAAGTCAAGATTAGAAACCTAAACAACAATACGTTGTTTACAAGTGACATCGTTGAAACAAAAAGACACATACACATATAGTTAAAATAAGGAAATGGAGCAGTGTCTATTATCCTTCAGCTACAATAAACAAGGCCAGGGTAGAAATCATGACCTCAGGCAAAGCAAAAGCAAAAATAGTCCTAAGTAAAAGAGATACTCAGGGAAATTACATTTTGATAAAAGATACCTTAGACAATAAAGTAATATGAAAAATTAAAGTAATATGACAATAAAGTATATAAAAATTTCTCTGATAAAGACCTCTTTTCACAAATATATAGAGAACTGAGTCAAATAAAAATAAGAACCATGGCCCAATTGATAAATTGTCAAGGGATACGAATAGGCAGTTTTCAGAAGAGGAAATCAAAACTTTTTTTATAATCATATGAAAAAATGTCTTAAATCATTGATTAGAGAAATTAAACTTAAAACAATTCTGAGGTGCCAACTCTTATCTATCAGAAATAACAAATTCTGTAATGTACAAGGGAAAACAGGTATAATACTAAACTGTTAGTGGAGTTGTGAACTGTTCCAACAGTTCTAGAGAACAATTTGAAACTGTGCCCAAGGGGCCATCAAACTGTGCTTACCCTTTGGCCAGCAATAACAGTGATTAAACTATACCCCAAAAAGATCAAAGAAAAAGGAAAAGTACCTATAGGCACAAAAAATATTTATAGCAACTCTTTTTGTGGTAGAAAATAATTAGATATTAAGGGGATGCACATCAACTGGGGAATGGCTGAACAAGTTGTGACATAAGATTGTGATAGAGTATTATTGTGCTATAAAAAGTGATGAGGGGGAGTACCTTCAGAAAAACATGGTAAGAGATATGTGAACTGACACAAAGTGAAGTGAGCAGAACCAGGAGAGCTTTGTATTCAGTAACAGCAACAGTTTATGATGATCAACTGTGAAAAAGCTACTGTATTATAGCCCAAAACAATTTCAAAATGACTCGTGATGGAAAATGTTATCTATCTCCAGAGAAAGAGCTAATAAACTCAGTGCAAGCTGAAGCATCATTTTTTTCAGTTTCTTTATTTTTTCTCACTTTTTTTCTGCAGTATGGCTAATATGAAAATGTTTTGCATGACTACTCAGATATAATAGATAACATATTACTTGACCTCAGCTGGTGCAGGAGGGGCAGAAGAGAACAAGAGAATTTGGAACAAAAAAAATGTTAAAAGATAAATAATAAAAGAAGAAACCAAAAAGAGATTAGAGTATTATTTTAGTAATTTTTCTCTCTAATCTGGTTTTCATGGATCATTTAACATTGTAAATAACATTTATTAAATCATAGTATCAGAATGAGCACATCTCAGGTTGGGAAAAATCTTATAAACTAGTCCAAAATACTCCTGAGTAAGAATTCCTTTCTACATCAAAATCATTGGATCATTGTTCAGAATTTGTTTGAAAGTCTCTAATGAGGAGAAATCACTCATCTCAGAAAATAACACATTCCACTTTGAGAGAGTTAGTTTGAGAAAAGAAAAGAAAATTTCCTCTTTCTTTTTTTTTTTTTAAGATTGGGTTTCCCTATCTCTCCTGGACTTGAAGGTCAAGGACTGTAAAAATGGCTTTTCCATGTTTTACTCTCCTCCTTTGGCAAAATGGTGGATTTTTGTTCCTGGAAATTCCATTTGGTGCAGACACGAAATCATCGGAGCTCACTGCAGCTCAAAATTATAGAGCTCAAGAGCTGCCAGTCTTAGGCTCTTAGATAGTTGGAATTACAGGAAGGCACCAATGGGTCCAACAGGAACTTTTGTTACATCAAGTTGAATTGGCCTCTTAGAAACTTCTACTCACTTTTCCTTATTCTGCTCTCTGGGGCTAATTCCTTTTCCACACTATGACCCTTCAGACACTTGGATATCTATATTTATATCTATATAATGTATGTATCATGTTCCTTCTAAGTCATTTCTCTCCAGAAAACTGTCCAGTAATTTCAACTGCTCATCTTCAGGAGGAACTTCAGTATTCTAATTGCCCCCTCTGAACACTACCCAGGTTATCTTTTATGGATTGGTTTGCCTAAAATAATGTTTTCTGGACAAGAGTACAAAAAGACTGTCATCAAACCAAATAATCACACAATCTCATAATATGACCTAGAAATAGAGGTCATCTAATTCAATCCATTCCTAAATAAGAATGCTCTTTACATGCTACTCAACAAGTGGTCTCTAACTTTTGATGCCTTCTAAAGAGAACTCATTATAGCCTTAGGCAGCTCATTTCACTTTGGGATAGTTCTAATTGTCACACAATTTTTCTTTACATCAACAAATTTTTATCTGTAATTTTCATTTAGTTCTCTTAGGTTTCCCTTTCAGGATCAAGAAGAATGATTGCATTCTTTTCTTTTCCAGGAGAGTCTTTCAAATACTTCAAGATAGCTATCATGCATCCCCTGAGTTCTCTCTAGGCTACACAGCTCCAGTTCCTTCCTGCTAAGATAGTGTGTCCTAATTTCAATTCTCTGCAAAATCCTAATCACTATCTCTTTAATGCTTATGTTTTAAAATTTTTCCAACCATTATAGTCAAGTTCACTAGCCTACAATGGTGAAACTCCACTTTCTTCCCTTTTTTCCCCTCTTAATATGAAAACAATGTGGACCTTTCTTCAACCCTGTAGGACCTCTTCCAATTTCCATGATATTGCACTGATCACTGACACTAGCTCAGAATTCAAATCAGTATCCATTCTTTGAGGTCAGGTGACTTGAATCCAACAAGGTCAACAATGTGCCATCCTATTTCTTGTTGTTCATCCTTCATTTTCAAAGAAGATCAGTGAAATCATGGGGGTGATATCTTGACTTGTATGAATTGGATTTAATGATGCAGAATTGCGTGAAATGATTATCATTTCTATTCCAGAGTAATTAAAGTCCAATGGTAAGACAAAACTCAAGACAACTGGTGATGGTCCAGGTGACCTTGGCATCTTTGATATCTGACCAAGCTCTAAGCACTCCATAGCAGCCGTTCAGTTACTTCCGTGGTCTTTAAAAATAAATTGTTCTTGTCTTCTCATTCTACCAGGGGAAATCTTTGCACACTTGAGGCAGTCATCCCCCTTACTCACTGATGGGTTTGAGGCCCATTGGTTATCCTCAACCCGGTTTAGCCCATCAACTGAGAAGGTTTTTGTTTTTGTTTTTTTTTACTGGGGTATGGCTTCTTAGAACCACGGGTGAGTTAAGTGACAGATGGACGACAAAAGTGGATGAGCAGTTCTGGAAAAGGCTCACACCAGAGGTACTAGTTCTTCCTGAGCACCGCATACACCCCATCCTGTTTATAAATCAACCACCTCCCGGTTTTCTGTCTTCTCCGATCCAAATATCCTTCCCTTTGGCGGAAAAAAATCAGAAACAAATAACAATTCTGTGATTAAAAATGAAATACATTAATAAAACTGTCCTTAAAAGGGAAACAAACTAAGAACAAATCAACTCTAAGTTCTCTAGATTGTGTTTTACCATCCTTTAGCCCTATATGAATGGGGTCTTGTCCCATCTGCAGTCCTCCTCTTTTCACCAATGTAGCTTAAGTCCTTTGCTTTGTTCATAGTTTTGGGTTTTTTTCCTCAACAGACCCAACCAATTCTGAGACTAAGCTCTCCTGAGAACTTTTCTTTTCCTCTTGCTGCACCACATCCTGCTTTCTGCTTTTGTTTTTTCTACATGTCTTTTAAAAATCAAACTAGGTTGATGAGCCTTCTACTCATCTAAATTGGTCTCATTTGATGACTCCCCTTTCTTCTGCAGTAGAATTGTATCTCTATGTCTTCAGCATTTCATTCATGAAAGCTGCCCATTGCTCATGGATTGCTTTTCCCTGTATAACCATTATTTCATGGAATCTTAGCTATCTTTCATTTAAACTCTTTGAAATCTGTTCTCCCCAAAGGTAGCATATATTTCAGACTTCACCCAGCTTTCTTCTCTTTCTCTATCACATACTCAAGGAAGTGGTCATTCTGCACCAAACTTCTCATTATTTTGACCTCAGCAACCAGGTTGCCCTATTGGTAAAAATGAGATCCTAAATAGATTTTTTCCCTTATTTCTTCATCAACCTTTTGAAAGATGAAAATATAACATTCAGACAAATCCATAATTTAAGTCATGGGCTACTCTACTTTTGCAGAAAGACACACATACAGACACAGAGACAGAAAAAAGACCGAAAACTCGAGACAAACAGAGAAAAAGAGTCAGAGATAGACAGCAACAGAGGGACAGAGAAAAAGAGACAGAGATGCTTTCCCTAGATGTCTTCATCTATTTTCCCCTTCTGTCCAGGTGGTCTGCAGTGTACTCTATTATAAAAACTCTTCTGTTTCTTCAGTGTCGTTTTTCATTGATATCTTTTCCCTCTATTTCTAAAATTTATTTAAATAAGGAAAAAATTTAAAAATAAAACAAAATTTATTTAGATGAATACATATACATATATATCTTTATACCCAATGTTATCCTACTTCCTCTTTACCTATCCTATTTTTTTTAAATAAGTTAAATATTTTTAGACTCATATTCCAAACATAGGTCTTATACCACCAAGTTTCAATGATAACTATAAGGTCAAATCAGTCTTTTTGGTTTAGGAGCTCTACTTTGTTTCCCTGTCAGCCCAATTTTGTTCATTTACATAGAGAATTTTTAAAAATTATGCTTTATTTCCAGTTCTTTCCTTGGATTTTTCTTTCATGAATTTCTGGATGACTCTACTGCTTTTCTTTATTATACACTGGAGCTGCTCTTTAGCATTACTATTTCCCATGATGAGTGAGGTAGGTAATTTTCTCACTCACCCTTCCTATTCAGCTTAAAGTCCTTTTTGAGTAGTTTTGTAACACTTAAAGCAGATTCTTTTTTTTTAACCAGTTCTTGTTATATTCCATGCTTGGCAAGGAAACCATCGTGTCTATATTTCAAGCTGTGATGCAGAAATCAAAATCCCATTCTCAGGTACCTTCTGCTTAACCAGCTGTTCTCTTTCCAAATGTACTCTAAAACCTCTTTAGTCTTAAATACTATTTCTCTTTTTCTTCTTTTTTTTTAATCTTCAAGCGTTTTATTTACCCTTGGAAACAACAGAGGTAACTCCAATAACAACACCACCACAAAGATTTCACAAAAAGTTACAAACACGTGTTTTGTCTAATTGACACAAAATTCCCCTGTACTAACTCCCCTTTACAGTTATTCTCAGATGGCCAGGTGTCTATTCAAGTGTTTTTTTCCTTTTTTTTTAAAGAAAGTTTTATGGAGGTGTTTTGCTTTTGCATTACAAACATTCCCAGGTAATCTACACCATGAAAGAACTTGCTTTTAACAAAGTTAGACATTATGTCTAACTTTTTTTGTCTACCATAATGATAATAAGTATGTGTACATATCAACATAAAACAAAAACATCCCTTTTCTTCAAGTATTGGTAATGTCCATTTACCCACAAGGTAACAATAGTTTGATATCAATCAATCAACATTTAAGTTGCCTATGATGTGCCAGGCACTATGTTAAGCACAGTGGGATTATAAAAAGAGCTAAAAGACAATTCCTGAGCTCAAGGATCTTATAATATAAAGAAAATAAGAGGTAAACAAATATAGACAAAGTTATATACAAATTAATTGGTGAATGATTAAAAGAGAGAAGGCAATAGAATTAAAAACATATGGGAAGGTTACCTGTAGAAAATTGAATTTTAGTTGGGATTTAAAGATCTTTCTTTTCTTAAGAAAGATCAGTAGCTAGAGTAGATGAGGGAGAGCGTTCCAACAAGTAAGGGAATGTGTTGCTCTTGAAATGACCAGGAGGCTGGTGTCACTGGATGGAAAAGTATATATTGGGGAGTAAAGTGTAAAAAGACTGGAAAGGGAGGAGGAAGCTAGGTTACAAAAGGTTTTCAATATCAAATAGAACATTTTGTATTTGTTCCTAGTGGTCACAGGAAGCCACAGAAGTTTATTCAGTAAGAGTATAACATGATTGGATCTGCATTTTAGGAAAAATACTTTCATGGATGAATGAAGAATGAATTGTAGTGGGAAGAGATTTTATGAATGCAGATCTACTAGCAAGTTTTACAATAATCTGGGCATGAGATAATGAGGGCCATTAGTAATGAAAGTGTCAGAGGAAAAAAAGGAGAATATGTGAGAGATATCAAAGGTGAAATCAATAGTCCTTGGCAACACATTAGATACAAATGGGTGGGGGATGAGACATAACAAAGTATTCAGGATAACTTCTAGGTTGTGAGCATGAGGGACAGGGAGGATGGTATTGCCCTCTACAGGAATAGAGAAGATTGTAGCAAGGTTTAGGTAGAAAGTTACTGATTTCTGTTTGGACATATTGAGTTTAAGATGTCTACTGGACATCCAAATTGAAATGTTGGAAAGACAGTTGGAGATGTAAAACTAGAGATTAGCAGAAATTGGGAGTAAAAGTAAATTTGAGAATTATTAGCACAGGGGGAGGAACCAAGATGGCAGAGTAGGAAGATTCACATATGCTAGCTCGGAACCCACAGCCCATGGATTTCCTGTAAAAAGAACTCCCAACATTCTGGAACAGTGGAAGCCATGCAGTAATGGAGTGAAGGAGATTTCCCTTCCAGAGAGCCCTGATAAACCAACCCCAAAAGTCTGTCACACACCATAGGGGAGTGGAGACCAGCCCTTCCCTGGCTGCATGGCACCGAGAGGAGCAGATCCAAGCAGGTTTCAAGGACGGACTCTCCAGCGGCCACGAAGGTCCCTCCACCCACAGGAACTACAGGTCAGTGAGAGAGACTTCTGGGATGGTTGAGATGGGAGCAGGGTGTCTTCATAACTCAGGCCCCCTCGGGAGGCAGTGGCAGAGGCAGCAGGTGGCCAGAGGCTCCCAGAGCAGGCAGGACCTCAGGTCAATTACAGAAGGTCTCTGCATAAACCACCTGAGGGAACTGAGCCTGGGAGGTGGCCCTGCCCCAACGTGAGCACCAGAACTTAAACTCACTTGAATTGCAGCCGGGTGGCTGCTGAAAGCCCTGAGGCTAGGGAGCAGCACTTGAATCTCAGACCCCAAGCACTAGCTGGACAGATCTAGGCAGACATGGAGAGGAATTTCAGAAGTCAACTAACTGCTTGGGAAAATGCCCAGAAAAGGGAAAAAAAATAAGACCATAGAAGGTTACTTTCTTGGTGAATAGATGTTTCCTTCCATCTTTTCTGATGAGGAAGAACAATGTTTACCATTAGAGGAAAGATATAGGAGTCAAGGCTTCTGTATCCCAAATATCTGAAATAGATATCCAATAGGCTCAGGTCATGGAAGAGCTCAAAAAGGATTTTGAAAATCAAGTTAGGTGGAGGAAAAACTGGAAAGAGAAATGAGAGAGATGCAAGAAAAGCATGAAAAATGGGTAAATACCTTGATAAACGAGATCCAAAAAAATACTGAAGAAAATAACACCTTGAAAAATAGGCTAACTCAATTGGCAAAAGAGGTTCAAAAAGCCAATGAGGAGAAGAATGCTTTCAAAAGCAGAATTAGCCAAGAGGGAAAAGAGGTTCAAAAGCTCACTGAAGAAAATAGTTCTCTCAAAATTAGAATGGAACAGATGGAGGCTAAAGACTTTCTGAGAAACCAA
>CM053774.1:92911055-92948126 GCA_028658325.1 Potorous gilbertii | reverse complement strand
TACTAGGAAATAAGAAATACAGGTAATGGGGAATAGAAAGTTATCTGGCCCTATAGGACAAAAGAGAAGATGGGGACAAGAGATGGGAGGGATGATAGAATAGAGGGCAGATTAGTGATAGAATAGAGGGCAGATTGGTGATAGGGGAAATTAGAATGCTCAGTATACTGGGGTGGGGGTAGAGGACAACAGGGGAGAAAATTTTGGAACCCAAAATTTTGTGAAAATGAATGTAAAAAGTTAAATAAATAAATTTATATTTATAAATAATAATAATTTTAAAAAAGAGAATTATTAGCACAGAGATGGTAATTAAATTCATGGTAGTTGATGATCCACTGATGAAATCAAGTAAAGTAATGAAGAGGGAGAAGAGAAAAGTGTCTAGAAATAGAACATTGAATGACAGTTAGAGGGCATGATCTAGAAAAAGAATCCAACAAGGGAGACAGAAAAAGAGCAGTCAGGTGGGTAGAAGGAGAAACAGGAGAGGCTAGTATCCTGAAAATCTAGGGAGAAGAGAATATCAAGGAGGAAAGAGGGATCAATAGGACCCTAGGCTGTAGAATTGGTGCTTATCTACACCTACATATACGTACACATACCCATACATATATTTCAGCAGTCATTTAAACATGTGGGTTGATTTATGGCAAAAGCACAAGATTTGTAGGAGGTTTGAATATCATCTGTGATGCTTACTTATGTGCTTTTAGGCAAGTTATTTAATTTCCCTGGTCTTCAGTTTCCTCATCCACACAAACAAGGTTTATATCGGATAGCTTCTGAAGTCTCTCTGGCTCTAAATCCATGATCCTTTGATTTCTTGGTTCCCTAAGTAGAAAAATCAGAATTTACATTAAAATATTTTTTCTCTTCCCTTGAAACGTATCCATAACATTTCTGGTTTAACTGAATTCTCTCTCTAAATATGAGGAAGTAGACAACTAAAAAGTCAAAAGGAACTACATACATCAAGTTTACCAATCTTGGGGAAATGATTCCAAAATACTTAAATATAGTTGGTTGTTGAAAGTGCCATTGAATGTCACAATGGAGTGCCTGAATATCACAACATTTCTTGGCACTTAGCCAGCAGACCTTCTAAGTTCAATGCAATGAGGATTCAGTTCAGTTTTCTTCTAATCCATAGTTCTAAAAGTTAGTAAATAACCAATCTCTTCTATTTTCAGTGCATATGTTTCTAAACTATTTGTCTTTTCCCCAAAACCTGTTCATCCTGTTTCCAGTATAACACTGTCATTCTCTCTTTTATCCAGGGATCAAGTATGGAATCCGAATCACCTTAGGCTCTTCTCTTCCTCTGACTTCCCCCAGCTAATCCATTGTCAAATTCTGCCAAATATATATATAGAGAGAGATTAGTAGGTAGGAAGATAGATAAATAGAGAGAGAGAGAGAGATTAATAGATAGATGTAGAATTTACTAAGACCTTACTATCTTCCAGGCACTGTGTTAAGCACAGATGATATAAAAAAAAAAGACAATTCCTAACCTCACAGAGCTTATATTTAATAGAATAAAAATATAAAGGAGATTGAGGGGAAAAGCTATTATTGTCAGGTCAGTAAGGCTACTGGCAAGAAAGTAGAGAAATCTGGAGAGGGGGTTAAGCTTAGAGTAGAATGAGTATGGTCAAGATCCTCATGAAAAGGTGGTCCCATCCAGAAACATATCGTTCAGGAGAGCCAGTCCTAGGGTGAAAGCATCTCTATGCAGCAAAGTTACTAGTGAGAAGGGAGAAAAGAATGTTCCCTTTGAAATATTTTTTATATCTATGGTCTCTTTTCCAATTGCAGGCCCAACACATCACATAGTTTAAAGGGCTGTTTTGGTTCAATAGTGTCTGCCCCTTTTGGATCATGTTTAGGGTTTTCGTCATAAAGACATTGGAGTGGTTTTTCATTTCATTCTCATTTTACAGATGAAGTAACTGAGGAAAATAGGCCTAAATGACTCATCCTGGGTCACACAGCTAGTGTCTGAGACCAGATTTGAATACACAAAGAGGAATCTTCCTGATTCCAGACTCTGTGCACTATACACTGCATCACCTAACTGTCCCATATTTAAAGGTATTCTCTCTTAATTACCTTATTGTAATAGCCTTCTCCCTGGTCTCTAACGATGCCTCATTTCCAATCCATCCTAGTCATTGCTGCCAGAGCAGCTGGTTTCAGTGTCGATTGGCTATATGATGATTTACAATTAAGAACAATCATAGCACATTTATAAAGTACTTTAAGGTCTATAAACAATATAGTGTTATTAGTATCTCCATTTTATCTTCATTGTACAGATGAGGACAAAGGTTAAGAAAGCTAAAGGATTTGACCAGCATTGTGTTCGTCTTTTGTTGCCAAAGAAGACCATGCCATCAGAGAAATGATGACATGACTTGCGCTTGACTTTGTTTTGAGTGAAGGAGGGCTGTGCAGGTCACCAGCCTCACTTCTCCTCCAGAGCCATCTGAATCCACTAAGCTGATATTCCTCAGGATGACTGGAGATGGCCCAGGATGCACTGGGAGATCTTGGACCCATTAGACCAAGGTCTTTGCAGGTACTCACTTAGGGTGAGGCAATGCCTATTCATTGAATAAACCTGTTTAAGAAGTATCCAGGGCATGGCCCCCTTAATGAAGTCAAGAAAAACAAAGAGATCAAGAGTTAGTAAAGCACCTGAGGCAGGATTCAGACTCAGGTCTTCTTGGTTTGAAACCCAGAACTTTCATCCCTATACCACCAGTGCCTGGAACATAGTAAGTGCTTTAATAAATGCTTATTGAATTGAATTGAATTGTACATACTTGTTTCTTTTAAATCCTTGAGCAGTAGAGCAGTGGTGTCAAACTCAGACAGAAATGGGGGCTAGAAGGTCTTCAGGCTACATATTGACTCAGAAACCCACATATTAACATTATCTACACTCTATTGTACTTTTATTTATTTTGCTAGCTTTTTCATCTATTCAGGCAGCGTTCTGGAGTATTGGTGGCATAGCACCCTGGACTGAGTTTTTCAAACCTCTGAGTCCCTTAAATTGTTCTCAACAAGAGATTTGGGTGTGTTTTACAGTTCACAGCCACATACCCTGAGATGCTAGCAGTGAGAGCAAGAAGTTTTTTGTACTACACCACCATAGCTGAAACATGACTTTTGATATTAAATATGGCCACCTACAAATCTCACTCTAGCAACAAGGTTAATAAGTTGCTCAATCACTTAACAGTGTGATTTAAAGATGATTAAAGTTGCAAAGACTTCTTAAAGAGGCATTAGGAAAAAAGGAATAGTAAAGAGATAGTATTCACAGCCCTTCATTCTTCAATTCATGCAATCATTGTACAATGAAGTACCATGTTAATTCCTGAGATGCACTGATGTCGGTGTTCTAGCCATCAATGCTATGATGTCTGCCTGCCTTTCCTGGAACTCATGACCTGACATCAGTGAATGTTTGTTGCTTTCCCATCTTTAGTAACTAGACATCAAGTTGAATTAATATCAAGCCACATCTTAGTTTCATATTCAAGATTGACTCATTAATGATTATAACAGCAGCTGTGATAAACAGGTCGGACTGACCTGCTTAACTATCTGTAAACCAGCCAATATGATGTTTTCTTCCCATAACTAAATGGATCATAGTTACAAAGAAGTACTTGGAGAGACCTCAAGTTAAACCTTGGTTCGTGAGGAAGCTGGTTGTTTTCCCTAGTCCTTCACACCCATTCTGGGCTCTGTGATGAGGAATACTATATATTTTAAAGTGCATCTGTTGTGCTAATGCAGAGTTCAGAACACTCCAGTGAGGAGGTGGCATGCTTACATATGGCATCCATCACTACCACAACGGCTTGCAGCTAGAAACCACATTCCAAGAGAGCATGTAAATACTTGGAACGATGCGGGGAGTTTTCTGGGGTGTGATATTCATTCAGGGAGTCAGAGTTTTTGATGTTGGCAGCTTTCCATCTCAAGCCACCAGTATTCATTTTTCCTTTTCTTATTTTTACACTTGAGATCACAGATGTTATGGCTGAAACATTATGTAATTTGAATCCCCCTAAATGCAAGCTGTTTCCTTCATTGCACTTGTCTTCTGAGAAGGTCACGATTGCAAAGAGGAATGGAATTACACAATGACAAATTCACCACAAGGATGCCTGGACTTTACATTTGGCTTGTATTTTCAAGTCTGTACTCCGTACTTCATTAAATCCAGCCTACCAGTCAATGGAATTGTTATTGTTGTATATCTACTATATCATCAATGCTCCCAAAAAAGGGTCCAGGGTTTAAAAAATAAAAAGTATTAAATCAGGGCTTTGATGTGACTGTTAATCTCAGCCAGCTTAAGATATGTTTATTTATCCTTCCATCCTGAGAACAAGAGATGCAAAGAACACGTACAAACATCTTTGCCTCAGCCTGTTTCTCTATCATTGGCCCCTCATGTCTGAAATGTATTCTCTCCCCATTCCTGTCTTGTAGAACCCGTAATATCCTTCAAAGTGTATTCAGGTGTTGCCTCAGACAGAGGTCCTCCCCCTTCCAGTTATTAGGAATATATAAATTTTTTTGTATCACTTTGTATATTCTTAGTTATTACTTACTTGTATACATCAGGATCATAGTTTTAGAGCATTAAGAGACCTTGAAAGGCATCCAGTACAACTGTTTTGCTTTATACATGAGGAGGCTGAGGTCTATAGAATTAATAGTTTTCTGCAAAATCACACAGGTAAAACATGGTAGAGCTGGGATTTTAATTGAGGTCTTCTAAGTCAAAACCAGTGCTTTCTCTGTCGTATGACAGCTTGCCTTCCCTCAGTAGAGTATAAGTACCTCAAAGGCTTGTTCTCTCTTTATATAATCATTGCTTATCATGGTGCCTTGTGTCTAGCAAGTACCTAATAAATGTTGGCTGAATCAAACTTAATTGAAAAAGCAAAAGATCTAAGTTAAGAAGAATAACGACATCTTAGTTCCAGTACGCTCATCTTTTTGTGTGAGAGGAATAATACTGAAAGATGAGAATGGATGAATGAATAAATAAATGAACGGATGGATGGAAAATAATTTATTTAAGGGTTTATAATGTGCCAAACATTGTACTAATACTACGGATATAGACAAAAAAAGCAAGGAAGACCTGCTCTCAAGGAGCTCTAAACTGAGCTAATCGTTCTGAAAGTAATTTGGCCCGAGACACAAAAAGTCACTTTGGTTCATCAATATCACTATGAGGCAAATAGGTAAAAGATGTGAATGTGTGTAAATACAAAGCATTAGTTTTTGTTGCTTCTGCCTGTCACCTGAGGAATGACTAAATGAATTATTATTGATGAGTATTTGTAAGAAATATTGCCAAATGAAGTGAAAATACAAACTAGGAGAATAATTTATATAGTGACCACAATAATTTAAGGAAAACGAGCTTTGAACTATTCTGATCAATGCAATGATCAACCATGATTTCAGGAGACTTATGATGAAGGAGATGTAGAGTTAGAAGAGATCTCAAAAATCAGTTGTCCAACAACCCTCGTTTTACAGAAAAAGAAATTAAGGCCCAAAGAATCGAGGAAATTCTCCAAAGTCACACAGGTTTCATACAGCAAAAGTTAGAAGTGAAGCCAGCCCTGCTGACTCCAGAGTCATTGGTCTTTTCACTATATTATGCTTTCTTTCTATGTTTCGATTTGTTTTGATTGACACTCTAAATAGATGGATAGATAGATATTCATAGATACAGATATGTATGTGTGTGTATGTGTGTGGAGAGAGAGAGAGAGAGAGAGAGAGAGAGAGACAGAGACAGAGACAGAGAAAGAGACTTTTGTCACAGAGGATATGGCTTCTTTGGGTCAATCTTTGTGGTGCTTTATTTTGTATGTGCCCCTAGGAAGTCTTCTGCACTGGCCTATGTTGCCTGAGGGGTTAGACATAAAATGTAGTATAAGGCCAAGTAAGAGTATGTTACAAGATCAGTGGTAGCCCTATCCTTAACAACACCTTCTGAGCCCTTCCCTATTTCTTATTCTCTTGGGTATCAGGTTTTAACCAATTCTGGTGGTCAGCAATCACAGGACCCAGAGGGTGCACAAACACAGACTCAAAGAAAGTATCTATGAGCTAACAAGACAATCCAGAGATGATCCACTCCAGATCTCACCTTGCTCTCTGGTTCTCTTGCATTCTCCTCTAAGAACATGAGTGAGTGGTTTTATGGTATGAGGGACTTTTTGAAACATTTTCCCTGAAGGTGAGCAAGTTCAGATTTAACAAGCTAACTAGAGACAGCAGAGAGGATTTAGAAGGTAATGCCATCACCTAGATTACTGGCACTCTTCTGTCTTTCTACTTCCCATTTCAATTGCCATAAACATGATGCTTTTATTGATACTGCTGCCTCTTTAGGAATAGCAGTTTTCTGGAGGTTAATACTGTGTCAGGCACAACTAGATTAGTTCAGACTAAATGATTTTAAGGGAAGGTGGAAGACAAGGTTAGCCTCATGTGCCCAAATATTTTAAAAAATAGACATGTCTGTAGGATATTAAATGTGGGAAATTGCATAAAGTGTGTATGAACTCTTCATTATTCTCCCATCAGACCTCTAGCATTACCTTGATCCCTGTTTTTTAATCACTCTTTTTTGTATTTATTTAGTTTTTCATTTTTCCCAGTTACATGTAAAAGTCATTTTTAACATTTGTTTTTAAAACTTTGAGTTCTAAATTCTCTCTCTTCCTTCCTCCCCAACCCTACTCTCATTGTAGTTATACAGGTGTAATCCTGTAAAACATATTCATGATAGCCATGTTGTGAAAGAAAACAAAAAAAAAATACTGAAGAAAAATAAAGATATAAAAGCAAACTTCAATCTGTATTCAGACACCATCAGTTCATTCTCTGGGGATGAATAGGATTTTTCATCGTAAGTCCTTCAGAGTTGTCTTGGATAATTGTATTGCAGTCAATCACTCTTTGAATTCTGATCCTACTACCATTACTTGCAACCTTGGGCACTGACTTTTTCCTCAGTTCCACCAGTTCAGATCAATATAGTAATAATTCACCCTGTCCCAAGAGATCATACCTTCTACCCTGACTCTCAAGGATCATACCAGAAGGAGCAATATGGTAGCCTAAAATCTCATGAACTTTTTTTTGACTGTTGTATCAGACAATTGACACATATTGTCTTTTCTCTTCTAAAGCCCCAAACATCATTTGTGCAATGAGATAAAGATACTATCTATCCCCAAGTTCATAAGTTTCCCTCCCAAGACTTCTGAGTCCCTACAGATGTCCCTATGCTTCTTCTCTTCTTTAGTCCTCTGAGATTATATTTCATAATCACAAACTTAACTCTGCAGTCTGGATGCACTTTGGAAGGAGGAAATCAAAAGGGAATCTCAGAAAGTGAGAGCATAAGATTTACAGGGCATGTGAGCAGACTGGGAAGGGGGCAGGAAGTATTCTTCCCAAGTACAGAAGGAACAGTTTGATGGCTAAGTCAAACTTCTAAAATTGTCCATAAAAATGATAAATTTTGGAGAAGATAAAGGGGAAATTGGGACATTAATGCACTTTTGGTGGAGCTGTGAACATTCCAGAAAGCAATTTTGAACTATCCCCAAAGGGCAACGAAACTGTACATACCCTTTGATCCAGCATGATCACTACTAGGTCTATATTCCAAAGAGATCAGAAAAACAAAAACAGAAAAGGACCTACACCCACAAAAATATTTATAACAGCTCTTTTTGTGGTGGCAAAGCAATAGAAATTGAGGAATGTCCATCAATTGGGGAATGACTAAACAAGTTGGGGTATATGAATGTAATGGAATACTATTGTGCTATTAAGAAATGATGAGCAGTTTGTTGGTTTGTTTTTTTCAGAAAAACCCAGAAAGACTTACATAAACTGATGTTGACTGAAGTGAGTAGAACCTGGAGAACATTGTAACGCAATAACAGCAACATTGTGTGATGCTCAACTATAACTCTTCTCAGTCATCGAATAAACCAAGATAATTCCAAAAGACTCATGAAGGAAAATGCTATTCACATCCAGAGAAAGAACTATGGAGTCTGAATGCAGATTGAAGCATACTATTTTCACTTTTTTCATGGTTTTTCCCTCTTTTTCTCTTTCATAGCTAATGTGGAAATATGTTTCCACATATGTTTAACATGATTGCGCATGTATAATCTATATCAGATTGCTAACTGTCTTGAGGAGGAGGAGGGGAAAGAGGGAGGGAGAAAAGTTTAGAACTCAAAATCCTATAAAAATGATTGTTGAAAACTATCTTTACATGTAATTGGAAAAAATACTATTTTAAAATAAAATAAAATTGTCCATGGTTAGCAATGGTGATCTCCTTATTGATTTTGCCATGCTAGCATATGAAAGTTTCCATGATCTCCACAATGTTTATGATTTTTTCCTCCTGGCCAAAGATTATAATGCTTGCCATCCAAACAGTCTTAGCTATGCAGATGAAAATCTAGAATTCATTTTTGTTGGACCCAGTCTTGGAAAAGATACCAGCACCATTGCGTTTCAGAATGAACTTCTTGTCAGCAAATTCATCCCATAGATGGACTTGCAATAAGTGTTATAATGACATAGGAAGTCACTATCCTAACATGTGAACATGGGACAATCCTTTGTAACCAAATTGCCAGCTGTGAGTTGAAACAGCAAGATGCTTTTGCTTTGCCTTTCTCTTATTCTTAGTGATTCGAAACATTCTTTCATATAGCTATAAAAAAGTTTGCAATTTTTTATTGAGAACTATTTGTTCCTATTTTTGACCATCTAGTTTTGGAGAATAACTTACCAATGACTTCTTAACTGAAAAATATGCTTCCCTTTTCTCCTTATCCTTTTTGACTCCTCTATACCATTTGATATTGTCAACTATCCATTCCTCTTGAATACTCTCACCACTCTGGGTTTTCATAACATCACTCTTTCTTGTTTCCCCACCTAGGGATCCAACCCTTCTCAGTTTGTTTTTACTGGATCATCATCCATACCATGTTCACTTACTGTAGGCACAACCCAAAACTCTACCCTGTGTCCTCTACTTTTCCTCTCTGTTTTTGATGACATCATTAGCTCCTATAAGTGGAATTATGAGCTTGATAAATAATGCACAAATATATAGCTAGCCCTAGACGATCTTCTGATGGTCAGTCCCATATTACCAACTTGCCATAAAACATTTTACTTGGATGATGCATAGGCCTTTGAAACTCAATATGCCCAAAGTATAATTTATTATCTCTTCTCTTAAACTCAGCATTCTTCTTTTATGAAGTGGAAAAGAAAATGAGAGGAGGGCAAGGAAAGGAAGTGAAAAGGAGAAGAAGAGAGAAGAGGGGAGAAGAGGGTAGAAGAGGAGAGGAGGAGAAGAGGAGAGAAGAAGAGAGAAGAGGAGAGGAGAGAAGGGGAGGGAAAGGGAGAGGAAGGGAGGGGAGGAAAGAAGAGAATGTCCAATTTTGTGATGAAACTGATGTTAGGGAATATTTGTTACTTTGGTTATTGATAGCAATGTCACATTGTCACATCAAGAATATTTTTAATATAATTGACAAATTTTAATGAAAATGACAAAGTGGGGAGAATTGTATTGAATTTTGCACTGATAGAAATCAATTGATGTCAAAATAAAATTCAAATTTACAAACAGTACTTTAAAATGTGGTTTCTTATACAATTTGGACACATTGCATGGTTCTCAGAAAATCACTTGTATACAGAAATATAATAAGGAGCTAAATGCAGTTTTTCAAGTTGTTAAAAGAGTAATTGACCTTGCATTTTTTTAAAAATCCATTAAAAGGAAGCTTACTTGCAAAACTGTGCAATGATGTTGTCAGAGTTTAGGACAATCCTATTGTGAAATACGTTGACTTTCCCATACCAAAGACAATTGAGCACAAAAAAAGTTGCCATTTCTCAGTGATGATAAAAAAAGAGCTAAGCAAATTATTTTGATAACAAAATTTTCCTCTTAAAACTTACATATTTGATAGATTTTTTTTGAAAGAGTAAGTATTCTAAACAAATCAATGCGAGATCCTCAAATGTGTCATCTAATCTAGAAAGATCAATGACTACAGTGAGAGCTATAGGCAACAAAGCCTTTCTGCACAGCAGAGGCAACATTGCTAGGTGACACAGTAGCTAAATGGTGGACTCAGACTCAGGAGGACATGAGCTCAAACTCAGCATCATCCACTGTTAAATGTGCGACTGTGGGGTCACTGGATTTCCACTCAGTTTCAGTTTCATCATTGGAAAAATGGGCTAATAACAGGCCCTACTTCATAGAGTTGTTATAAGGATCAGAAAATGTAGGTAAAGCTTAGATGATCTTCTGATGGTCTGATGCTAGCCCTAAAGTATATAAAAGCTAGCTATTGTTAGTGAATGCCCACTTGGGTGTCAGAACATTTACACTTCCTTCTGTGACTGGTTTTCAGTTCCTAACCAGGCAGTAAAGAATAAGACTTTTGATTGGTTACCCAAGTCTGAAATGGACATGCATTCTTATGCACCAAGCAGTCAAGTCACTTACTCCTCCTTGCCTTGCTGTGATCAAGAGAAGACATGCTTTTAGCTTGTGGGTGAGAAGAGAAAGCTGGGGCTCTAATTAAACCCTAATTAAGCCTCTCTCTCTACACAGACACATATGGTTCATCATTTGGATCCCTCTTCTTTGCCTCTTTTTGTTTGTTCTTTCTCGTTTTTAAGTGAAGGAATATTGGACTACTCTTTGGTCTTGTGAATTTTTAAAGGTCTGCTGGAGTTCTGAGTGATAAGGCCATTCTGGATGTTATGGATATCCAAAACTTGGTGAAAAATAATGTCCCAAAGGACCTGTTTGACTCTGCACAGATGTGTATTAAAGGCAATGTAGAGGGAAGAGAGAGTGACTCATTTATCCATGATGCTTCATTGAGAAATGCACATGGTGGAGGGAACGTTTCATAACTATTGCTTTAAGGTTGGGTCCACTTTTCCCAAGAACTAAGGTGACAGAGAAGAATGTGACCCTGAGTGTTCAAGGAAATGGCATGTACTTCTTCCCATCTTCTCAGTAAATATCTCTTTGTAAAAGCTAATTTAAGTTAATTGGGTAAATGAAAATGACCTACTACTCACTGGAAGATATTAATCCTATAAGAGAGATTTTAACTACTAATGAGGGGCAGCAAAGTGGTACAGTGGATACAGCATCAAACTTGGGGTCAGGAAAATCTGAATTTAAATCTGGTATCAGACATTTATTAGTGTGTGACCCTGGGCAAGTCACTTAACGCCTATTTGCCTCAGTTCCTCTTCTGTCAAATGGGGGCACACTGGAGAAGGAAATGGTAAAATACTCCAGTATCTTTGCCAAGAAAAACCCTGTGGAGCCAGGTAGAGTTGGACATACTGAACAACATCTACTGTTACTTGTGATTCATATTGAAAACCTACGAAAATAAGGATTGGCGTTAGAAGAGAATATACTATCTTCTAACCAAGAAAGGAGAGCAACTGTCCCTATTCTTAATTCTTAGACCTTTTTGGTTTTGATCTCTACTAATTTCATTTTCATATCCTACTTTTTATGATACTTATTTGGGAATATAGCACATTTTGCTTATCTTTGTTGCCCTAACAATGAACCTTGAGCAGAAAAGACTTTCCATGAATATTTTATGAATAAGGAAAAAATTTCTGACCTTCACATTAGGTCAGTTTCAAGAACTGACTAATAACTCCTAGGGGATGTTTTAGCTAAATAAAAATTAAAAAAAAACTGTAAACTAAAAAGATGCCAACAACTGAGGAATTGCTGAATAAGCTATGGTATATGTATGTGAATGCTATGGTGACATAAGAAATGAAGAAATAAATAATTTTATGAAGACACGAAAAGATTTTTATGAACTGATGCAGATGAAGTAAGCAGAACAAGAAAACTGACTTATACCATATCATCAATTTGATAAAAATAAATATTTTGAGGACTTTTATAAATTGATGAAGAATGCAGTGAGAAGAACCAGGAGAATCATTCATATAATAACCACAATTCTAAAAGTGAACTTTTAAAGCTGTAAGAACTTTGATCAAAACAATGACCATTCGTGATCCCAGATGATCACTGATGAAACATACTATATGCTATTCATTACAGAAAGGTGACAGATTTAGGGTGCACAGTGAGACATACATATTTTTCCCATATAGCTATTGAGATTTATTTTACTAGACGGCATATTTTATGAGGAATTTATTTTTATTTTGTTTCATTTTCAATGAGATGGGAAAGGTGGAAGGGAAAAAATAAATTTCTGTTCATTTTAAGGAGAGGTGGGAAAGAGAATTAAGTACATGCCATTCAAGTTAAACTCTCCAAACTACTTCAAAATAACTCAACAGAAGGTTGGGCTGACGCATTTTTCCAACCCAAAATTTCAAAAATCTGACACTGGAGGATGTTGGAGTAGCCTGGTAGAGCTCAGTACAGTGGCAATCCTAGCTGTAGACCTTGGAGGGAGTGATGACAGCAGCAGTAGCAGCAAGCAACAGCAACAGTTTCAGGAGCTCTCAGGTCAGAGCCACTGAGAGGATCTGATAATGACTCAGAAAGAAATTGCAGCACATCCCTATGCTGGCACCGAGAAAAAAACTGGGCACTTTTCGACAACTCCATTGCCCATTATCCAATTCTAGTTTTCAGGTCAGAAAGGAGTGCTTACAGTCACAAGGGATCAAAGGTCCTGGTCACAGCTTCCGTACTGAGAAAGAGCAAGGTCTCTAGTTTTAGGTCACAGTTTCAGGGTGGAGAGGATCACTAGCACTTTGGGTGGCAAGGGAGCAGGGACCCTATCTGGGCAAACCAAGAGAGCAATGACTACACTGGGTCATATCACCTTGGAGGCTCTGAAAATGTACTAGCCCCTCTGCCCCACCAGAATTAGTTAGGAAAACAGTGGTGAAAAATCCTGAGTTTTGGGAGTATGGTCATTGCTCCCCACTCCCTGCCTGGGTGAGCATAGACCAATTTTAACATAAATTAGAAAGTTAAGAAGTAGGCTAAAACGACAACAACAACAACAAAAACAATAAAAAGTAACCCAACCATAAAAAAGCTACTAGTATGGCAGGGGAAGCTAAAAATACAAACAGAAGAAAACTATCAAAGAAAAATGCATATTGGACACAAGCCCAACAGGAATTCCTGGAAAAGTTAAATAAAGACATATTTAAAAGAGAGAGAAATATTTTTAAACAAATGAGAGAAGTAGAAACAAAGAAAAAAATAAAAGCAATGCAATAAAAATAAGAAAAGAAAATCAAAGTTTGGTTTTTAAAAAGGCACAAATAATAGCACAGAAAATAACACCTTCAAAATAGAATTGGCCAAATTGTAAAGAAAATACAAAACCTTACTGAAGAAAAGAACTCAAAAGAAGCAGAACTGAATAAATAGGAAAAGAGGTACAAAGCTTCAGCGATGAAAATATCTCCTTAAAATTAGAATTGGTCAAGTTGAAGTAAATATATATATTCTATATATTACTCTATCTATCAGTTCTTTCCCTGGATGCAGATAGTGTCTTTCTTCACATGGCCTTTATTGTTAATTTGTATATTTATAGTAGACAAAATAACTTATTTGCTGCAAGTGATTCTTAAAACAATATTTTTGTTGCTATACACAGTGTTCTCCTGGTTCTGCCCATTTCACTCTTCATTACTTCATCAAAGTCTTTCTATGTTTTTTTCCCTAAAATCATTGAGCTCCTCATTTCTTATATAGCACAGTACTATTCCATCACATTCATATACCACCACTTGTTCAGTCATTCCCTAGTTGATAGACATCCCTGCAATTTCCAGTTCTTTGCCACCAAAAAGACAGGCTGCTATAAATATTTTAGAACATGTAGGTTCTTTTCCTTTTTCCTTGCTCATCTTTGGAAGCAGACCAAGTAGTGGTATTGCTAGCTCAAAGGGTATAGGTTTAATAACTCTTTGGGCATAATACCAGATTGTTCTCCAAAGTGGTTGGATCATTTCACAATTCCACCAATGAACTAATGTCCCAATTTTTCCACATCCTCTCCAACATTTGTCATGTTCCCCTTATATCATTTTAGTCAATATGATATATTTAAAATGATATCTCAAAGTTTTAATGTTCTGCATTTCCCTAATATACAATGATTTAGAGAATTATTATATAACAATAAATTGTTTTCATTTCCTCGTTGGACAACTGCCTGTTCATATCATTTGACCATTTATGAATTGAGGAGTGACTTGTATTCTTATAGATTTGACAAAATTCTTTACATATTTTAGATATGAGACCTTTTGTCTGATAAACCGCCTATAAAGTTTTTTCCTTAGTTTTCTGCTTTCCTTCTAATATTGACTATATTTGTTTTATTTATTCCAAACTTTTTTAATTTAATGTAATTGAAGCTATTCATTTTATATCTAGCTTTGCTTTCTATATCTTGTTAGCTGAACAACAAAAAGTAGCAGGATATAAAGTAAATCCACATAAATCATCAGCATTTTTATATATCATAAACAAAACTCTGCAAGAAGAGATAGTTTTTAAAAATACCCTATTTAAAATAAGTCTAGACAGTATAAAATACCTGGGCATACATCTGCTAAAACAAACCTAGGAAGTATTTTTAAAAATTATTTTTAAAAAACTTTATACAAGTAAAATCAAATTTAAATAATTGGAGAAATATTAATTGTTCGTGGGTAGGCAGGGCCAATATGATAAAAATGACAAGTTTACCCAAATTAATTTATATATCTGTCATATTCATTAAATTACCAGAAAATGTTTTTACTGAATTAGAAAAAAATAATAAAATTATTTAGAAAAACAGAATAGCAAAGGAAATAATGAAAAAAAGTGTGAAGGAAGGAAGTTTAAGCAGTCTCAGATTTTGAACTATATTATAAGGCAGTAATTATCAAAACTATCTGGGACTGGCCAAGAAATAGAAAGGTAGATCAATGGAATAGAGTAGGCATTCAATTTACAGCAGCAAATAAACATGATTACTTTGTGTTTCACAAGTGTAAAGACTTAAGATTTTAGTATAAGAATTTATAATTTGGTATAAATAAGAATTTAGTATAAGAATTTCAAGAATGCTGGAAAAACTAGAAAGTAGTATGGCAGAAACTGGGTATGAACCAGTTTCTTGCACCATTTACTGAGAAAGGTCAAAATGGATACATAATCTAGATATAAAGAGAGTTCTTACAAGAAAATTTGAACATGGAACATATTAATACTCAGATATGAAATGGAATATGAAACTATGGAATATTTATTACACTTCAAAAACATTTAGAAAGACTTGGTTTCCTAGAAAACTAGAAAGACATATAGGAATCGATGCAGAGTGAAGCGAGCAAAGCCCTAAGTCCAACTTATGCTGTAACAATGACGTAAAGATGGACATTTCTGAAATATTTAATAACTTCAATCAATGCAATGACTAACCACAGTTTCAGAGGACTCATGATAAAGTATACTACCTATACATCACTTGGAAAAGAGGTGGTAGGCTGCCTTTCAGAAACCTCAAACTGGATATTCAGAACTCAGTATGTCCAAAACAGAGCTCATTATTTTTCCCCCTAAATTTTCCCTACTTTGTATTTTTTCCTATTCTTGTAAAGGGCAACATCATCTTTCCAATCTCTCAGGTTCACTACCTGTGAGTCATCCTGGACTCCTCACTCTCTTTCACTCGCCACATACAGTAAGTTGCCAGCTCCTCTCAAAATATCACTTTTGCAACATCTTTTAATGCGGTCCCTTTTCTCCCCTGATATTGCCACCACCATAATGAAGGCCTTCATCACTTTACACCATAATTACTACACTACGTTCCTGATGAGTCTACCTGTCTCAAGTATCTCCTCACTCAAATCCATCCTCCCTTCAGTTAACAAAATCATTTTCCTGGAGTGCAGGTTTGAGCATGTCAAGATGCCATCCCACACCCATCCCCACCCTGCTTCGCTCAATAAACTCCAATATCGCCTCCAGGACAAATAAAAAAAAGTTTTGTTTGACTATGAAAGCCTTTCATAACCTAGTCTCCTCTTGCCTTTCCAGTCTTTTTACACTTAACCCTAAACAGGTACTCTTCAGTCCAGTGGTACTGAACAGGATATTCCATAAACAAGACACACTTCATCCCTTGTCTACCTACAGGCATTTTCTCTGATTGTCCCCAGTGCCTGGAATGCTCTCCCTCTTCTACTGAAACCAATGACCTCTCTTCCTTCCTTGAAGTCCTAACTAAAATCTCACCTTCTACAAGAAGCTTTCCTCAACCTCTCTTCATTTCAGATCCTTTCCTCTTGTTCCTTCCTATTTGTATTTGTTTTATATACATACATACATATATATAAATTATATATACATTATATATGTATTTGTTTTATATACATACATATATATAAATGTATACACACATACATTATATATATATAATATATATATATGTTTGCATGGAGTCTTCCCCATTAGATTGTATGCTCCTTGAGTGTAGAGACTGTCTTGTCTTTTTTTGCCTTGGACATAATCACAATAAATGTTGATTGATTGATTGACATGCAACATGAGACACACACACACACACACAGCCAAGATAGGAATTTGTTTTGCTTGACTAGACTTATTTTGTTAAAATAATTTAGTTTTTCCTTTTTCTCCCTTCATGCAGAGGAATGGGAACATGAGAAGGATAATTGATAATTGAAAAAATAATTGAGAATTGAGAAAAATTGACAATTGAAAAAAATTTCCCCATATAGAAAATAAGGAGATTGGACTTACTGACCTCTGTGAGCCTTTCTACCTCTAGACCTAGGTTCTTGATAATTGAAAAAATATTTAATAACAGGAGTTTAGACAAGATGGTCTCTGAAATCCTCTCAACTCTAGGTATCCAGCCCTGTGGTCTCAAAGATTTAAGGTTTAAGCTGGAGATTTCTCCCTGACATCGGGTCTGCATTCCAAGATTTGCATTCTGATCACTTCTTAAAAAGCATAATTTCTTCTCAAATAGTGTCCAGGGAATGATGATCTTTTTCATTAAATCTAAGAGGCAGTATAATATAATGCAAAGGGCAATGGATTTAAATTCCTGCAACCTGTATTTCAATTTTCATTATAGCAGTTGGTAGCTATGTAAAACCTAGGCAAGTATTTAATGCCTCTGGGCCTCAATTTCCTCATTGTAAAATAAGGGAATTGAATTAGGTGATATCTTAGGTCCTTTCATAAGGGAATTCTATTATCCATTTGCTGTGATGGAAAGATCTAGGTTTCCTTAAATTCATACCAATGTAGCAGGAGGCAGCTAGGTGGCACAGTGGATGGAGAACCAGGCCTAGAATCTGGAAGATCTGAATTCAGATATGATCTCTGACACTTACTGACTGAGTGACTCTGGACAAGTCTCTTAATCCTGTATGGTTCAGTTTCCTCTTCCATAAAATGAGCTGGAGAAGGAAATGGAAAATCACTTTAGTATCTTTCCCAAGAAAACCCCAAATGGGACAAAAAAGTCTCTCTGTAGGGAAATTAGCATTGCTAGCCTTTCCATGGGCTTCTCTGTCAGGGGAAGAAATTAGTCTTTCCTCTTCCCAGGAACAGTTTTTATGACTATACCACAGAGCAGTGAGAACATGAGTTTGCCTAGGCAAACCTGAGACTAGATTTCAAGTCCTTGGCTATCTTTTCTGCTTTGTATTTCCCACCCTTAGCACAAGTGACTGAAAAATAGTCTTTAGGTAGAACTGATGGTGGCCATTTCTAGTCCTGGTAGCTGCCTTGTGAGCTCAAGGCAGCTTAGGTGACTGACAATTAGGAAGACCTGACTTCAAATCTGTGTGACTGTGTGACGTTGGGCTTAACCTCTGCTTGCCCTAGTTTCCTCAACTGTAAAATGGGAATAATTAAATGAGATAATATTCATAAAGTGCTTTGCAAACCTTATAGTTATAATTAGTGTTAAAAATAGCACCTACCTGATAGGGTGCTGTGACAATCAAATGAGATAATATTTATATTTAGCACAATGTCTTGCACATAGTGGGTGACTAACAAATACGTGTTTGTTTCCTTCTTTCCTCCCTCCCTCTCTTCCTTCCTTTCTTACCTCTTTCTTTCTTTCCTTCCTTTCTTACCTTTTTCCTTCCTTCCTTCCTTCCTTCCTTCCTTCCTTGTCCTAGAATTCCTAGGTATTGACTGACCAGAGGTAGTGTTCTTTGCAATTACACCCCTCTTAAAAAAAGATAATCACTGCCAGGAGGATGAGCCATACCCTGGCTGGTCAAAGGACTTGAATCTAAAATTGCTGACTACCTAATAAAGTCCCATAAATCTTCCATGGGCCTTTCTCACCCCCTGGAATAGTACCACAGAGTGAAACAAACTGTTTCATATATTAAGAATTGTGTTAATATGTAGTTATACTTTGTGTCTTAAGTCTTCATTTGTGATGGAGAGAATAAATAGTTGTCCTGCTCTTGAAATATATATACTGCTTTGTACTGTGAATACATTTCTAGAAGGTACAGTATCCTGTTAATACTGTTTCTCCCTCTTTTAGGGAAAACCCTAGACATGAGCCAAACAAGAAATGTTTCCTGTAACTCCCAGGTGGGGGCAATAATGAGCCAAGAGTGTGAAGAGAAAACAGCCTGCGCCCCCTGTCCTTGAGACCAGCCTCCCCTTAGACTTGAACCCTGCCCAAGGGCAGGCATGAAGGCAGAGCTATTTGGGAGAGAGGGTGGCCCCTGGGTTTCAGGCCATATCAAGAATTTCAATTTCTTAGTAAGGATTTCCTAACACCCCAACCTACACTGGCAACTGCCTCTGGTAAGTTATACCACAAGATCCTTTGCTCTTCGGGACACAGCTCTCTGCAGTCCTCTTGAAAGCAAGATTTAAGAAACAGGAAGCAAACTTGCCAAGGGCAACATGAAAAGGGAAAGTTGGAAGGGAGCAGAGTTTGTGAGAACAAAAGAGATAATGTTAGAAAAAGGGAGAAAAGGTGAGTAGAGAAGACGGGAAGCCAAGTAAGTAAGAGGGAAGTTAGAACTGAGAGACTCTGAAGAACCAGTCAGGAGAAGAGAGGACAATGAAATGAAGTCCAATCTCCTTTAATAAAAATAGCTAGAGTACATCCTCAAGGGGTGAGATTTGGTCCAGGGAACTCCTTAGAATTCTCAAAAAGCCACAAAGAGGTTGGGATTTAAGGGTAAGTATAGGGCAAAGAAAAAAAAGTCTAATGACTTGGATTTAGATCTTTAAGAAATGTCCAATCAAAATCAAATAAAATCAATAAATATTTCTGGAGAATATACTGTGTGAAAGGCAATGGGCAAGGTTCTCTAAGAATGTTTCATCTTATTGGTTTCCATTATGAGATATAGTCTTATAACCTTGAAGTCCAAACTAGAATCTTAGAACTTCAGATTAATCCTTGGTTGATGGGTTTCTGTGTCCTGGAAGGCATTTAATTTCTCTGTGCTTCATTCGTCTCTTTTTAAAGGGAGAATATTTATTTTTTGCCTAATTTGTATTATCTAATCATACCTGGTCCCGAATTGCGGTAAGATACTTCTATTTCTCCTCAAGCAATTTGCTGTCAAACTTTCCACATCAGGTTTTCCAAATCTTCTCATTTTTCTGCAAACCTCCCATGGCATTTCACCTCTCCCCTTTCAGCTAAGGACTTTGTCTTATACTTTAAAAAAAAAATGAAGAAGCAGAGGAGAAGGAGTTTGGGGAGGAGGAGGAGGATGGGATGAGCTATAGGAATGGACATGTCAACCGAGGGTATTTTTTTTAAGGATGGAGGAAATATGGATGTGTTTTTAAGCAGCAGGAAATGAGTCAGTAGATAAAGAAGAGATTTGAGATTAGAGAGAGAGAGAGTGGCAATGATAATGGGGGCAATCTTTTGGAGAAGGTGGAAGGTACAGGATTGAGGCATTTTGTAGAGAGGCTGATCTTAAAAAGGAGAAAGCACCTTCTTATGAGAAAATAAGAACCGTCTTCATTTCTTTATCTGAACAAAAGGAGTGAAGCCATCTGAGTGCTATGAAATGAGGAGTGGTCTTTTACCAGATTTCCCTTCCTCCTCATCCTCATCTCCCTCCTCATCTTCCTCCTCCTTCATCTTCTTCTTCTTCTCTTTCTCCACCTCATCCTCTTCTTCCTCTTCTCCCTCCTCTTCATCTTGACCTCTTGGTTTCCCTGGCTTCCTTCAACTTCCAGATAAAATCCCAACTTCTACAATAAGCTTTTCTGAATCCCTCCTAATTTAGTAAGTGCCTCTTTCTGTTTATTATTTCCAATTTATCCTGTGTATTCTTTGTTTGCACATAGGTGCTTATATGTCATCTCCTCCATTAGACTATGAGCTCCTTGAGAGCAGGAGCTATCTTTTGGTTTTCTTTATATCCCCACTCCTTAGTACAGTGCCTGGCATAGTAAGTGCTTAACAAATACTTATTGACTGACTTACTGACTGAATATGTCCTTGCACAAAGAAGAAGGACAAATACTAAAGAGAAGTAAATAAAGATGAGGACTTCAAAAAGTCATTGAATTTAGCAGTTACTAGACTACTTGGTGACCTTATCAATACCCAGATTACCTTCTTTGAATATTACAAACTGACTATTCTGCAAAAATTAACCTGTTCAGATGAAGGTTTCACACTTTCTTATTTATCTTAATCCTACTCTAGGTGCTAAAGAGAAATAAGGCAGATGTGGAAAGAAGTTACAGATTCATTATGAATCTAAGAAAACAGAGGCAAATAAGAAAATATATCTACAGCTAGAAGGACCTTCTGAGGCCAATAAAGCCAATCTCATTTTATATATAGGGAAACTGAGGACCAGGGATCTCAAAGACTTGTCCCAGGTCACACAGGGAGCCAAAGTTGAGATTTAAACCAAGATTCACTATCCACTGAACCACACTGGGCCAGCAAGATCACATGGCTAGCTGAAACATACTAAGGAACAAAAACAAAAGATTTACACTCCCACAACAGGAATGAACACCGTCTCATGTCTGAAGAGTGCAGTTAGGTATCAGAATGGATAGAATGCAATGCCGAAGCTTTCAAAATGCTTTCATTTTGAATCCTGCCTTGATATATGTACTAACTGTGTCACCTTATGCAAGTTACCAACCTCTGTCTGATTCAGTTTCCTCATTTGTAAGATGAAGATAGTAACAGCACCTACTTCACAAGGTTGTCATAAGGATCAATGAATGAACATGGGTAAAGTGTTTGGGAAACCTGAAAGCACTATCTAAATGCTAACTGTTTTCCAAGGAAAGGTGAATTCCATAACGGCTCTTTCACCAAACAATGAATTAAAGAAGTGTGAAGAGATCAGGAGGTCCCAAACTGTACATGTTAATTTGTTCATAGTTCTCCATAAGGGTTGGCTCCAGGGAGGAGTCAGGGAGAATTGGGTAATGGAGCATTCCTGCCCAGCAGCAGCATGGTAGAATGATTCTCTCCTTGCCAGTCCACACAGCAGTATGGCCATGTTCATATTCATTATTCAACAAACTCTTGGCAGGCTGCCCTTGGAACAGGGAAAGCCCCAGTTACAAGAGCAGAAGGAAGACAATGAAAGGCATTTTACAAGGTTCTTACCTTCTTGCCCTTTCGGCACCACCCTCCCTCTCCCTGTTGACTCAGCATTCAGGCTTGCCCTTTCGTCACGCCTGTCATCCTCCTCCCTCTAGTAGGATGAATCAGGAGCAAATGGTTATATACAAGCCCTGCTAAGTTAAATTACCTCAGAATCTAGGTTGGGTGATATGTATGTATAACTCAGGTCATGGACCTAGAGCCAGAAGTAACCTCAAAGACTGGCTAGTCCAACCTCCTCACTTAACAGATGGGGAAACTGAGAATCAGGAAGATTAAAAATGGCTTGACTAAGTTTGCACCAGCGGTAAACAGCTGAGATGGTATATACACCAGCTATTGCAGTTCCAGAGCCCATGGTCTTTCTACTGCACTGCTTCCCAATAATTCCTGGATTTCTAGAATATTGGATGCTGGCTCATTCAAAGTCACCCATTCAGCAAGCCTCAGAAAGGAGATTTAAATGCAAATCCTCTACCTCCATGACCACTCTTCTTTCTACCATTCCACATTGGCTCCCATCAACCAGTGGCAACTGGACTCTACTATTACCCTGTTATCTTTTATAAAGATCAAGGTTCCATACCTCCAGTTCCAATGTAGGGAAGTGAAATCTAAATTGAAAATCCAAAAGCACATGTCCTCTGCTGAGATTAATAGTGTTGGGGCAGAAGAAGGGCACCCCAGCCTCCATATATAACAATGACAAAGTAACAGGGAGATAGCCGCCCTCACCACCCTCCTCCTTAACCTCCCCTGTTGTGAAATAGCCACATTTCCTGCCACCAGATACACGTGCCTGGCTGTTAAGAGCAGTAGGGATCGACTTGGTCGACTGGCATCTTTCAGGCAGCGGGCCAATTCGCCGCTGAGGAGAGAGCTCACAAGCGTGCTGCTAAGTGTTTTTCGTATTATAATGACATATTTCTGTGACCATCCTCTGGATTGCCAAATGAGCAGCACTTTCGAGGTATTTCAGCCCTCCCCAGTAAGCTGGGACTGATTTTTAAGGCCATTAAGAAAGGGGAGAATGTGCTTCTCTTCTCAGTTGCTCTAGGGTCACAGCGTAATTGTGTGGTGGGACAGACAAGGCCCTGGAGATGGCGTGACAGTCACTTCTCATTACCTCTCACTCGGCTCATTACGTTTGTAGACAGCATTTGCCCATGTGTGGATACTTCTATTACCCAGAAGAGTGCAATGTGCCAGCTTCCAAAGGGGAGAGAAGACTGTTCGTGTCAAATGTATGCCTGTCTTCCTCTGACAGCTCTTGCCAAATGAAAAAATGCCACTATGGCCTGTCCAGGAGTATATTAGGAGTAAAAATAAATGGGAGTGGGAGGGAGGAGGGGCAGGGGTGTGGAATTATCCATCTTCTGGGCCTATATTCAGTGTGGTATTATATGTATTAATATATACAGAGTCCAATAATATGCCAAGTAGCACCCAAAGAAAGGAAAGCTTCAACTATTCATCCATTAATAAGAGAAGTCAATTAGCAGATATAATATAAAGAGATGATGTATTCCCTGTTGGACATATGAGTTTAGTACTCATATGAACCTGAGATTCCCACAAATATACATCTGTTCATCCTTCAATGCCAAAGACTATGCCATCAGAGAAATAATGAAGTGACTTGCACTTGACTTTTTGTTTTGAGTGAGAAAAGGCTGTGCAGGCCACCAGCCTCACTTCTCCTCCAGAGCCATCTGAATCCAGTTGCCAGATATTCATCAGGATGACTGGAGATGACTCAGAATGAGGCAATTGGGATTAAGTGATTTACTCAAGGTCACACAGCTAGTGAATGTCAAGTATCTGAGTTGAGATTTGAACTCAGCTCCTCCTGGTGCTCCATCTACTGCACTCCATCTAGCTGCCTTCCCACAAATATATAGCCTAATAAATGTAGAGTAGAAAGGGACCTCAGAGGCACTGAGAGTCTATCCCATCTCTGGAAACTGAGTTAATTGACTTGTCCAAGACCACCCAGGTAACTTACAAGTCTCAGAGGTCAGATTAGAACCCAAGTTCTCTGATGCTAGAGCCAACTGCTCTTTGCTCTGTACTATGGTAGCTTACTTTAGATTTGAATACAAGATGAACTGAGTTGTTGAGTTTATAAAGAAGGCCATATACATTTATGGGAAATATGAATTTTGAAATTTCCACAAGAGTAATGCAGTCCAAGAATATCCCATGTAAAGAGCATTGTAAGCTCTTTGAGGACCAGAGCTGTGTTTTTGTTTGCTTGAAATATCTTTGCCTTACAAAGAGAAAGCTCATAATAAGTGCTTGCTAAGTCAATTTTGTTGTATTTAGAGGCAAAGGACTATGTCAGAAAGACACTAAACTTGGAGTCAGACCTGGACTAGAGCCACTTCTTTTCTGGGTCTTTGTTCCTTTCCCTGAAACACTGGAATAATACTTGCCCTTGCTGCCTCACAAGGCTCACATGAACATAAAAATATGAATCCCTGAGAAGAGAATATTTAAGGGAGGTATGACCACTGTTTTCATTTATTTCAAGGGCAGTCCTATGGAAGTGGGATTAGATTTGGAGAAAGTACAGGGAGGAAGAGTTCAGTTAAACAAAAGCCCTTCCCAGGTGATAGAAAAGCCACCTACTACCAATGACCTCAGGAAGCACTATGTTCCCTATCACTAGAGATCACTGGATCACTGGAGGTTGGATGATTGGTTGTCTAGAATGTTGTCAAGTGGATCCTTTCCCAAATATGGGTCACACTGAAAGGCATGTCATAATCATTCTGACTTGCATATTCTTCTATAGAGCTAGATATCAAAGTTAGAGTCGCATCAATAAACATTTATTATTTACAAATAAGCACTTCCTATGTGATAGGCATCTAGGTGACACAGTAGATAGGGCATTGGGCCTAGCATCCGGAAAACCTGAGTTCAAATCCGGCCTCAGACATTTACTAGCTGTGTGCTAGGCAAGTCTCTTAACATGGTTTACCTCCTCAGTTCCTCATCTGTAAAATGTGCTGGAGAAGGAAATGGCAAACTACTGCAGTGTCTTTTCCCAAATAGAGCCAAGAAGAGTCTGACATGACTGAAAAACAACTCAACAACATGTCAGGCAAAGAAAGATAAAATAATACACCTTGACCTCAAGGACTTCATATTCTCATTTCAGAGACAACATGCAAGTAACCATGGACAAACAAAATTCATGTGCAGGCTAACTTGAAAATAATATCAGAGGAAAAGCACTGGAGTTAAGGGAAGATCAAGGAAGGTTTTTGTAGAAGATGACATTTCAGCATAGACCTGACACCAAAAGGCAGATGTGAGAAGAGAGAAGCTGATGAAATGGTTAGCCCAGAAAAGGACTGGCCTTCCAGGTCAGATGAGGCAACGGGTTCTAAGTAAACATCAGATATTATTACTCTACTATATTTCAGACCTGTGTTTTCATCAGAATAGGGAATTATAAATATGGGGGAGGCAGTCTGGGAGAGTACAGCTTGGGTGAACTGAACTTGGGTATTATATATTATCCAGATGAAATTGGGTCAGTCATTCAATCTCTCTAGGTCTCAGTTTCCTCATCTGTAAAATGAGGATGTTGAATATGATGACCTTTCGAGGTCTAAATCTAGGATCCTGGTAAGGTAGCTCCTACTAATTTAAATCAACCAAAAAATATATTTATTTAAGGACCTTCAATGTGCCAGACACTCTGCCAGGGGCTAGAGATACAATGACAAAAATAAAACATCCTCTTGCCTTCAAGGAGCTTTCAACTGATCATGCCCCCACAGGGGCTGGACAAGGTAAGAACATTAGTATCCTAGCTCCTCTCCTTACCAACACACTTAGCATAATTTTTCTTCCTCCTTGTGCTCACAACCCAGCTCCATCTCTCTTCATGCCTATCTCTCTCCTCACTCATTTCCAGCTCCCCAGAAAAGAGGAAAGGGTATTCATTTCCTTCTTTCAAGATAAGCGACTATTTCTGCAAGTCACAGCCTTAGAGAACTGGCCAGAGCACAGCAGTGTTATAGGACTTAACAGTCTCACATTTAGTCAGTCTACAAGCATTAAGTACTTATTAAGTTCCACACATATGAAGAAAAACAAAAATATGACCTCTGCCCTCAAGGAGCTCACCTTTTAATGGAGAAGGCAACATGTCAAACACAGTACATACAAGATACATCCATTTAAAATGGAAAGCAATCTCAGCAACAAGGCATTCACAGTGGAGGACGTGGAGGGTATGAGGTAGCTGGGGAAAGGCTGTCCTGTATTGAATGTCTCTAGCACTGGCTGCCTCGGTTGTTAGAGTGTTGTTGCACAAAGGGGTGACAAACCTCAGCTAGCCACCTAAGTAAAGAGATAGAGAGACAGATAGATAGATACACATATGGATGTGTGGATGTGTGTATACATATACACATACACATACATACACATGTGTATATAGGTATATATGTACGTGTATATACACACATGGTTGGTTGGTTGTTGTCTGCTCTCAAAGAGGACCAAAATGACATCACCATGATAAAGTGAAGTTTCTACGTGTATGACTGTGACTGATCAGACCAACATAAACTTGGAATACTGTACCACAGATTGGGCACAAAGTCCGTGTGAACATTTTGGGTAGTTACTCCAAATTTTGGCATCCTACATTTCCTTTGTGCTGTTTCAATTCTGCTTTGCTCATAGAGCACAACTCCCTTTCTGATGTGGGCATGCCATGCTGGGTGGGCCTGTGCCAGTGTCTCCCAAGCTGCAGTCAAATCCAAAGCTCTTGAGAGAGACCTTGAGAATGTCCTTGTATCTCTTCTTCTGACCACAGTGTGATCACCTACCCCATGTAAGTTCTTCATAAAACAGTCTTTTTGGCAAGTGTACATTTTGCATTCAAACAACGTGGCCAGCCCATCTGAGTTGCGCTCTCTGAAGCATAGTTTGAATGCTTGGCAGTTCAGCTCAAGCAAAGACTTCAGTGTCTGATACCTTATCCTGCCAGGTGATCTTCAGAATCTTCCTAAGACAGTTCAAATGGAAGCGATTCCATTTCTTGGCATGGCCCTGGTAGACTGTCCATGTTTTGCAGGCATATAACAATGAGGTCAGCACCACTACTCTGTAGACCTTCAATCTGGCAATCAGTCTAATACCTCTTCTCTCCCAAACTTTTCTTCAGAACCTCCCAAATGCTGAGCTACCTCTGACAACGTGTTACACATATATACATGTGAATATGTATATGTACATATATACGCATATATGTGTATATATGTGTATATGTGTATCTATATATAAGAAAGAATTATATATATGTACATATAAAGTGTATATATATATATATATATATATATATATATATATATATATAAAATAACTAGGTAGCTCCAAATAAAGACACCCTCTTTCCAATGTAGATTAGCACATGCTCTGCATCTCAGACTTGGAGAATGACCTAGACATTACGACACATCATAATAACTGACTGGAATTTTCTTTTTTGCGATTTTATATACATTATACTATTACACTCTCATAACAACCACATGAGTCAGGTTCCACAGGAATTGTTACTCCTCATTTTACAGATGAGGAAACTGAGGCTTGGAGAATGTTATGTGATCTATCAATAGCTGCTGTGTGCCAGGCACAGGATTCAAATTCAGGTCTCCTACTACATCTAACATTCTGTGTAATAAGAATAAATAGTCTGCATTTATATAGTGTTACTAGTGCCCAGGCACTGTGCTAAACACTACAATATTATCTTGTTTTATTTTCACAGGTAGGTAAGATCATGATCCCCATTTTTCAGCTAAGGAAACTGAGACAAATATGAGTTGAGTGACTTGCCCAAGACCATACAGTTATTAATTGTCTGAGGCAGGATTTGAACTTAGATTTTCCTGCATTCCAGTTCAGAGCTCTGTGGCTAGCCACCTAGCTACCTCTATATTATGCTGTCTCCATACATTCATTCTTTCCTCTAACACATCTCCCCATCTGCTTTCCAATGAAAGTAAAGGGTATATACCCTTACTCATTATTCCCCCCACCCCACCCACTTGACTTCATGGTACCTCTCTAGGATGGATAATATATGTCTATTTGTTCAATGATTATTCAAAAGACTATGAATTTACCAGGAGAAGAGGGGAATGAAAGGGTCAACAAATGGGTAGACCACACAAGGAGCATGGTGAAGTAGACAGAAAGCTGGTTTCAGAGCTAGAAAACCCAGGTTCCAGTCCTACCTTGGAAACCTTCTTGTCATGGAGCTCTGATCAGCTTACCTAAATTCTCAGTGCTCTAGGAAATTCTCTAACACTAAATTTCAAAGAAGGTGCCCCAGGGACTTTCCTTACCCTATTACAAAGAATTCACAGGTCTGGTACCTATCCTATATACTTCATTGGTATTTTCACTCGTCAGTTGTCAGCAATCATCTCTATGCAGCCTTGTCTTGTGGTTAGAGCAGGAGGACCTGGGGTCAAGGCAAACCCACTGGGCCCTTGTCTTTCTCTACCATTACCTCACTGTGTGTGGCCTTTGGAGAGGCATTAATCCTTTCTTTGCCTTGCTTTTTTTTTGGTGTTGTTTTTTTCCATTTGTTTAGGAACACACATCACCTTCCTACCGCACATGGATGTTTGAGAGGATTAATGAGATAACCAGCCTTGGGAGCTTCAGGGCAACATGGAAAAACTGACAGCTTTAATGTATCTCCTACCCCCATGAAAATACTTTAAAAATAAACAATTTTTTTAGTTGGATTTACAATTAGTCAGTCTGGCAGCCTGTTTCATCTGAAAACAGAGTACAAGTTAAGAGATTGGAATTGAAGGAAAAAAAATACACTTTAGTTCCTGAAGATAAAACCAGATACTTACCTGCAACTGAAATTCTGAGAGAGGTTCTTCAGGGTAAAAGCCATTTACTTTAGCAATCCTTTCATTTATTTATTTATTTGGGAATGTAAACCTCCCCACACTTTCTAAATTCTTCCTGTTGAGAAAGGATGTGAGATGTCACATTTCATTTTCTCATCAGACTCTAACTATGAAATAATCATATATGGCATCTTCATCTCATGTCTCAGTTATCAGTGGGCCTTTACAGGAAAGGGAAAGAGTCAAAACTGGTAAGGGGAGGAAGGGGGGATGTAAGTTAAGATTACAGATTTCAAGAAAGTGCTTGATGAAAGGGGAGGGGGAACTCAGAGGTTTGTCTTTCCTTTAGCCTTTTCCTTTAGAATTATTATGTATATTTCTTTAGCATTGATGAAAAAGAACTTGGTTTAATGAAGAGGGAATTAGCCTCAGAGTCAAAGGTCTTACCTTTGATGCATACTACTTACAGTTGTGTGACCCTAGGCAGGTCACTTAACCTTCTCAGTGTTCTAAGGAATTTTATTCCAGCTCTAGAAAAGATAACCTCCATTGGCAAAGATTTCTGCACCCAGGACTTGCCACTACTAATGAAATCATAGTCCATTTTCTATCTCCATGCATCTTTCTTTAAAATCCACATGGCATGACTTATTAGGAACAAAATGTTTATGATCTCCTACAGTCATGTCCAGATTCCAGAGCTTGATTGGTAATAGTGAGAAGGGAAAAAAAAGAACATCATTAGAGACTACTGTCTACATATGGGGTTAGATTGCTTCCAGATGACTTTTCCTTTGTTTTCATGTAATGTCTCTGAGAAATACAATGGTCCTGGCACTAGCTAAGACAGTTAAAATATGCCCACTAACAGCAATATATTCATCTATACAACTCTTTCCTCTTTTGATATTTAATTATATTCCCATTGATTTATAGTATTTTAAATCATCTACCTTTATTTCAACAGATTCTATTGAAGTGTAGAAGAAAAACCAGCTGTGTAAAATCCAATAGTATTGCCAAGGGATTTATTTTACTTAATCACTAAGGACTAGCTGTAAAGCTATGGTGGGACAAGCAGAGACAACTGAACCAATTGTGGGTCAAGGCAAAGATAAGTTTGTAACAATGATCAATTTGACTTAATCTGACTCAAAGTCCTTCAATTAGAGAGATCAGCAAAATAAAATGAATTTTTCAAAATAAAATCTAGTATCATAGACCAAGAGTTGGAAGGGACTCCAGAGGTCAACTAGTCTAATCTCCCTCATTTTATAGATGAGGAAACCAAAATCCAGGAAAGTTCAGTGACTTTTCCAAATAATAGGCAGCTTGGATATACAGTGAATAAAGCAAAAGGACCTGGAGTCAGGAAGCCCTGAATTCAATTCCATCCTCACATATTTGTTTGATATATGACTCTGAGCAAGTCACCTAACCTTATCTGCCTCACTTTCCTCATCTGTAAAATGATGAAGATAACAGCTCCCACATCCCAAGGTTGCTGTGAGAATCTAGTAAGAGAATATTTGTAAAGTGCTCTACAAACCTTTGTTCTATAGAATTTGAGGCAGTATTTGAACATATATCCTCTTACTACAGAGCCAGGACGTTTTCCATGCTGCCTTATGTTCTAATGGCAAATTTTGCAAAACCCCCTCCTCAACATTTAAAACTATTCAGCTAAAATAAATTTTAATACATTCCCCTCTGGTCTTAAATTTGGGATATAACCTTCTCATACAAAATATTTCTCTTAAATAGCTAATGTTTCCCCTCAATCTTAGAGTCTAAAGATAGTTTTTCAGAAGTTATATTGAACAAGTTTAAAAATAAAATGTTGACTTTTTTCTTTTAAATGAATCTCCTGATACACTTGACACTTTTTTCCACTATGTTTATAGAAAAAACATCTACCCCCAAAAAAATATTTGGATAACTATCCAAACCTTTGGATGTGTGTCAAGAGCAAGCCACTGAACCTTGATGTTCACCCAGTCACTATTAAGAGGTCAGCTTGACATTTTGGGTCCTTTTCAGACTGCTGCTGCCAACAGTATTTAGAACCTTTGGTCCCAGCCCAGTTCAATAGCAGTGCTTGTAATTCATTGGCATATTCGTATTTATGTAACCTGTTTGGTTGTCAAGGGACCTTCTTAAGAAGGGTCAAGTTTGGTTTTAAAATTTCAGAAAGTGTTTAGTGTGTATCCTTTCCATGGGCAACACAGGATGCAGCTATGATACATATTGCTGGAATTTTTAGTAGTTACTATAACATCGAGCATTGATTAAATATCCTTAATATCTGCAAAGAATACTTCACAGATCTTAAGTTCTTAGATCTAGAGTGGAAGGAACTTCAGAGGGCATCTAGTCTAATCTGATCTTGATATTTTAAAGAGGGCTAAGTTCCAGAGAGGGTAAGTGATTTGTCCAAATTCACATGGGTAGTAAACATAGCACTTTCTTTAGGTCTCCTTTAAAAATTCTCCCATTAGAAGGCTAAATTTCCTAAGAGGTGACTAACTACTTCTCCCCCTTGGGTTTCTAGGAGTACTCTTGAGGAATTGGGTCTTCTGATACTGTCACTCACAAGCCCCTATCCACTTTGCTCTCCATTATTAATCAGACAAAATTAATTAGCTTTTAGAAAGGAGCATTTAGGAAAGGGTCTACTTAGAAGGTACAGCAAGGACAGTTGTTGCAGAAATATAATCCTAAACTGGGGGCACACTCATTCTTTGTATACAAAAGATTCCTGGAAAAAGTGGGCTCAGATTTAGAATTCATATAGCTAACTCACAACTTCTGGTTATGGAAAGTCATTTTCTCCCTTGAATCCCCATGAAGTTCCCCCTTAGGTATGACTATCTCTCTACTGGTCTCTAAAGTGTGTTGCTCTAATAAAGTACTGAAGCTACCATTCCTTGAGGTATCTAGTTCATCTCTGATCTGTCTCTCAGGTGCCAGTGCACATGTTGTATGTTGCCACTGTAGCTCTGGGCCATTGCTACCAGCTATAGTTTCGGGTAGGATTTCCCTGATAGCTTTGATTGAGGAGTCTGAGGAAAAGGTAGAGAGAGAGATTGTTTGCTCCTTCCCCAAGTCATTCTCTCTCAGGAACTGGGCTGGAGTTCTGTCACTAAGCAGTTCTGCTGCAGGGGAAAGGGGTGGGGGGAGAGAGAATGGGAATTGGCTCCAGTATTTGACTTTCTATTTATCCTTGAGCTCTTTAACCAATCCTGAAGTCATTTGCTTTCATCCAATGATTAATGCCTTTCACTGCTACATAATTGCTTTAACAACTCCTTTGCATCAGGTTTAGATCTTTACTTGAACTATCAATTCCATGCAGGAGTCAGAACCTTCTACATTTATATTAAATGGTGTAGGGTTTACCCACTCATCAGAGTGTGAATTTGAACCCTAATCCTCTGATACAGTCCCTACTCTGGTGGAGCTAATGGCTTAAAACAAATATGCACAATGAGGCTATTTTTCTACAACTGCTTGGATCCAGAATATGATCTCAATACTTTTGGGAACATACAGAGCAACAGATGCTCTCCTTCAGTTGTAATGGACTCCAAAAGAATTTTTTAAAAGTCAAAATCTCCTCAAATATCCTAATTCTCAAAAGAGAATCCCTAGGATGTTCTATAAGAGTTTTGAAAAGAAAGGATTTCAAAGTGGGCATTTAAATGGGGGGAGTAAAGGTTTTAAATTATGCAAAACTAATCAGAAGAATTTCCCCCCACCAAAGCTGTCTTTTCCCCCCAAGTTTCCTATGGGCCAATCTGCATAACAAAATAATAATCTCATAAAATGCAGTGCACATCCTGTGACATTGTTTCTATCTAGCCTTGGTAACTGATAACTGATGACTTCATTAGTCTACTTAGACTTTACAACACCATACATGGGAGGCTTGGAAATAGCCCAACTTTTCATGGAGGGAAGAAGCTTTTTTTTCTCCCCCCTTCTCATTTAATTAGCCAATCTGCTCAATGAGAGATCATCTACCATAGGCAAATCATATTTTTAGATATGGAAATGAAAGGATGACACTGATTATAGCTAATGATAAGGATGGTACTCAAAGTTGTTGTTTCTAACTGCATATTTCCAATATTCAAAATACAGTCAAAACTATAGTTTATTATGGAATTAAATCAATAGCATTCATTGCCCAGCTCCTTTTCCCCACAATCCTGTCCTGGAGTCAGAGAAGGTGTTTTTCCCTTGTCTGGAGAGCAATTTGATTTTGATCATCTAAAGTTAGTGATGATTGAAGCAGAATGGGTCCAGAGGGAGACTAACAATATTGGCCACCTTGTCAAAAACCTAGTATGAGACAGATTGACATAAAGTCAACAAGCTTCTATCAACTTAACATTTATTGTTAACTGTGTGCCAGGCACTATGGTAAATTGTGGAGGTACAAAGTATAGAAAAAATGCCTGCCCTCAAGAGACACACAATCAAATAAAAAAACCAATATTCAAAAAACTTATGTACTATCTATCTAATCTATATCTATTTGTAATAGATATAGATTAGATAGATAGAGAGATAGAGAGATAGGTAGATAGATGGATAGATAGATAGACAGATTTGTCCAGGATAAATTGAAGAGAATCTGAGACGGAAAGTGCTAACAGGAAGGCAGACCAGGAAAGGTTATATCTGAAAATTTTAAATGGAATATGCTGAGCTCCAGATTGGAAGGTCTTTTACAACTCAAAATAACCAAACTGAATAAAAAAACAAAGTATCTTAGAAGTTACACCACCTTCTTTCAAAAACAGTACAAACAATGTTCTGTTCAAAAACAGAACAAAAAATGTTCAAAATATTTTACCGTCCCCAAATGTTAAAAGTTAACAAATAATGGAAATGTCACACACTCTTACTTTCTTCCACTGAATGGATAGCACATGGACTGGAAAAGATTCTGGTTCACAGGGGGAAATATTATCCTAAGATTTTTTACATGTCTGGACTTTAATTGGCTGGAGTACTTACTTTGGAGTAAGCCTTGTTGATGTTTTTTTTAGGGGGAGAAGGGTCTTATTTTGGTTGCTAAAGAAAAGTGTAATAGAGCTACCCTAGAAACATTTGACTATAGCTTGTTTTTTCAGGTTTGTACTTTAAATATTGCCTTAGTAGCATGCCATCTGGTAAATATGAAGGTAGCTATTAAGCTCATTGAGACTTTGATCTGGCCTATTATATTTTACAAGACTTTGGATAGAAACAAGTTTTGTCAGTTGACTCAAACATTATAGTTTTGGACAGAGGTTATTTTAGCAGATTGACACACCCTAAGTTCCAGAACCAAAATCAAAACAATTCTTTTGTCCAAAGGAGACCCTAATAGATATATTTATTTCATTCAACTTAAGTAACTTTTGATTATGAATATGAGAAATTCAATAAATATGATAGAGTAATAGGGTGATCAGAAAAAGTCCTGATCTTGCTACTAATTTCTTCCTCTTTTCTCTTTTTTGCCTTCTCTCCTTCTTCATTTTTACTCAAGGTGACTCCTTGAAACTTATGTAATCATGCCAGGATTTAATTCCACAGAAAGACAAGTATTTTTCACATTTTCTGATATATTTTTTAAGCCATGGGCAAGACACTAATCCGACTTCAAAATATCTTTTTGCACCATAAGGACTTTCTATTGACTTCAGGAAGAATTCTTCTCATAAAGAGATATCTTACATGTTTATGTATGATGTCATAACATTTGAATTTTGCATATTCTTCTTCTATTATCCACTCTTTCTTATATAAATTATGCCTGAGAGTTTATTACTAGATTTTATCACACAACAGGAATAAATACTCTTGAAATTAGATTAGAGTTAATTAGAAATTCATTTTGCATTTGCCTGGAAGAATTACATGTTTTGGTCACAGGAAATCAAACCTGTTTTGTGAAAGTATTGATCTATAACTTATTTTTAAACTTTTAATAATGAGCTATGTTGGTTTGTTTTATGCCCAACCCACTTTTGTGGGATAGCCAAAAGTTCTGCACAATCTTCACATCCTATGTAAATAAATATCACAGAGAAATAAGATCACAGGATTCCATACCGGAAGGAACTATATGCTGCCATAATCTTGAATTTCTTTGTATTTTCCATTTTTGCCAATATTAACCTTGCTACATTTCAACTTTATTATTTAGAAAAGAAATTAAACACAGCATAATCAGATATTTAAAATGTTTTTGTGTTTGTGTAATTATGTCCATGGCATCTAAGTTATTATGTTTGTTTTTGTTGTTTCCACCAAGAAGAATTACCTTCTCATTAAGAATGCCAAAACAAACATGGTTAAAAGAAAGCAGAGATCCAAGATAAATGAATGGTAAAACAGCAGCAGCAGCAGTAACGACAACAGCAAAGGCATATAGTTATCCTCAAGTAGTCTAAGTGGCCAAACCTAGAAAAACTACATGTTGGGATACTGGAAAAACTTGTTGGTATTAGTTGTTATTGATAATTTATAAAAGATGGAATAGAACTGGAGTGAACAGAGGAAAAAAAGGGGAAAAAAGATTTTTCACAGTGTGGGCCAGTTGACTTCAAGAGGGGCAAAACTGTACAGTGGAAAAAGTAATGTATTTGGAGCTGGAGGTACGGGGTTCAAATCCTGTATCTAACATTTACTACTTCTATTATATTAGGTTATGTGTTAGACTTCCCTAGGCCTCAGGTAATTCATCTGTAAAATGAGAAAAGTAGATACACACACACACACACACACACACACACACACAATTTTAAACATGTTTAGTCAAGCAAAACAAATTCTTTCAATGGAGAGGAGGTGACCCAAAGGAACACAGCCTGGAGTTAGATCTTACTTCAAATATAGCCTCAGTCACTTACTAGCTGTATGGCCTTGGGCAAGTCACTGTTTGCCTCAGTTTCCTCATCTGTAAAATGAACTGGAGAAGGAAACGACAAACCACTCCAGGATTTTTGCCAAGAAAACCCCAAATAGTATCACAAATAGTTGGACATGGCTAAAACAACTGAACAACAAGTAAATGATTATATCATCAGCAAAAAATTGATTGTTTTATTTCCTTTTTGCCGATACTTATTCACCTAATTTCTTTTTCTCATTTTATTGTTGTATATAGCAATTCTAGCTCTATGTTAAATAGCTATGGTTGTAATGGATTTCTTTTCTTTTTTAACCTTGATATTATTTAAAAGGAAGCTCTAGTTTATTTTAATTTCAGATAATATTGGATTTTTATTATAGATAGACACAATTTATCACATTAAAGAAAGTTTCATTTATTCATTTTTTGGCTTTTTAACAGGAATGGATATTGTATAATATCAACAACTTTTTCTAAATTAGTTGTGAGAACCATATGATTTTTTGTTCTTTCTTTTATTAATATGGTCAATTATGTTTATAGTTGAACCAGACCTATATTTGTAATATAAATCCAACCTGAATGAAGTGTATAATCTTTGTGATATATTGTTGTAGTACTCTTATGAATATTTTTTTTGCATCAACGTTTATTAGGCATATTGTTCTATGGTTTTCTTTCTTTATTTTAACTCTCCCTGTAAAGTAGGACTCTTTTTCAGTTCTTCAAACAAATTACCTAATGTCAAAATTTGTTGTTCTCTAAATATTTGTCAGAATTTTGTTATAAATACATCTGGTCCTGTACTGTTTTTTTTTTTTGCTTTTGGAATTCATTAAAGGCTTGTTCATTTTTTTTTTTCTGAGGTTGGGTTATTCAAATCCTCTATTCCCTGCTCTTTTTATTTGTTTGTAACTCTTAATGACATTGTATTATTCTTATATTTAATTTAGATCATCAGGGTTAGGTTTTTTTGCTATATAATTTGGCAAAATGGTTCCTAATAATTGATTTTATTTCATTTAATTTTGAATTTACCATTTCTTTTTCTTTTATAAATTTATTTAACTTTTTACATTCATTTTCACAAGATTTTGAGTTCCAATATTTTCTCCCCATTTGTCCTCTCCCCCCTCCCCAATACACTGAGAATTCTAATTTCCCCTATCACCAATCTGCCCTCTCTTCCATCATCCCTCCCTTCTCTTGTCCCCATCTTCTCTTTTGTCCTGTAGGGCCAGATAACTTTCTATTCCCCATTACCTGTATTTCTTATTTCCTACTAGCAAGAACAATACTCAACAGTTGTTCCTAAAACTTTGAGTTCCAACTTCTCCCCATCCCTACCTCCCCACCCATTCTCTTTGGGAAGGCAGGCAATTCAATATAGGCCATATCTGTGTAGTTTTGCAAGTGACTTCCATAATAGTCATGTTGTATAAGACTAACTATATTTCCCTCCCTC